>JXOR01000114.1:0-112168 GCA_001014335.1 Coboldia fuscipes | reverse complement strand
AAAAAAAAAAAAAAAAAAAACTGTAAAAATACAACAAAATATATAGAAATACAAAACCATCTGGTTTTAAAAGGATTTTTCTCAATAAATTAACGGCATGTCAAAATAAATTCCATTTGTAAGGAAGTAATTTTTCATATTTTTGTTGGTTTTTTTTCTTCTCATTTTATGTTAGCCTTGTTACCAAAACAGTTTGGCATTTTAATATAATATTTCCTATGAGAGCACATTTTAATTTTTCTTATTACATTCGTAGTTTGATAGCTGCTATGGTTGTTTTTCTTTTATTCGTTTATTTGGTCGTTGAAAACCGTCTCAACGGTATTTCATTTTAATATATTTGACTTAAAGCCTTCCATTGGGCTATGATATTCTTTTTTTTCGTTTAATTTTCTTTTGTTTTTCCACGTTGATTTCATATTTTCAGGTATTTTTTTTTTCATTTATGCCCCAATTCAACACTTGAGAAAATTAAGGGGAGCCACTAAGCATTGGCATCAACCAGCAATACATGACATTAGCGCAGTGATAGCGTGTAAGGAAAATTATGAAGAAAATCAGATAAAACTGAGTTGAATAATATTATGATATTCTCATCTGAGGTCTTATGTGAATTCTCTTTGGAATAACATAGAAAAAAATCGCATGATGCATAATTACAGTGACTCAAATTATTTATACATAAAAGATTATGCTTAAAATTGAGATACTTTGGAATTTGTAGTTGGAATTTAATAGAAAAATTTTCAATATAAAATCTGGTTTAACTTCAATGTCGAACATTAAAGCTTTTATGTCTATGCATTGGCATTCAAAGATTGTCAATTGGTCATTTTGTCAACTATACATTATCGTTATTTACCTAATAATTCTATGCGACGTCTGTCACTAAGGTTACAGAGTAAAAATTGCATTGTATCCAAAAGCATTCCAAAGAGAAATCTGTGTGGGATTTAACTCAAATGAAAATATCAATAAAAGCCTCTTAACTCTAACGTATTTATCTTATTTTCTACCTCATATCATTTAAACAAATACTTTTGGTGCAATATTCAATGTTGTTTATATTCAATCTATTTGCCCTTTTTTTTTGAATACAAAAGGAATAATATTCAGTCACAATTCTTATTTAGAATTTTCTTCTTTTCAACTTTAAGTAGCTTTCAAAAATCGTTCACATAATTTTTCTTATGAATTATTAATCTCTGTATATGGGTACTTTTAAATGAATGTGTACTCATTTTATACAAACTAATGATTTATATACATTTTATGTTAACAAAATAAAACGAAAAAAACAAAAAAGAAACTTCTACCATCAAATGTAACAAAAACAATTTTACTTCGTTGATATGGTAAAACCGTTGAATTAGTTGGAAAAATTGTAGAAAACATTTCTATTAGAAAATTTTCTTTAATAACTTGTGGTACACAAGATTGAAATTGTTACCCAAAAGAATATTTTCTTTCTTTTGATTTAATGTTACAAATTATATTCTAAATTCTTTGTTTGTATGATACATTCTCTTTTAATACATAATTTCTTCATACATGTTGGCTCCTCTTTTTTTGTTTTTGTTTAGTGAAATATGTGAACTGTGATGCATATATTTATTGTATGTGTGGTGGAATAAAAGAAACAGAAAAAATTCTGTTTGTTTTACAATTACCATATTCATATTACAATACGATATACAATGTTACTTTATTCCTAAAAAGAAAGCATAACATTGATTCAAATTGGAAAATTTCTTATATTCTTTTACATTATTTTTCATTTCTTCTTTTCATATTCCGCAGTTACTTTTTATCATTTATACTAAGTTATGGATAGATCTATGCTTAAACTTTTCTTACTTTTTCTATGCTTTCTGGTTTACCGCTCTAACAGATTGGATATACGATCAAAGTAGACAAGCAAATAAACTTTTCCCGTATAGAGAACAGAACGATTTTTATATTTATATATACATTTTCATTTTTCATCATCGAATATCGGTAGCAGTACCAGCAAATAACGAAGAATAAAGTCTCATTTCTTTGGTTCGACATTTCATATAGAAATTCTTCGTTTTTTTTTTTTCATTTTCCATGTCGTTATTCATGTGGATTTCAATGCTTTTAAACATATTTTTACCGTTTATTTTGCCTGTGGTCGTAAACTGCCAACAAATACATGTCGAAGAAGTTTTATTAAAAACCGAATATCATAGAAAATATTTTTCCCAGTTATACCATCCACCCCATGATCTCAGTACATGATTGGCATATCGTTTATTTGAAAGTAATTCTTTATTATTATTTATTTTTTTTTTCTGTTCATATCTTTCACAAATATTAATATTTTTACCTCATATAGAACGGTTATTTCATATTGTCGATGAATAACATAGTTCACGATTTAATATCGAAAATAAAAAACTGGAAACAAACTAACAATTTGAAGTGATGAAAGTACCAAATGAAAAATATTTACATTACGCGAACTGAATAATTTCCAATTGGTAACTATAAGGGAAAACTATAATGTTGCATCGAATCAAATATGATTCACCTATTCACCCCATACCATTTATGAAAACATTTAAACATAATCATTCAGTTGTCAGTTGGTAATGTCATGAAGGTATTGTACTTTTGCTTGAAATGTTATTTGATGAATTTCTTATGATTTCATATAGAAAATAGTTCGTTTTTTTATTTAATTTCAATTGACTGTGTTTTATATTAAACTGTACAGTCTACATATGGTAGGATGTTAAGAGACTGAAACAATTTTTTCTGTTTTACATGTTAGCTAATTATAAAACTTTTATGGCATATTCATTATCAATTGTAAATAATAATGTGATAGAGAAACAATTTATAAACGTTATAATTAAACTGTGTAAATAATATAGGCGATAAATTAATTAAAAATTTATTAATGAAAATTACAAATAATCATAAATGGTTGATACCATAATTAAAATAGTTAAAAAAATAAGAAAAAACAATGAAATTGTATGTAAATAATATTCACACATAATTCCATTTAAAGGCATCTAATTAGTTTGATAAGTAAAATGAATGAATAAACTGTATTTCAATACTGAGAATGTTGGAAATTCAGTCAAAACTTGTAAAGTAGTAATTCTTAATAATTATTTAAATTCAAATTAAATGCATAGAAAGTTAATGTGATATAAGAACTATTATGTTGCAATCAAAATGTAAACTGAAACGATGCAACATATAAATCAAAAAAAAAAAAACTTTTGTTTTCATTCAATTGTAGTACGTTCTTATTTCAAAATAATTAACATCAATCTTTCTCTGAGAGAGAAATTGTATGGGAATAATATTCAAATTAATTATGAATAATAAGTGAAAAATTATTAATCAATTTAATCACACATAGATGAACTATGCATTGTTAAATCATACAATAAATAAA
Organism: Coboldia fuscipes; assembly: GCA_001014335.1. Taxonomy (NCBI): domain Eukaryota; kingdom Metazoa; phylum Arthropoda; class Insecta; order Diptera; family Scatopsidae; genus Coboldia; species Coboldia fuscipes. Next base: position 108,732 of record JXOR01000114.1, on the reverse strand, counting down.
ACAATTCTCTCTCCATTTTTTATTATTTCCAATAAACGAAGTAAAATGGTTTTATAGAAATTCAATTTAAATTAATTAAAATATTCATAATTTTTATGATTTTCAGCCAACACCACCCCCCTACTCCCTCCCCGCCAAAAAGCACAATTGATTATTTAATGAAATTTACATTTTATTTTTATTATATCAATATCCTCTATAAGTTTAATAAAATTCAATCAAATTTTAACCGCAATTCAAGTCATACTATAATCAATGGACATAAAATAAAATAAAACATTTATGATTTAAATAGTAATTATGTAATAAACTGAATATAACGAATAATATGAATTCAACATTTACATAAAACACTTAATGCCCATACCCAATTACTGTGAAAAATTAATTTTCTATAGCGAATAACAAATGTTCTACCTGTTAGTGAATGTTTTATTTCAATTATTTTCCATTCACTTTAGAGGCGAAAAGACCAGAACAAAAAAAAAAAAACAAACAAAATTATATTTTGTATCTGAGGATAATTTGTATGATTAATACTGGAATAAATGTGAAATACAGAAGACAGAGTTATGGTTATACGAATACGTGCGCCCAGTAAACATTTCATAATGGTATGGATTTTCATCCAGTTCAGCCATGAAATAATACAAGAATACGATAGAGTTGAACAGAACCGTTTTAATATTAATAAATGATATAAATGCAGATGAAGTAGAACCAAAAAAAAAAAAAATAAAAGAAGAAAATAATAAAAACCAGTTAGAATATAACAAAGCTTACAAGGTTCTTACTCTGTTTTTATTCAGTAATGAAAAATATATAAAAAAAGCTCAGCCAGTTAAACATACGGCGGTGTATACAGTATCATGGTAAAAGGTTGTACTATGGCCTTCGGAGAAAAACCTTTTGGGAACCGACACACACACACACACATACATACCAAATGAAAGAAAATTTTTGTGCTGTCTAACCGTTACCATCGGCAAAAAATACAAGACAAAAAAAAAACTCGAAATAACACAACATAATTATTTCCTTTATATGTGAAATATTTCATACCTTTTAAACGATATTTAGAAAATGTGTTATTCCATAATAATTCCTTTTTAATCAAACATTGAACCAACAAACCAAAAAAAAAAAAATAAAAATTATGGTAAAAGTCTTTATATGAATTTTTATTTATTTCACATATAAAAGTGAGAAAATTTTAAAAAAATTAAAATAATCGTTTTTAAAAGCATAAATTTATGTTACTTTTTCCACATGTATAGACAATACTGAATTTAAAATAACTACACCACCACTCTCCCCAAAAAAAAAAAAATAATAAAATGAGTAAAGAACAAATGTGTACCATTTCATAAGTGAATTCATAAACGGAGAGCATAAACCATAATAACCGTAATAGAACATCTTTTGTTAAGGGAAAAAAATAGAAATTATTTCATATATGAGAGCTTTTATATTGTCGGTTATAATGGCTTTCAACCTGGCAATTTCAATACATCCCCAAATAAGAAAACAAAAAAAAAACATAATTTCTTTGTGTGTAGGTGGATTGTACCCGAATATCTTTCATTGCTTATTTAATAGCAACAGAGATGATAGAATATGTTGTGGTTCATTTTTTTTTTTTGTTAAAAATTTATTCGGATGTTTGAATAATTAAATCTGAAAAGCACAACAATTAAGCATAAAATAATATTTATGATATGATATTATCATCTATACATATGAACCATATACCGTTAAAAGTGTTTTTCAAACGCATCACATATAACACTTTTGAGCTACCCTCTTTTATTTTTCCATTCTTTCTTTTATATCAAAGATATAATTACAGTTAGCACACCGTTATTAGTGCTATATGAGTAAAAGATTTAACAGAATTAAAGGAAATTACCTTTAAATTAAAAGTTAAATAATAAATTTTTAGTGTGAGAAATTGTAGATGAACAACAGGATAAAAACAGAAAATCTGATAGAAGTTATCACCCATAAAGAATAAAACGATGAAATCCAAATGAATTAAATATAAAATTTCGTCGCCTCAACATAGTCTCTTATGACCTATCGGGGATCTCATGACACAGGACGTAACACATCAGGAACTATGAACTGTGTAAAAATGGTGCAAATTGAAGATCAATCACCGAACAAGGTATTCCAAAGTTGAAACACATTTCTTTATTTTCCATAGTATATACGCCATTTAAATAAATTTCATACTCGAATATGTCTAAATTCACTTTATCCACTTGTGCTCATATGAGATTGAGGCGACGATTTTACCTATAAATAATATTAATATAGAACATAATAATAATTAAGAATTATACTTTAATTGCGTGTTTATGTAATTAAATATTAAAATAATGATTATTACATTATATACTGTAATGAATAATTGCTATAAGGGAAAAATGAATATTAAATTTAATGTTTTACTATTTGAATAATATCACATGAATTTTCATTTCTATCTTTAATGATTTTAGCCGGTAATTTATTTCTAAACACTTTCAGAAAATCATTATCAAGTTGAGCATCTAACTTGTCTCAAATTAACATTCATTTGGATGACACGAATTTGGCTACCGACATAAACGAGAAGCCGGAATAAACGAAAATAATAAAAAACAGAGAACATCACAAGGACATAAGGAAATGGATGGTTCATTCTATATTTGCACACATGCATTTAATGAACCTCGAAATGTTGACGCGTAAATTTATTCGAACGGTAAACGAGGCGTTAGTGACTCCCAAAAAGAAACATTTTTTTTTTATGTTTTCCCTTAAACTTTTCACAACATCACCCCAGCCAATATGAGTATGAGTCTGATCATTATTAACATTTTTATTCAATCGTTTATGCATGAATCCCCATATGGATGGTATACTCATCTAAAACGCGTCACATCATTTTACATTCATCGAGTACCATTTTCTTATCACACTCCCACCCATTAAAATGAAGGAAAAAAAAAATACAGAAAAGAAACAGATAAACCGAATCTTTTTTTGGCAAGAAAAATCCAACAATCATAAAGTGTGAGCCACACTCAACATAAGAATGTTGAATTCAAGCTAAGCAACTGCAAAGAAAAATATTTAGATGGAGTACAAGATGACTACAAGCATCAAACGGTATACCCTTATTAATAATTCACCGGGGTAACAACAAGACACAGAAAAATATAGAAGGAAATTCAATGTAAGCGTGAATTAAAAAAAAAACACTCACACATCAAACTCAAATGGAAAAAAAATAGAAGAAATAAACGAACGAACCAAAAATAATTCACAATGTACCCCGCTGGAAAAATTATAAGATAGCAAGAAAAGAATAAATTTCTTCTTATAACAAGACAACGTCTGGACGTTACTCTCTTCGTTGATGTTTTTGTTTTTTATGATACTCTGTTCATCTTTGGTTTCCATGTGGCCGATAAGCTGTATACAAAACGATTCAGATTAAGAAGTAACACAGCACCAACCAAAAGGTCTATGGCCAGCCAAAATGGAATAACCAAATGCATGATATCCATACATGACGGTATATCAATTATATGACAAGTGTTTTTATACGTATGTGTACATACAAAACGCAAATCATGAAAACCGTTAGCTTAAAAATGATACAACCCACATGAATCCCAAAGCCATCAGAATACAAGAAAGATTACTTATTACGGACCAAGTTCATCTTCATTTGGTCGACTTTAATGATAACAAATATACGCATTCCGTTAGTATACAACTAAATTTAATGTATGACCATACTGCCAGTCTCCCCACACTACCACCTCTATCTAAGCAGTGGCTTCCAGTAATTCCATTACATCGTTGAAGATATACAATCCACCCTTATGTTCACTATTGTTAAATTTATGGCATCACTTACGTTCCCCCGTTGAACGAAAAATAAAAAAGAATAAATAAATTTTCCACAGTAAAATATAAAAGAAAAAATTAATTTTTCATCACTCAACGTTTCATGGAAATCATATTTCTAATTATACCAGACAATTGGGATGAATATTTAATTAACTAACAGAATTTCAATGCTTCTAACACTGAATAGATATGTTGGAAATAAATCAGAGACAGAGAAAGTGCATGGTAATTCTAATTTTATGACAACAATTGAACATATAAATTGTTTACAACTGATATGTTTTACATATCTATAGACACATAAATTCTGATCGACATAGTCAAACAAATCAACATGAATTATATAAAAAATCAAAATGGAATCGAAAATCAAAAGAAATTCAATGCTTAAAGTGGAGAGCCCCCTAAAGTATATCGTTTTGTTATTGTATTATTCCAATCGATTCACACAATTACAATGTAAATGATGAATAATTAATGATCGATCCATTTAAATTCTGTTCGACAACATAAATTATATACAATCATGAATTGGGGAGGCAGATTATTCCATTTTTTTTTTTGTATCCCTCATTCAAACCACCAAAACCTTCAATTTATCGGATTTAATGTATAGCATAGTAATATAGTTGTTGGCTTATTAACAGGGCATAACGTTTACTTAAACAATTGATTTTGGGCTGAAACCTTAACTCATTCACTATCTCTCTCTATTGGAATTAATGTGAACCGGAATTCAACTAATAGATAATTGAATAAAAAAAAATCAATCATGGATCACATGCTGCGTACATATTGCTTCTTTCAACATTCTCTAATTAGGTTGATTAAAAGAAAACCACCTTTATTAAGTTTACAATTTCATGAAAGCTAATCATCACACCCTGGCTGAAGAGACCACCTCCCCAATAACTGGTTTCTGCACCACATAAACCATAGAAATTTATATGTAAAATATGTGATGCCATCAAACAAGAAAAAAAAAAACATTCTGGTAAGTAGTTCGTGATAAGAATGCATTTATTTCAAATGCTTATTAATACATTAAAAACCCAAAAGAATATTATCGTTTGTTTCTCTTTTAAACACAAAGTTGAAAATAAATCTACACAATCTACGACTCTATTTATGTTGTTTAACATAAAATTGCCTTTGAATCACTTAAAATCGAAATGAATATCAATTCAAGCTCAATGGAGATTTATAAAAAAAAACGAAAGGTGAAAGTTTTCACCATCGTATACCTTTCCGTAAAACTTGAATAGGAAGTTGCAAAACAGAGAAAAAGTTGATTCCATTTATGTTTCACCATTGATTAATGATCTATTTCAATTGGAAATATTTATATGTTTCTTTTACTGCTGACGGGTGGCCTCACCTTTCTAAGTAATATTATTGGTGTGGTAAAAATGGAAATCAACCACGATTACTAAGTATTCCCCGTCCAATAACTTTACGATGGTAATTTTTCTTCTCACTCTCTCTCTACTTTTATTTGCTTCTTTCAATTCCACATAGAGATTTTAATGCACAAACAGAACAAACCAATGTGAAGAAACACTAAAAACTTTATGGTTTAAGGGTGAAATCTTAAATTTTTCTTTTACTTCTTTACACCCACACGAATCACTCATACTTTAGTAAAAAGAAAACTAAAAACTTCATGTTTGATTTGAATAAAAATTTTCCCTATCAGATTGTGCGTATACAAAATTCTTCACTGTAAATTGGTATTTACAGGAACAAAATTAAAAAAAAAAAAATTCATAGAAGCAAAACTTGAATAATAACGGAAATAGTTTTTGTTTTTATGTCCTGAGGTGTATTACCTGGAGAAATAATTCTACCTTCCTATGTCTTTACAAAGAATACATCACTGATATAGATAGAATAGTTAAATGGTAAAGAAACAAATAAAAAATATTAACCACAAGTTGATCGTTAAACCTATATATAACACCACCGCATAAAAGTTCAGTAATTCATTGGAATTTTATACGTGTAGTTTATGCTTAATCATATATCTTTTCATAATAATCATTTTTTTTTCTTGTAATTTGTTCTGTTTAAATCATCCCCCTTTCTGTTAGATCGCATAATTAGTTAACAAATGAAACTGAATCCACATTAATATGAATATTAAAAGAGAAAATTATTCTATTCATTTTTCACCTTCAATTTTCATTTCAAAATAAATCAATGGCATTGTTTATGATTTACAGTAATTGATGAGCATAGCATATTGCGGTTGATTTTTTGGTTACATATGGATATTAAAATAGTGGTCATGTTAATACGATGTTAACCAACCGGAAGAATTATGTTACCAATGAGCTTACCACCTGGTGTGTATGTATAGCATAGTTAATCCGCTTTTCACAACGGATGACTCGTCAAACACATAAAATAAATTCTTAGAAAAAAAAAAAACAAACTAAACCCCCATGAAACAATAGAATCTACTGACATTCAATTCCACCACACCGATATACCATTCCTTATCATACCCCATTTGCCAAAAATAAAAATGAATTCACATACTCATTTCCATTTAACATTTTCTTCTCCGGATGATTATGAAAATCCACAATACATTTTTTGCCATGAATATAATGTAACCGGTCTGTCCACAAGCGTATTATTGTATTTCCTAATCGCTTTTGGCAAATCATTAATCACATTATACGGTAAAATACCATCACCCGACGCCACCCGCCCACCAATTGAATGTTTTAAAACAATTAAACATAAACGTTGTTTAACGTATGATCATTAGCGTTACTAATTTCACATTAATTTAATGAAGATGTTTGTGCAATTTACACAAACATTTCAACATATACCATTCGCTTATGGATAAATAACAACAAACTGAATAGAATTCATTGAGCTTTACACGCTCTTTTATAGAAAAGTGTTTTGTTTTTAGCTTTTAGTGATGAATGGATTAAGTATTATTTTCCATTTTTTCTTCAATGTTGTTTCATGATTTTAATTCAATGTGCGCATATCCGATTGGCATAAATAAAACTAGAGAATAATATTTAAAACCGTTAGAATATTCTACACAACATATCAATATGATTCAAAGAGTTTTTAAACATAAAAGCTTTGGTTATTTCTATTTTTTTTTACTTTTTACGGGTATTAATGATATTATAAAAACCATAGATATAGTGTAACTTACATACAACAGTATATAAATGAATGATGTTTCGGTAAAGACTATAAAAATTGTAGGCCCATAATAAGCGAAAGGCAAAAGTATAACAAAAACAGTTGATTTTATGTTCCGCTACATACCATATTGCAATGAGCGTGCACATACATATTCAAATTATGGTTAAATTATTCCATACATTTTCATGGTATGAAATCATTTTTTTCTGTTTTCTTTCTTCATTTTATACGCGAAATACAGAAAAAAAAAACGAGTAAAAAGGATAATAAACGGCGTAAAACTAAATACTTTTGGTGTGTGGGTGGCGATTTTGTTGATGTTGTTGTATTTTCATATCCTGTATGTGACCATTAAATATTTACTACAGCCAAAGAATTTAACATGAACAAACTGTTCATAAAACAGTTCTGCTTTTAAACATTTTCCAACGAATTTATGATTTTCATATATTAAAATTTTAGAATGCATATTTATGTATCCAGCTTGTTTATGATTAGTGATAAAAACGTAGAGAGAAACAAAATATGAATGATTCAAAAACAAAATTAATGCATTATACTAAGACTTCAGTATGGATGTAGTTAGGTAGAGATAGTAGAATATCAATCAAATTGATCTGCCAGTCTGGTTGACAAAATAAACGGCTAATTCGGTAACAGACTAAAGTAGATACATTAATGGTATACGAAAGATATCGAATTAAGTTAAAAGATTCCATAAAATTTTCATTTTTAATATGAACCGAAATGAAGCAATTTTCCATATTTCTTTTTCACCCTCAAAAGCTCAAAAGAAAGAACTTCAACTGTACATCTATTTATAGATTATGGCAAAACAAGAGGCATTTAACATGTTAAATAGCTGCAATAACGATACGTGGTGTATGTTTTTGATATGCGTATTATATCTGATTGGTAAAACTTTTATGTCCTCAGAATTCTCATAATTTTTATCTGTTTCACAATATCTTCTTAGTATTTGGATCCACTGTCTTACAGCGCTATTTTAGACGAATATTAAGAACCCAAAATGACATACAGAAACAGCCAAAAAAGAAATTTGAAAATAAATAAATGGAAAACATTGAATTGGCATTACAATGCCATAACAATTGCGATTTCATAAACTCTGTCACAAGTAAAAGAAATAAAATTATATTCTCAATTTTTATGTGAACAACGCGACACTTAAAATCCTTATCCATAAATATTGGAATAGAAATTCATGGAAACCTTTTAAAATACACATTTTCATTTCTCTATTCAGTTCAAGAGAAATGGCAAAGGAAAAAACCAATGATGAATAGGTAAGTTGAGATTCCACCAACAGAATAAATGCAAAATACACCTGTTCAATGGTAAGTATTCGTAAATTGTTCACCATCAATATCATTTTCCAACAACAACAACAACAAAAAGAAAAGGAAATATATAAAGACTAATACAAAATACAAGTGCTGTGATAACTGTCTTATTCAACTCCTTAGAAACAGACTCACTTATTATATCGTCGCATCACTAAAGACGAACTGAATTTTTATATAAAACACGATATGCCAAATAGAATACAATTTAAGAATTGTGCAATATAAATTCGCTTATTTCGTTTGGATTTATTTTTACATTTTAGTGGTAGAATGAAATCACACACCATTCAAGGAAAAGAATGTATGTCATGTAAGTTATTCTATATCACTCAAGACAAAATCTATACAAAAGTTCAAATTCTCACACGTTTGTGCATATTATAACCATTTATCTTCTCACATATTTTTTTTTTCCTTTATTCGTTTCCTATTCACATTTGGCAATCATCGTTTTACGAATTCAAGCGTGAAAAAAACTGAAGATGAAATAAAAAGGGAACCGTTAAAAGGGAAGAATTTTCTTTTTCCTTGACTACAAAATATTTATTACAACCGGAAAATAGGAAAAAATTGGTATTCAATCACTTAAATTCAACAACGATTTATTGTCATGATCGACAACTTTAATCGAAAAAGTTACTTTCAATAAAATTTTTCATTCATTATCATGTGATGTGATTCATAATAAATAATTCATATGAATTAATTAAAGGTGAATTAATGGAATTATATTTAGTGAAAAACGACTAGTTTTAACTAGAAAGGCAAACAATAATTTGTCAAGGATTTCATGTTAACCGTAATCATCAACTACCACTGGGGGATACACAAAATTATTGGATGAGTAGATAAATTCAATCATCAATCGATATGTAATGGATTCCATGTTATAAACCACTGATATGGAAGCACTGTAACAGAACCACCGAAAACCTACACATGCATTGAATTAACCAGATTCAGTGATAACGTTCATTGCCCCAATTTTCATGAGGGATTTCCATCATTTATCTAACAAACATTGAATCATAAGAATTATATGTAAGTTTACGAATATCCATGTAGGACTTAACAAAAATAACTAAAAGCAAAGCATAAAAATTGAAATGAAAGAAAAGCAAATGCCAAATGAAAGTCTCCATTATAAAATAAAAAAAAACGAGACGTTGAAAAAAAATGTTGTTAACGAAATAAAAATAAAAAAAAAAAGAAATTTGAAGCACTGAAAAAACCTTGTATGGTATAATAAGTCGAAAGGATATTGAAATGTATGTAAATTTGTTGAAAATATGTAAAATATCGGTGTTGTACTAAATAAAGAATTGAAAAAAAAAGCAAAGAAAACTCATAGAGAATGAAATATTTTATATGAAAACTGGTTGGATGAAAAGACATGTTAAATCCACCCTCATTAGTATTGTACCTATTTCAGAACATATACATTTATATGTTCCCATTTTCATTCATTTGCATCCTTTTTTCAGCTTCACTTCTTCATGGCTCATATGTCATATGTGTATATAATACTGCAGACAAATAAAGAAAAAAAAAACCATCAGCAGCCAGAGCATTTGGAATTCACTCCCCTATCATTTGGAGATGAAATGAAAAGTGCCCTTCACCATTAAACGACCATGTGTATTACCTTTAGTCATCAGAAGATGTGAATACGAAAGAAATTCTTAAGCTATACAGATTCACTCCTACGATGCCACAGGAATACAACAGCAACCAGTACTCAATTGGAAATACACGTTTCATTACCTCAAACAGAGAATACATTCAACATTTTGAAATTATCATTCAACAAAATATTCATTTTCCTCATGACTTTTTTCCACTATTGCTGGCTCCTCTCACACTTTTCTAGAGTTTTGGATTATAAAAATAAAATCTATAATTTGGATAAGGGAAACAAAATCAATTTTTCAATGTAACGAGAAAATAAAGTACAAAATACCACACCATACAAATTGCCAGAATATTTTAATAGAAGATCTACCATTATAGAACTGACGGTGTTTTTTCATTTTTTTATTTATCCTGAATGGTTCATTATTGGAATGAAAATAATATTCAGAAAATAACACGAAAAGATTCATATTCCGAATAAAAGAAAAGGAGTGATTTTATACAGAATGAATACTGGGTGGTTTCATACCAAATAAAACATACTAACTATCTATCGTATGATTTTGGAAGCAACTGAAAGGAAGTGTATATCAATGTATGCAGTGAAAAATAGAAGAATATACCTCAATGAAATATAGCGTGTCCTAATAATGAGTCAACCACATCACAAAGCTAACCCAAATGAATGAATGAAAAACACTGAATATTCTATTTCAGCTCAATTCTCTCACAGTTTCTATATGTATTAATATCAGCCACCCACCCAGCATACATTACATTCCCATTTTCATCATCTACCGAAAAAAAGTAAAATAAAAATGATGATTTTAGGTGGCGCCCATAGTTTTTGACCCGCAAAAACTCATTCACCCTCATCATACCGTATTATATATGTAATTTCCATGTATCACAATTTCAATAGTTTATTATGAATTATGTTGATTATTATTAATCACGCTATTAAACCGTTTTTTTTTTTTTATATTTTTCACTCTTCAACATTTCATTTTATCGTTGAATGGTATAACACAACATAATAAAAATTGTTATATTTCTCTATAGTTGGTTAAAGTTTTTAAAATTATTAAATGTCATAGAATGAATTCTATTGACCGGCTACCTTTTACTTAAGAGTTCAAGGTAATGTTTTTCTTCAATCGCCTGGGTGGTTCTCTGGTAGCCTAACCCTTAGTGCTGTGTAGACAAAATTAATGGCACATTATATGGATAAGCAAATTGTTATGCATCCATTCAATACGATTGAGATAATTATAAATAAACTAATTGTTATGTTCTGTTCTCTATTTTTCTCTATAGATGTTGTTTAACGTTATGTTTTGAAAATAGAATATTGATTGTGGTGTGCAGGTGATATAATTGGTGAATGATTGTCACTTTGGGAGTGAAATTAGGTATCAGATAACACACATTGATTCATAATATACTGAACTAATTTGGTTCATAGTGTGAACAGTTTAGTATAGAAATCATAGAATATGTTTTAGGACACATTAATCAAATTCTATTCTAATGACATGATTTTATCAATTTTCTGTATGAAAATAAAGTCGTATTTTATGGTACACACTACCATGAGACATATCGTAAGAATATAACATGTACATTCATTTTAAATATGCAATAGGATTAGAATGCTTTATATGGACAACATATGTTTACTATGAATACTTGCATTGATATTGTTATGTTTTTATTTTAGTTGACACATCAGAACTGAAACCAGAAGTGAATATAATTCACAATTAACATATTGACTGGGTTCATGTGTGATAATTTTAATAAGTTTTATGACACGTAAATCGGTAAAATAATAAATTAGTTTAAAGGGGTGATACTCTCCAATGGCCGAAACCAATCAGAATATTCAATATAAAACCATTCTCTACTGACTGGATATCTAACAGCCAAGGTTTTAATTGTTTATATGTTATTTATTATAAACATAATGGATTAATTTTATTTGAATACATTGTTTGTATTGTTGTCAAAAATATTATTTCATTGTCTTCCATACAAATGGTAAAGAAAATAAACGACGAAAGAAAACTTTAATTCATTTTAATGAAAACCCAAATTTATGGATCGATCGTTGGGGGAATACATGAACCAACTTAGGAAGACAATCAAAGAAAACCAAAAATATAAACTGATTGTTGGTCAATTATTCCACCCCATTGGATACTGAATCCAACATATAATTACACGTGTTACGTTATGTACGAAATTGTGTATTGGTTGAAACAACAAAATGTAATCATAACTGTACGAATGACCTGGCCAGTTTATTATGAAAAATTATTTAAGTCATTCCTCTAATCACTTTATTATATGAAAACAACACCTGATTTATGATTAATGATTCAATAGGCAAATAGTGAAAAAATCATATTTCATATTAATATTTTTCCAACACTATTGAATCAACCGAATAAGAGGTAAACACTATTATTAGGATATTATTGTTGGCACAAGTGCGACCACTATCACCCATTGGAAATATACAATTTGAATACACCGTCAATTTGGAATCACTTAAATTATAAGTAAATTCATTAGATCGATTTTAATAGAACGCAATTGGTTATATTTTAATAACTTAATCTGTGAATGATTTATTGTAGATCTCGAAATGAATTCCGTGTATGTGAGATCTCTTTAATTGGAGACTTATTTGTTTCAGATTTATATACGTTTCAAAGTATGTACGCTAGGGGTCATTCCTATAGGAATTGCCGTAAATAGAACAACATTCCACATAGGACCCTAACAAGTAAATTAATTGACTTTGCATAAGTTATCAATTATCAGTTAGTTGGAGGATACTTTATAGAATTCTTGTATTTGAAGTTCAGCAGTTATAAATGTCAAATGAAAAAAAATTGACCAGATACCTTATACGGATGGGAACAATCACTTGGACATGGGGTTTTGATAAATGTTTGGACTCACCTAAAAAGATGCAAATAAAAATCGAAGTTAAACGGAATGTAGTTAGTAGTTACCAATCAAAATGTAATTTAAATTACCTGGGTATGAAATTGAATGTCTATTCCAATGTTGAGACAGGTCCAATTGAATCACACACTATTAATGCAAAATATTCCCTCTACTGCAATATCTGAAAACAGAATCACATATGTATTCATTAAATCATATTCAATAGTAGATACATAGTCAGGCACATTTACGACTGACCGATAAAATGTTCTTGGCAATTGATGTCCATTTGTTCCACAATTTTCGGACCAAAGGGAAAAAAATTGTGAAATTTTCAATCACAATTATTGCAATAAATAATATGAATTAGAACTCACCTTTAATCTAATTCGATTAATCAATGCAGGAGGAATATTTTGCACTATACACACTTCACTTTTCACAAAATTAATCACTAAAAAATTAAAACTAAAAATAATTCATCACCACTAATTAAGATGCAAATAACTTGTTTCTGTATGATGACAATAAAATGGCGGTAAATCACGCTAAGCTCAATGAGCTGAGCTTTTTGCGCACAACTTCAAAACGCACTACGCAACTTAAGTGTGCAGCTTGACTCGAGCGTATTCCTATTGAACTTTAAAGCGATAAAAAAGTTTGCGTTGCCGCCGTGCATCCTAGATTGCCGTCAAGTGTGAAGTTACGCTCAACTTCTCTCCCATTGGAATTTAGTTAGTGAAAAATTTTCAAGTGAGTGAGAAGATTTTTTTTTTTTCAGAATTAAATTTTTCAAGTTTAATGTGATTTAAACTAAATTAGTGTTACGTACAAGTGATTATTAGTGACCAGAGATGCTACTTAAAATGTAAGTACTTCATTAAATTTATTATTTAAACTAAATTATGTGGGTGAAATATGACGCCACCAAATTTCAATTACCTTATTCATTCGATGGTAATTACAAAAATAACCAGATCAAAGGCAAGCAAGTATCATTGTAATGAACATTGGTTGCGTATCATTGAATATTTTGATTTGATTTCATACTTTTGAAAAAAAAAATTACTCTGAATGAAGTTTCGTGAGAGACTTCCAGCTCGTTGGAACTTTGAAGTTTCCTTGATCACGGAGTCTATGCTTTAAAGTCATAGGAGCACCCTCTATTGTATTTAATCTTTACTTTCCAATCTATGTTCTTCTCCTTAAACTCTCCATAACCTTAGGTTATGTTGATCAATAATTGTTGATCAACAATAACAACTATCTGCGATTTTTCAATGAAAAATCCATTGGACCGAAACATCCATTGGAACAAAACGAAAATAAATCGGAATACATAAAAGACATTACAGTAAAAGAAAAAAGTTAATCGTCAGTTTCAGGTGTTCGAATTCAATATTTTTCTATATTTTGCTTACGGTTAAATAACACAAAGTATACGATTTCTTACATTTTAAGTCTATATTGGTTTGTTTGGCTTCCGTTAAAGTAAGACAAAAAAGAAACCACGAATATTCACAACAATCGTGCACAGGAAGAAAATAACGGCGCTTATAAGAAATGTTGAAGGCGATATTTATCACGCAAATGGTGAATAACCATACTGGCAGAAATCGTGGGGTCAATTATAATGGATCTTCTTGGGCTATTGGTTGGGGGTTGCTGTAGAAGTTGATTTCCTATAGTCGTACACAAATATACACTCTCACTGCCAAAACCGTCTGGTAACGAAAGAAACTGTAGAGTTCTTTTCCATTTTCAATTCTTATAATATTCGTTCTACCGTTCATTAAAAAACAAATAAGCATAAGGTAATTTATAATTCGTTTTGTTGTTGGTTTTGTGTTTTTTTTTTTTCTATTTCATTTCATTGTATTTGTTGGCTGTCGTCTGTGCCGTTATTTTTAATAAGCATAATCCAAATTGTATTTAAGACCGGAATTCAATAAGAGTGCTTCGGTGAACTTCCTTGAGACTGTTGTTAAGCTATAAAATGTCACCATGGATTAAAATCGACAAACCATAAGTGTACAAATTACATTTTGTCCGAAAAGAAAAAAAAAAGTGAAAGAAAACGAACTGGTTCATAAGCAAAACGTCGTTTTATATTTATATTGATGAGAATTCGGTATAGCTCATTGAACGTTAAATAAGAACTACTTTGACCAGGTAAATATTGATAGTAGCACTCCCACGAAATCTCATTATTAAAATTCTTTTATTTGTGGGTTCTATTTGGATATTCCGTGGTTTTACTGTTTGAATTTCGTCTCACTGTAATTTGGCCTATTTTAGAAAACGGATTCCAGAGAATTGTGGATGAGAACACAGAATTGCGGATTCAATGGCCCTCATTATATGGTTGATTCGAACGAAACCATATTATATGAAATGGATTTTCGGTTAAATCATAATGAATATAAAACAACATGAATATCGTGCGAATGACCCATTAATTGTTTTTCATTTCTATATGAAACTATTATGCGGAAAATGATGAATTGAATGGAATTTATTTCTTTTTTTTTGTTCAATATTTGTTGTTGTATATTGAGGGAGCCTTTAATATTCGAATTTTCTTTCATCAGATATATCGGCTGGTTGAATAAAAACACAAGAGAGGAAAGTAAAACAGAAAACCACGCAATGGAATCAAATATAATCGATGTTGAATTAAACGAACGGAACAAAAAAAAAGGAGAAAAGCATCAATGAAAGAAGTAACAGATTATCGGATGATCTGGTATACCCAAATACAAGAGTCCATTGGCCTGACATTTGGAAGGAAATGAAAATTATATTTCTCTCCTCATACGATTTTTTTTTTGCTGTTCGATGGTCGATAAAGCAATAAATCATCGATGGCTTTGAATCAAAATGAATCGGTTTTTATTAACGCCAACCGATTTTCATTATTACAATGAAATATTAGGTTGGGTGGGCAACAAAATAAAATATAAACGAAAAACAGTAGCCAATCCCTTATGCGTAAATAGTTTCGTTGAACGAATGAACCGCATAAAAATCATTCAAATAACAATAACAATTCGATGAAAGGAATTAATGGACGATGGGAAAAACTCATTTTGGTGAATCCAGTGGTTGAAACAGAGAAAATTATGAAATTTCAATTTTATATTCTGCGGTGAAACAGAATTAACTGAATGATAAAATAAACAGAATCAACTGTTAGCAGACTTAACGTATATTGCACTTTAATCTCTATCACGAGTCTCTCATTGTTTATGTCACCAACCCCATTTAAGTGACTAGCAAACCCAACGATTTATTATTATTTCTATTTAGCCATCTTCATTTCTTTGTTGTTTTTTTTTTCTTTTAACAATTTTACCTTTGAATAATTTCACTTTGAAATAATTTTCATTCCATAAATTGGACTAGGGTGGCAACAGTATACAATTTTCCATCTGTCAAGTGAGTAAAAACAGCCGATAATAGAGTTTAGTTGAAAATTGGCCTTATTCGATGGGGTGTTCCACTCAATGCACAAATGGTAAGGAGTGATATAGAATTGAAGAAAACATAAAATATCCAAAACGAAAAATTCCATAAATCTAGAAAAAGAAGGCACCCCCGTTGATGTTGTGAAAGTGATTCTGATTCTTAAGGTAGCAAAAAAAAAGAATGAAGAAAGTGATAAAGATTCTTATTGCATGACATTCAGTGGTAACCAACTGGTTTACGGTTTCCACACGCAGATATATATTTTCAACTGCCAGTCTCAATAGCAGTGTCATGAATCCATTGAGTTATTCTATCGGCAGGGAAACCGAAGTCTTCATAAACCTTAAATTTTCTTTTCTTTTTTTTTTTTGTTTCTTTCTTTTTGCTATTTTCCATTTAAGGAAAAGTATATTTTTGGTTTTTAGCGTGAGTGGATTGTTTCATTTTGGCATTTGAATTATTTCATATTAAACGAATGGGTGAAAACGCATTGGATTACATTAAGAGGTTTGGGTTGGTGATTTGACGCAGACAATGAAGCCAATCTTTAATTTTGTTTCATATAAATCTTGATTCTATAATCTCATATATACACTAACACTCTTTTACTATAAATTTATTTCCTTTTATTCAACCAATTTTATTTATTCTTTGGTTTTTGGGGGTGATGGTGGTGATACTCATTCCCCATTCATTTATGCGTTACCAGTTTTATTATCATCGTGTACACATCTTGGACAACACAGTTACATTAATTAACATTAGATTCGTATAAATTATAGATCAGAAGACCTTACACAAGTAACTTGTATTCTATTAAAGGGACTGTAAATGCGACAGCATTACACATTAAATTACATAATTATGGTTGATATTGAATTGTTGTAAAATTTTTTTGTTATTTCGTTTCATAGTAATATTGGATGTTTTGGTGGTTGGAATGGAAAAAAACTAAATCGTAAAATTATCGAAATTGAAATTAAATGAATTTCATTTGACTTCTCATCAGCCTTCGATATCGTTAATAGTGGCTGAACTAAATTAAACAAGAAAAAAACGTAAATTGGTTTTACTTAGAAGTTATAGGTTGAGAAAAAGGTAGAAAAATAAAAAGTGGCACCGTGTAACCGCCCAAATTGAACATTAAATTGGATACCGTGTTGAAGCGTTACTTTATTTCACTGAATTATATGAAATATAGTGAAATTACATTTCATTTAGTTACGTTTTATTTTTTACTTTTTTTTTTATATTGAGAATTACCTTGCATTATAATTTCCACCTAGTTAATGGTAGCGGTAATGGTAAACTTATAGAACATTTTCATATATGATTCTGAATGGAAATTACGTCTTTACCAAGTGTATAGGAAAATTATGTGACTTTAACTTTTAAATATGATTGAATGGATTTTTTTGTTCTATTGTTGTTGTTTTTCCACCACATCACTTTTATGTTTAAGAGAAAAAAGGGAAAAATGGAGGGAAAATACAGAGAAAATTGGATTTTTTGTTATTGTACATTAAATACAAATATACAACGTTGACTACTTACTTAGTCTGTGGCACTGTATTTATTCGATAGTGGAACTTGTTACCTTTGCTACCAACAATTTATACAAATGGATCATAATTGAGTTTTTTCGTGTGCACCCTTTCTCTCTGCCATTAACAGTTTCAGACGTTAATTATATAAGGATTGTGGAATGATATTACTGATATGGATTTAGCAATTGTATTAGTTTGACCATGGTGGATGCTATAAGGTATAAAGATATGAACCAAAATAATAGAAAATAAAGGAAAATGTTTTCTATCAATAGAGGTGTGCTTTTAATGTTTTCATACACACAATAAAAAGCAACGATAATAAATCGAATACCATGAAAATGGAATGAATAACACAAATTACCTTTAAATAATTGAATAAATTCTATATAATAATTATAATTGCTTTTAGTATGGAATAAAAATTATAGATTTCTTTCAATGTTTTTACATTCCATTTATCCGCCTCATTGATTATTGAATAAATACAAAACTATCGTTCGTTTATGTTAATATATGCTAACATGAATCAA
The DNA here is from genome assembly GCA_001014335.1 of Coboldia fuscipes. NCBI lineage: Eukaryota > Metazoa > Arthropoda > Insecta > Diptera > Scatopsidae > Coboldia > Coboldia fuscipes. The sequence continues at coordinate 90,141 of JXOR01000114.1, read as the reverse complement.
TAAAAAGAAATACAAAACCATTATCAGTCAATAATTGGAACAAAACAATAGCAAATGAATGGAAGAAAATAGAGAGAAAATTAAATCGACATGAAAGATATTTAATTTTATTAATTACTATTAATAATAACGGCAACTGAAGAGTGTTAATTACAGTCAATTCATTAAAGAAGTAGTTAGTCATTTACAAATTCAATGATAGTTTAATATTAATCGTATGAACAGTCGATAGAGAAGTGCGATTGTGTGAAATTGATTGGTAGTTGGTAAATTGTTTAATAAAACATCTAAACGATATCAGTTATCTGTAGCGTTTTATGGGCCAAATTCATTGATACTTATTGACTACTATCATTGGAAAAACTAATAAAAGGCCTGTCACGCATCTATGCATTTTGATTAAATCCGTTTTTCCATGTTTTATGTCAAAATCGGTGATCCATAACATTTGATACATAACTCATTAGAATGTACCATCAATGTCTATAGGATACAGTAAATTTCATTTTGTAAAATACTCGTTAGCTCAAGACCATTAATTTTTTGGGGGTAAAATCGCAATAAACATTGTTGACGGTAAACAATCAAGTGATTTTAACAGTTTTATTTTTCAGCTGTTAAACATACTTCGTGCCAATGCTATAAAAAGGGGGCAGATCTCCCGTATATCACTGAAAAGTGAAAAACCTTCTTGATATCAGCCAAAAAGAACGATCATAATGATTTCAAAATGAAAAATCTTTTTTGGCACATAAACATGATTTGGAATCCTATGAGTTTTGTCGCTTAATTCTGTTTTTTTTTTTTTATTTTGTCGTTTGAAGAAGCAAAATAAAAAGTACACCAAATGATGTTCATACTGACTGTGGTGCTTCATTCAAATTCATTAGCATTTAATTAAAAGGTCCTATGGTAAATATTCTTTATACGCGATTCATATTAAAATTCGCAGTATATTTATATATTTTTTCTTCCTTTTGTGTCATTGCACCACCCAGCCATCCCCATTTATAAAGATCAACTAATATAAAATATCCCTTTTGCAAAGTGTGTCTTCATTACAAAACACTGAGCTCCACCCGTTCAAATAAAAATGGTAAAATTCATGAATTTCGTTTTAAAAGAATAACCCACGAAACGAAACTTATACACCCAAGAGATGAAGTAACAGAGAAATTTCTTAAGAGTTTTCCAAGGAGCAAAAAAAAACAAAAAATGTTCATGTGGAAAGAAATTCTCATTTAGAAGCGACCCCGGTGTTGGCCCCGCAACCCATTCACAATGATTTTCTATATTAGCGTTTCTCATGTAATACCATTTTCATTTTAAATCTAACGATAATTATGCAAACCATCCTAGTCCATTATTTGCCATAAAACGCATATAAATATTCTTGCCATTGCCTTTGAACAAAAACGATGAAATCTTTAACTTGACTATAGAAAATTCCGTTTTTCTTTTCATTTTCTTTACTATAATCGTTAACTATTTAGAATTTTGAAAGAAAGAATGAAACATTCAATGATTCAACCGATGAAATATAATTAATGTTAAACGAAACAAAATGAAATGAGATACATATTTTGTTATGGAAAAAAACAAAACAAAAAATGTAAAACGGCATCATTATTGTGTGGTATCTTTATTCAGTATTTTTATTTTGTTTAATATGAAACCGTTGATGAAACATTGGAATAAAATGAATAAAGTTGAATTATACGAATCGGTAAAGCGGTAAAAAGTGTTACCAAAGGCAAAACATGGAACAAGAATCGTTGTCAAAGAGCTACCCTGTTGGAAAATTTTAATTAAAGCTATATGGGACAAGTAATGCAGAATCAAATATAACCAACCGCAGTGAAATGGTATGAAGCAATCTTAATGGCACACAGCGGATTGAATCGAAGAAAAAAATGAAAAAGAAGTGATGTAGTTTTATTTGCATGCGAATGATGATTTTTCTTTTCTCTGCACTTTGGAAATGAAGAAAAAAAAAACTGTGAAATTAATGAGAAATGCGAATGGAAATAGATTTCATTTTGGGGGTACATGAAAGACATAACATCATTTAACAGTTTTGCTATCGTTGAATGCGAGTGTGTATGTGATTTAAGATGAACTAAAATATTTTGGTACATTAAACGGTGTGCATGATATGTTCGCGTAATTCAAAGATTACTCATCTTTAGTCATCCTATTTGCTATATGAACCTATCACGTGTACACTAATGGAAACGATGTAACATTTATCATTCGTGGGAGATCTAATTTTTTGTTGCTTTCTATTCGATTTGAACTTAAGAAAAGACTCTCTTTTGTTACGTGGCACAATTTTTCTATTCTGTAGCCATCTGTCGGTGTTCACAGTATGACGATTATTGCGTTTCGTAAAGTAAAAAAAGTGTACAAATTTGGGTTAATGCAAGAATTGCATTTATAGAAATTCTACGTTATCAACTCTAAGCAATTTTGTTTGAAATTGTCAGTCATAAATCCTGGTTTCATTGCAATTGTAATTAAAGTTCAAAAAGTTCTTTTATTAAATGATCATCTAGACAACTCGTTGAGTAGAGAAGAATATAGAATAATTATTTGATGGTATCACGTTTTATTGTGACGGTTTAAGGCGATTCTTAGCACCTTTCATCTTATGCAGTTACTGTAAATTCTCAAGTAATAAAACAATACATTTGACTGATACCTTTAACCATTTCCTTTCTCACTGATTGTTCAATTTTCTTCATCTTTTGTATTTTTTTTTTATTTGCCACAAAATAGAATTTTTAATTATTAATTACATTGGTTGTTTAATTCGATTTAATTGTAATTATATCTTAACGGTTCTTAAGTAATTATTCTTATGACTTGGAAAATAACAGTCGATAACATTTTTTAAAGCGTTTTAAAATTAAAAGTAAACATTTAACAATTAAAATTTCGGTTTTTTTTTCTTAGTCTGTAGACTGTTATCCTTATTCAGTTCATTGTACCACACCTTAGAGTATTTCTGTTTTTGTGTGTATTTTTGAATAAAAGACACTTAGAGTTATGTATTTTAGGGAGCTTTACCATTCAATTATAATTGTTGCTATCAAATGAAAGGAAACTCATACTGTACTTATTAAGACACTTTTATACGGTTATATGAACTGACTTTGAATTGTTAACTCGACTTTAAAGAATATAAAAACATAAAAAATTACAGTATTCTATGTAATACAGTTGTTCTCTGTTAGTGCATAACAATATCATCTTGGTGTTTGGTTACATGAACTGTTCAAAAGCATAAAAGAAAATGACAACATTGAATATTTTAAAACCAGAAATAAAATGAAATTGTTTATAAAATTTATTTACACTTTCCGGGGCGAAAAATAATTAAACAAAAATTAAGCCATAACAATCCCTACTTAGTAGATGAACGGTATACACAACTGAATATTGTGTATTGTAAATTAAAAGAAAATGGTACCGTGTAGAAAACAAGAAGTTTATTTTATACGGTTCTTTACTTTCTTAGGCGAAAATCATCAGTGTTGGTTGGATGAATTGGGGGGAGTATACTCATTGAGTATGAGGTTATGGGTATGAGTGTACTAGAGACTATTTCTATATTGGGTTATACCAGAATAAAACCACCACATCAACCTCACAATAGATATGTTGTTTTTGCTTTTGCGGTCTATGTAATCATGGATGATGTCGTTTAGTCTCATACCAAAAATCGTTGTGTGTACGTCCGAATTGAGGGGGGTTTAAAATTTTTGTTGTTGTGCACTGAATGAAAAATCTGAACACCAATGATGGTTTGAGGGTGGTAGGTCGAAATGACACAATGTGCGGTTTATTTTTTTTTATAAGTGAATGTATAATGAAAAATTTTCTATGTTTATGCTTTATAATTATATTACATTTAGCATGTAACAAAAGGCATACAGAAGAAGATTCGGTTCAATGTTTTGTGTTTTTTTTTTCTTTTTATTGTACCTTCTGACTGTGTGTGTTTATATAATAACCGTTTCTTTTGAGTTCATTTTTGGTATAGCTCGAGGTGGGTCTTTATTTTCCATTCGTTTGTGAAATTGCACTCAAAAATTATTTGTGGAAACGACAACAGAAAAACAGTAAATTTTCACCGCATTACAATCATAAAGATGAAAATTAAAATCACATTTTTCAATGTGAAATAATGAAGAAAAAAACAATTTTCTTGTGTTTCATAGTTTTGCACGTTTAAAATTTTCTCACACTGTAATTAACTGGAATTGTAAACTAAAATTGTGTTATTTCAATTTTCTTTTTGAATATTTGAAAATTTTCTTATGACGGTAATGAAGAAGTAATCTTTTACGTTGTTTTAATGATAATGTTGTTATGAATTAAACAGTTTTAGTTACATAATTACATACAATTTTAATCAATATTATCGTGATTTTATCATTTTCGTTTATCTTTGTGAGGGAGAGATATTCTTTATACTTTCATCAATAAAATTAAAACTAAAGACGTGAATAAATTGGAAGTGAAACGTAATATAAGATGAAAGGTGAACCACCTACCGAGAATTTATAAGTAATGAAACCACAAGATTATATTCATTTACTCACACTCGAATAAATATTGTGTGAATGATTTTATGGTTGTCGCTTCTGATTCTTTTATTTAAGAAATGTTCCAACCCCTAGAATGTCTAATTGTTAGTTGAATGCAAAACATTCGGGTTGAATGAAAATTGTCTGTCAGATTTTCACACTGGATTTATCACTTGCCGAATTGACGGTTATTTAGATTGGTAAAACCGCCAATACATTTGATTTCGTGTATTCATCTATTTGATGGGTTTTACTCCTCAATCATCTCCCACTGATTCCAATTTTAGTATCATCAAACATTAAACTTATGATTTAAAATTAAAAATTTTAAAAAAAAAAAAAAAAAAGATTTTATTCCGTTCTCCTTTGCTCTGTTTATGTTCTCATTTTTCGGGGGGGTTGATGGGGTGTTTTTAAGTACTTATTTAAAGACCAACTTTAAGCAACGTGACCATGCATAAGTAATCAGTTATATTACTTTTATATAGCAATTGATGTCGCTTATATTCTCATGGATAAATTCATTTAAAAAAAAAAAAAAAAAAAGAAACGAAATATTCAGTTTTGTCACGTCAAAATGAAACCGTAACCTGAACAGAAGTGAGGCAAAATATTCTATTGAAACGATAGATGAATGTCTAGATTGGTCTGATGTTCATTCAGTATGTGAGGCACACATCGTATCCTTATTGAGAGGTACCTTTGGTTGAAGTTTATGTTTTTTTTTTTTGGTTCTGTTGTTGTTGGTACGCGATTTGATTTTCTTGTCATGGTTAAACTCTTGGTGACATCGATTAATTTCTCATTTAATATTAGACAATTTTCTTCGGTTTATTTTTCACCATCATTACTAAATGTACACAGTGGGAATGAAAATTCTCTGTCTATTCATTCAATACGCATCAGTTTCTCTAACCCTCGCGGGTGTAATACGTAAACCACAAAATAATAAAATGAGAAAGAAAACCACTGAATTACACAGCAAGAGGACATACCATTACTTGATTGAATAGATGAAACACGAGCTTACGCATACTTATTGGGAATTAATTAATGCAAATATTTGAAATAATTAGATTTTTCTATCTCATTCTATCATTTTAATCGAATAGGGCGAAGATGGTTTCGTTATGTGTCCTCTGGTGTTTGTTAAAATACACCAAATTGTTTGTCGAAAAAGTTTTACTTCTTAATTGATTTACTTCTAATTCAACTTTCATTTTATTTTCACTCTTCATTCAGCCACAATAATTAAATCGATTTCTGGTCATCAGGAGGGTAGAAAAAAAAAATGTTCGATTATTGTTGTCGGTATTAGTTATGGAAATATTTTTAGAAAATTCAAGTTAAATTCTGTTTTTTTTTCTTTTGTTGAGGGGGAATTTATAAGGGTGATTGGCTTCCCAATTAAATTAATCGAACACGTCTTCTTTGGGTTTTCATTCATTAGTCGTTTTTCAAATATTATTAAACGAAGAAGACAAAAAATTGTGTTATCTGCAGTAAAAATATTTTGTAATTGCAATCAAAATTCATCGAAAGCAACAAAAAAAAAAAAGAAATGAATGTTTTGTTAGCAACTGAAATGTTTCAACTAATCAATTCTTTAGAATTTTCCACTCTACAGTTAGAGGGAATAATGGGGAAAATTTTCCTATCCATTTTCTAGTTGAACGTCTATCAATATTTTATCAAAATGAGAAGAAAAGGAATAAAAAACTAAAAGAAGATATTCGATTTTCGATTCTACATTATAAATATGCATACTGAATACCGCACATATATCATGAATAATCCATTTAAAAATCCTCTTTTGATTATAACTAAAACGCAAGGATTGGGTATGGCATAACCGAATGAGAGACAAGTGAAATGTCGTCTGTCTCCTGGAATTTAGGAACGACAAAGGACATCACAATTTGATATGGAATTACTAAATTCCCATTTATATCCATTGGATTTCTGTCGTTTTAGAGTTTTTTTTTGTATTTAAAGAAAAAATGGAATCCAAAAATCATAGGAAAAGTGAATCTCAGTTAGGAAATAATATTATCATTTATATGTTGGATGAAGTTGTCATTGGACTTTTTCTGTCTATTTTTTGGTATGGGAAGGTGATACCAATTGGTATTTTTACGATTAGAAATACCAAAAAGCATCGATCTTAAATCGATGAATATTGGGAGAAAAAAAAAACAGGAAAAATTACTAACTTGTTAGGCATCATATTGTTATACAAAATACATTAAATCTATTTTGTTTTCATACGAATTTATTCACATATCTAAATTGACGAAGCATAAGAATTACAAATAGCATATTCGCCTGAAACAAAAAATAAAAAAAAATCACTGATGTATCACTATGGATATTGGCCTCCCTTAAAAAGGAAAAAAGTGACTGAATGAAACCAGACAGGCCAAAGATAACTAAATATAGGACGATAGCTAATCAAGATGGAAATTATTTTCTAGGAATAGAGCCAGTTCTGTTATACCAAACAATGACAAGGAAGCAAAAACGAGAAAGAAATTCGTTTGTTTTAGATATGAATGTGCTGATCTCACTGGGAATTAGGTGAGTAACGTCGCGTAACAGGACTGCCTCTATAAGACTTAACTTTTATATTTTTCTCGTTTGCGATTATTTGGAATCTTATCAATACCAATCCGTATGTCGTTGTTTTTTGCATTTTCGAAGCCAAATAAGAAAATGAGGCAGAAATAATTCGTTTACAAAGTTTACCCTTACGTGAAGTAAAAATTTTTTGGTTTTCTAAAAGGCGCAAGACGTTTGTTTCTTATGTTTTTTTTTTTTGCTATTCTTTAAACAATTTTATAAGTTAAAATCGAGTGTAAGAATTGTGTATGGTTGAATAAAAAAGTAGCTGGAAAGTAGAAATGCCATTTTGGTATTTTTCTATTAATACTTTCACTCAATACGGTACTCATTTAATGGAATTAACTTGATTTTCTTCATCGAATAAGAAAAAAATTTACGAAAATTTTAATTGAATTTTACACAAAAGTTTTGTTGGTATTAAATGGGGGTGATATTGAAAATTCCTTTAGCTTAATACCAATTGAATTCAATTCGATTGTAAGATTGGCACTGTGTTACGCATAAATGGTTCCATGCAATGGTTTAAAGTTAATTTTGGTAATTATTTAATTTGGCTACGGTTCATTGTATGAATTAATATCGTTGAATATTACCATGAAATCGAATGGATTTCAATCAATGAATTTGACGTACATCCCTTAACTGTTTGGTTTTTGCCTTTATGAATGTCTTAAGGTATTCGTTATATCTTATATTATGATTGTATTTGGTGGGAATTTATAGAAATCAAAAGTCATTAAAAGATCATTAATCATTTACGTGTTTAAGTATATTGAAATGGATGAGATGAACGATTATTTTTTGGCCAACAGCAAATAAGAACGAATAATAAATTTTTAGCCCATTTGTTATCCGATTGACTTTAGTCTGACTGAAAAGATGTTTAATTTTCTATCGAAGAAAAACATTTCATCAGCAGACAGAGAAATCAACATCAATTCAAGAAAAAGAAAAACGAAATTTAAATGAGAAAAACACCGTCAAATGAATATTCTCTTCCGTAATCAACCACTTTGTATATCAATATTCACCTTCCCCTGTGTTTACTAATAAAATCCATTTTCAGTTGGCGTTTTACCATTTCTCTGTTAAAAATAAAAAAGAGTTTAAATGATTCACGATTGGACACATTAATTTACTCAAAGACTGATTTCTTTTAGGTGCTTTTAACACTTCTTGCATACTAACAGACAGCTGCCATAAAATGAAACAAATAAATTCTATCTTATCCTGTAAGTTCAAAACAAGAAACTTTTCATTATGGCAAAACAAAATTAAGGAAAAAAAAGTGTTCAAGACAAGCAGTGAATAAAAAAAAGAAAAGATGAATTGGAAGATATATAAAAAACAAAGTTCTTTTATCCATCTGATTTGGCATAGAGCACTTAAGCTTTTATCGCCTACATATAGCTAAACTCAATTGAAAATAAAGACAGCAATAAACGTATAGAAAATAAAAAAAGGAAATTCAACTGAGAACTTTAGATCATATTCTATGGTGATGTTGTGTTTAATTAACAACCCCTTAGGGGTTCATTTGTACAAATAGAAATGAGCAAAAATGAAAATATAAAACGAATAGAAAATGTGTAAATAAGACTGAATCAATACATCTTATTGGCAATTGTAACATTCTGATATGGCCTTTAGTTGATTTAACCAGACAGTGGAATTTTTTTTCTTTTTCTGTTCAGGTAAACATAAATTAGTCAGTTAACGAACGTTAGTGGGAAGCAAAAAAAAAAGTCATTGGCAGGCATATCGTGTCTTAAAAATATCTTAACGTTTGGTCAATGCGTTCCTTTTGGTAAATCAATAAAAGAAAATTAATTCTTAAATTGAATTTAATCCAACTAAAAGAATTTCTTCTGTTTCTTTTTTATGGTTTGCAGAATTTTAACAACATCATTCCGAAAATAAACAATCTCGTATAGAAACATCGAAATAAAGAAAGAAAAAAAAGAAGCGAGAATTTAAGATATTCATTTCTAAATGAGTTTAACGTACCAAACCGCCCTCAAGGATAATAAATTGATTGTCGATTCTTTGCCACATCTTTTAGTGGTTACATAACTATGCTATGATGAAAACCAGATACGTTGTGGTGTGATATTCGTACCGTTTAATATAATGGGAAAACAATCAACAATGAAAATGGAAAATTCATCTCATTGGTATAACGTCAAGGTATAATTCTTATTTTACGTATATTTCTTTTTCATTGATTCCAGTGATAATACAATATAATCTCATACCAAATGAAATGAAGACGAAACAAAAAAAAAATTGGAAGGAAAAGTATCGTATTCCAATGTTATCTGAGTTAACGATTGGCGCAGTAAATGTTTAGCTAAATTACGTGATAGCCTTAAGATATTACCCATAATTTTATCTACTATTCGATTATGTATTCCGCTATGCAGAATTTATTCTATCGAAACGTTACAATCATAAACCAACAAAGTAAAAACTGAATGAAGAATTTTTTTCATTTACAGTTAACAGTGTTTCACAAATCAAGGAAATGCTAAAAATTATTACGATTCGGCTGTTTCGATTGCGTTCTCTCTTACACTACCATTTTTCTGGGGGTTGTTTTTCCCACAGAATTCCAATTCGGTAACGAAGAAAAACATAAAATGATAATCATAAAAGATTTTCACATCAATTTCGTCAATCATGAATTCAAGTGTAATATTTCTCTTTTCTGGTTTATTTTCTTGCTGTTTGGTTATTCTTTTGGTTCATTTTTGGCTGGTAAATCACGTGAAGAGGAAAATGAATCAGTGAATATTGTTGAATGTATAACCAAAGAGGCCATAGGATGAGAAACGAAAGGAAAAATCTAAAATCAAGAACATCGAAAATCAAGTGAAATTAAATCAGGATATCGTTCAGTCGATGTGATTTCCTAGTATTCCGTTCATATTTTCCTCCAACTGCTGGTGTGTATCTTTTCTTGCTTTATTTTCACTCACAGACACTTCACAGTATTTTAGTGTTCAGTAACGTCCGTTAATGGTTCATTGCACTTTTGGTACATAACAGTCTCTAAATAATATTTGATTTGGTTCAATAGATATTGAATATACTTGACACTTTTACTTTACCATTGGATGTGTTTTCTTTCTTATTCTTGTTACCATTATTCGTGATCGTAAAAATGGTACCAGAATTTAAGAATTGTATTTTATATTGAAAATAGTTCATATCATCAGGCATTTAATATACTGACTCAATGTATTTAAATAATAAAATAATGTTAGAAAATTTACTACCTTTTCACCTGTAAATTGATATTGATTGACTATGAAATAAGGTAATAGTGAAATTCTAGTATTTATCAACATCGAAATTTTTAATGGAGCACATTCAATCCAATTTGAGCCAATTGAGTATAAAATCAAATGTTTTTATTCTCTTTAATGATATGGATATCTAGAATTAATTGTAAGTTTCTTTAATAAAAGGAAATCCAAGAGAAAATTAAAATTCATTAAAGTGGAAAATTTGAATAACATAAAATTAGTGGCAATTTAATGATAGATGCGTGCCGTTAATGAGTTTAATCGCTTAAGGATATCATTTTGTATTGAATTATTTTAAACTGATTAAGATTTCTTAGAACTTTTCAAATTCTTTTAGGTAAAATATTGTCTTAGATGTAGGCGCGTGTCTAACGGTTCAATTTTTTTTTTTGTTCAAAATTCTAAGTTTAATTCATTATTCATGTTTTCCCTTAAAAAAAAACTACAGAGTTCTTATTTAAAATCAATTCAAATAAGGAAAAACAAGCTATTTTAAAACATAATTAGTTTCAATCGATTTATAATCACATGAACGTTTAAGAAACCAAACGATTGCTATACATTATTCATATGGGCCCACTACCTTCAGGGCCAATTCAATATTGAGTTGTTACCAATAACATGTCATTATAAAATTAGATATTGAATAGCTTAGCTAAAATAGTCTTCTGATCCTGATTTAACGTTACCATCCTACTGTTTTATTATTAAACATCTATAATTACTGAAATACAAAAATTATCAATTTAAATAGAATTGGAACTGATAGAGAAGGCAGGAGAAATTAAAGAAGTGCTTGAAATTCATTTGATTCAATTAGACAGATGGTGGGCGAATTATTTTCAGTTAACATACAATGGCCATTACGGTGGACTGAACATGACTGAGCTTCAATTTCCAATGGTTAAAACTATTTCAGTACCAAAACATATTTAAGGGTCAACACATTTTAGTGAACTTATTTCTTTGGTACCAAACCTTTTTATTTTATTTTTTTTGCATTCATTAAAATACCGATTAACCTGTCGCACCTCCGCCTACATTAAACTGTTGATATATTTCGATACAGGAAGTATATGAGAATGGAAAATGTTTCTATATAATTAAGAGAGTAAAATAATTTAATATTCAGTCATCGTCGACTGGAAAATACTTCAAACGTTGATGATTTTCGAGTTGAATAGTAAAACGTGGAAACGTGGTGGGTTGTTAACACACACACATACAGTCAGAGGTGGTACATGTGTACAGAAGGAGATGAGATTAATACCTCCCTTTGGAAAATATACAGAACCAAACAGAAAAAATAAAATTAAACTCAATCGTTAACAACCATAAATTTGAATGCCAGAAATGTGTTTATAATGCGTGAAATGAAAACCGCATCGCACATATAAAATGTTTCAGTTATGTAACCCCATAAAATCATGGTGTACCGTAAATCAAATCATACGGGGCATAGAGCATTTGTTCCAAATCTCTTCTTTTTTTTTTTGTTATTTGGGATAACAAGATGTGTTCTATGAAAGCAAACACCTCAAATATCTGGAGTGAAACTCAGGTTGTTTTGGAAAATATCTTGTCGAGGTTAATAATTGTTCGTCAAAAACCATCTAATTTGTGATGATTAAAAACAGAGAAACGGTAAAATTATGAATAAAATAAGAAGTATTCTATGTAAATGTTATCACACCAACATAATAAATTAATCTTTAAACACTGGAACCATAAATGAGTACTTTAACACTGACACTGAATACGTTTAAATAATCTTGAATACTTTTAATTCATTTTTTCTTCTTCATCATGTCGTTGTAAAGGACTTTCGACCTGTTCATTACGATAACAATTCCAGAGCCGATTTGCTCTATAAACTTCTACAGTAACTTCTGGTGTGGGCAATTTAGTAATCAAAACCAACAGATTCGAGCACAACTGCAAAATTGGTGGTGATCTAACTGCACTCGGCCGCAAATCCATTGATATCCACAATGTAGAAGCGGAAAAATATCACATTCTTTGAGCTTTTCTTATTTAGAGCCATCAGCCAGATAGTTCGAATCATTTATCCATTGAAATTAAGTAAAATTGGAACATGAATCTAGTATCATTACCAACATTATGAATAAATATTTTACATTTGATGTAATATAGAATTATTCACTTATTTAGTTGTGAATTATCGGCAATTAATTAATAAAATTCCAATTAATTTTATACGACGCAATGAAAAATAATTCCATTTGAATATTGAATACAATTAGTCATTCGATCACCATTAATGATGTTCCAATACCATTGGATTTACAAATGAATTTTATAGATTTTCACCTGTACAGACAACCATAATTACAAATATTCATAAATCTATTCATTTAAAACATAAATTTATTTGTTATTTCGTTTTAAACAAAAACAGTTGAAATTTGTCTGTAGAAACAATAAAATACAAATCTGAATGGACCAGAATTAAATTTTCCCATAGAATATTCCGAAAAAATAATTAAAATGTAATTATTTTGAATTATGACCAAAACGTTTCGTTTAAACCATTCTATGCTCAGCAGGTATAATATGATTATAACGTATGAACTTCACAGTAAGCACAATGGTTTTTTCCCTCATCTTCCAATTATATTATCTATGGCAATGAGTTGCTTCTTATGACTTTATCTTTTCATCGTTTCGTTGCCCTAGAAAAGGAAGAATCATTTAAACTTTTATTTCATATTTTTTATTTTCTTATTTTGAATTAACTGCTTTCGGAATACAATGAAATTAAGAAAAAAAATGAAAGAAAATTATATGGAAAACAATATTTTTGTCTGTTCAACATTAAACGGTGTATGTCGGAAGTGGCAACTTGCGTACACAATTTATACATACATTTTCATGCTTTTTCCATAATCTTGGGTTTGGATAAAAGATCTGACGAGCATAAGTGATTATGGGGGAGAAAAACAACTAGAAAAGAAACAAAAAAAAAAAAATATAAAGAAAAACCGGAAAAAATAAGCCAAAAAAACTCGATGTAATAAATTTGTCATAAAAAGATTAATGAGTTCACTTGAATCAGGGTGGCTCTGTTTCAACTTAAATGAGTGCTGTTTTACACAAAACATTTTTATCACATAAAAATGGGGATACAAGTTATGTGGCTGCATTCAGACAAGCCAAAATCAAAAAAAAAAAAATTGCGACCATACCTATGTCTCAGTAAAAGAGCCACCAATTGAGACGTTAGTCGAGGAATAATGGCTGTATGGCCACTCATACTCTGCTCATAGTAATCAACCTTTCATGTTGAATACAGTACATAATTTCGCGAATATCATAAAGCGGTTACAATCTAACCACAACGAGATATGGAAAAAAAAAGTTTTGGTATGAAAATGTTCCCAACAAAACTGAGAAAACCAAAAAATAATAATAATTCCCATAAAAATAATAAAAACATAATTTATGTACATTAGTGTTTTATTACACACCAATTGAATGTTCACACTTTACATTCAATAGGAGGTCTCCTCCATTGAAACGGGATGCTGTGCGTCGGTCAATTGAATAAAACATTGAACCTTAAATTCAATTTGACAATAAAGGAATAAAAAAAAAACATTTTTGTCGCAATACGAAACAATGTTACTGTTAAATGGTTTTTTTTTTTGCTTTTCGTAAAAATGAATAAATAATTAATATTTACCTATACAATTTGATTAAATAAATTATAAAGGTGCATACCGGTGTGTTCTATAAACATTTGAATAAAAAAATAGAGAATAATTAATCATTCGTTATTATTCGATCGAATTGAATGCATTTCATTTATATTTGGCTGCAACAAACAATATCAAATTATGATAAACATTTTAATCGAGTTATTGTTTTAAAATAAAAATAATTCACTGACAAATTGGAAAATAATAAATTCATTTATTAAAGCTGAAGATTTACACTGAATTTACATGTAAAGATTTCTAACAGTGATAGTATAGAACACCTGTCTGATGGGAATTATTTAAATTATGAAAGATGTTCGAGATGATGTTCCATAGCATTGAAACAAATAAACAGACTCATATTAAAAATAATATGGAAATTTCATTTCTTTGTGCAGACACATACCTGAGGCAATATTAAATGAATGGTAAGACATGAATCTTTACAAACACTCAAACATCCTACATAGATTGGAAATTATATCTATAAATCTTCAAATCAAGAATTTTTCTCTTTATCAGAAAGACATTTTCATTAAAAATTGCGGAAAATCCCACGTGAATTTTTAAATTTCATTTCTTTTCAATAAGAATTCTTATCATTGACAATTGATTCATTGTTCCGTTGAAAGAATAATTCCCATTCTTAAATAGTTAGTTGATCATGTTCAATTATATCATGCTCAATCTATGCAAAATAAATTCAATTAAACTCAAGTTTATCATGAAATAAATAACAAAAAAAAATAAATTACAGAAGAAAATTAAGAAAACAATAAGAAAATATCAGTGGTCCGTAATGCAGATAAGAGTGCTTTTGTTTCTTATTTTCAATTGTCTTAATAAAAAAAATTGAATAAATATGCTTTCAATTCTGTTTACAAAACTTTATTGCCTAACATAATATAAGAATCTCCTATATGTTTCATTTGATAAACAGACACAACAGCAAAAAAAAAAATTGAATAGAAGGAAAATTATTTTGAACTTCTTGTATCGTAAATCAAAAGCCACTTGATATCAGTTTCTTCATATTGTTTTTTTTTTGTATTTTAAATAACGAAATATAAAGCACAAGATGAATATTTGAAAATTTAATTCAATTCATTTCCCTTCATCCTTACTGTATTGCCCTCATAGTGTTTTTCCACTTGGACTACTTTGATGACTTTGAAACTTACTGGGATTGGAAACTTTCAAATAAAAAGAAAATGTATTCTCAAGTGGTCGTCGGCTAGTTGAATAACATGAACCTTTAGACCGAAGAAAAAAAAATAACGTTTTCAACGATCAAGAATAATGTACAATGGTGTACAAGGAACACAGAGAAAAATAAAAAATTCTAGTGAAAGAAAATTTTCAGTGGATTTATTGAAACAAGATATCACCATGCCCAAATGAATATACGAGCGACTAAGTATGAAACCATAAGGAAATGATGCTATCCAATTCTCTTTCAATTTTTGGCTGAGTGAGCCCAATTAGACGCCATAAAAATCTTATACTCTTATTTCGTTACATTTTGAATGGTAAACCAAGAGTGAACAAAAAAAGAAATCGTTTCATCCTTCTTATTCAATTTGAAACTATAAGATGAATATTTCCTCATTTCGGTACTTTTTTTCATGCTTTCATTTCGTATTTTTATGAATATCCGTTAGTTCAAAAGAAAAGGAAAAAAAAATCGGTATCAGTGACTCGTTATTTCCCTTTCTTGTTCTTTCCACACATAAAATCATGGAAAATCGAGAGGGAAGAAAAAACTATGGCAATGGTACAAGAATGTTGAATATGGTAAACGATATCCATACATATTATGCAAAAGTAGTGCACTTCAGGTGATGATGTACTTTAGTTTTTCCTCAACTAGACATCCATTTTTATCCTTGTTTGTACTAAACTATGAAACAATTTCTGTTTAGAATATCAAACAACAACAAACGGGAAAAAAAAAAGTTGATTTTACCTGAAGATGAGTTACCCCCCAAAATAAAGGAAAAACGATGTAGAAATTTATTCAGCCAGTAGTGTCTATCAGTACCAGTAAAAACCTCTTTTATGTTATGAAAATCCCATTCTTTTCATCACAAACCATTTCTCGTTTAAACTTCCACCCCGTTCATCTGACATTTGTTAATGCTGAATAAAAATGAACCAAAAAAACACACACACAAGAAATATACTAAAAATCCTTAACCATTACCACGTACCTGTTTTCATCACATTCATACCTTTAGACAATATCAGGTAATTTCACAAAAAAAAAAAAATTGTACCAGATATATATCGTCAACACTACTGTTTTAAGGTAACACAAATTGCATGCTATTGCATTCTTAAGTGAAAAATTATTTGCTATTTGTTTTTTGGCTTCCATACCACTTTGATGCTTTCAAAATAAAAATTTTCCTGAACGTTTTTTTTCTTCCATTCTGTTGTTATTCATCGTAATAGAAACGAAAAAAAAAAAATAACACCGTTGATTCACCAATGTTTTTCATCTCACTTGGTTATAGTGTTCGTTGGGTGTCGTTAGTTGTGTTATTTTAATACCCACCAACGAATTCAGAGGTGAGCACTTTTTTTTGGAGGGGTTAGACCAAACGTACATATCACCACAGTGAACAATCATATGCATTCGTTTCCATACTGAATTCATTTGTGAAGTAAATTGTATTCTATGATATGTAACCATCACAAACAAAAAACAACGAACCAGGTATCCCATCAGATATCATGGATGGGGGAGGCTAAAAAGAAGAAAAAATTGTATAAGAGATGGTGACGATATTTGTCCGTCTCAACGTTTTATATATGAAATGTATTACTTCGTTTTACTTCATTTCTGTATGCTGAACAACATGCCATTTACAAATAATGCTAATCTAATTCTATTATTCCATATCCTTTTGGTATGACACTTTTATATGTGGACGTGCTATCATTGAACGTTCATATTCTCATGGTTTTTTTTTTATCCTTTTCTTTTCTTCATCCCCATATATTGAACAAAATGTTTAGAGTCGGTGGCCAAAAGTGCACAAAAAGAAATTGAATGGAAAACCAAAGAGGAAATATTCCAGTTCTTGGTTTAGAATAAAAAGTGTCTTCAAGGCGCGTCCTCAAACGGTATTATTATTCGTATTTTAAGATACACAACGAATTTAGTGTTGAGACTCATGAAGAAATTTTAACAAATAATGTTATGTGTCTTAAAACCATAAAAAACAGACGGGAACACATAAAGTATAAGTCCGTACATGAAAACCATTTTCCTTTAGACGGAGTTTTAGTGTATTCCATTGAATTTCTAGTGTATTTGGTGTTGAGTAAACATGATCAACTATTTTTCTAAAAAGGTATTTTAGATGTCACGTTAAATCGCTATTACCTGGGCAGCATTATTTAATGAAGCCAAATACCATTTTGTTGTTAAGCTCCTTCTAAAATCCTTCTATGTGTGATGGAGGCTATGGATAGTTTTCACTTCTGTGTTGTGTCTGGTAACAATCAACTTAACTAAAATACTGCAATGCTCTAAATGTAAATCAAAAATTATTATTATTTCTTATTTCAACTAATATTGAAAACAACACCACCAATAATATCCCGAATTTAATAACAGAAATCATTTATTGATTTTATTAAATCATCGATTTTTCTTTAATCAAAATCTAATCAAAAACAATATTGATTTTCCATGTGTATTACCTAATCAAATGATATCAAATGAAAATTAATTTTCTTCGTATTTAATCGATTACGAATGGCCTTGGGAATATATTATTTCCTATTGGCAGGATATTACGGATAAGATTTAATAGGGAAAAAAATAATTCCGGAATAGAAGAAAATACACGATGTTTCATTTT
The DNA here is from genome assembly GCA_001014335.1 of Coboldia fuscipes. NCBI lineage: Eukaryota > Metazoa > Arthropoda > Insecta > Diptera > Scatopsidae > Coboldia > Coboldia fuscipes. Next base: position 72,028 of record JXOR01000114.1, on the reverse strand, counting down.
AATTCCAAATCAAACAACAAACTTGTCATGAATTCCACAGAATACCATAGAAAAACAGATCAATAAGGTGCTCGTCTACCTGTTGTGGCTCATAATCAATGTTGTCTAGCGAAAAAGAAATTTATTTATACGATTCACATATTAAGACTCCACCATATACGGTGAAAATCATTCGTTATATGTTCCATATTGTAATAAATAATAAGTTATACTCATCAGATATTGCATATCGTCAATTATTTAAAAGGAAAATGCTTTGAATATATCATTTTTTTTCTTTCTAAATATAACCAATCATATTTAACACTTATCGATGTGTTATACACATTCGATTGATATTCGGTTATAAATCAATAAATAAATTATTGATGGTTCGACTAGCAAAGAATATCCCGTACATAAAATTAATGATTTATGATATTATTCCAAATCTAAAAAAAGCAATCTGATGATCACATCAATTTATTATCACCTGTATTAGTTTGAGGTTTTTCATAAGGTAATATTTGAATTTTGTGTGGATACCATTTCAAATGAGAAAGAAACACGTGAATTGATTTGTTTGTGGCAATGGTCATAGATGTCATCAGGATTATTAAAATCGATGATATAGACATTTAAGAGTTCTATAAATTAGCCAATGGAAAAAGTATTCAAATACATTTTACGTTGAATTATTCAAATGATTATGAATTAAACTGAAATCATTCAGTTTCCACTTGCTCCTCACATTACATCAATAAATAATTAATTGACTTTTATTTACGGAAAAGAAATTAAGGAAATCTTGTAATCTCTGCCATTACAATGACCATAAAACCACAGACATTTTAATAGACTGAGAATAAATAGAGTATCTCTTGATACTGTCAATCAAAATAGTGCATTCACATTTGCATAAAATCAGAAAAAAATGAGAGAAAATTTTTAACATTTACTCTATACAAATACCATTTAAATATGTCGCGTGAGTGATTAAATTGAACCGCATATGTTAAAGGATAAACGTGACGTATTGAACAACATAAAATAGGAGTCTTTTCAGTTCATTTTTTTTTTATTTTGATTCAATGCTATTTATTTTCCTTGTTGATGTTCAAACCGCCCCCATTGTTAACCGTGAGAAAACCTCTAAACGTGAAAACAATTCAACATTTTGTGAAGAATTTCAACTGATTGTAAAAATTTGAATATGCACACAAACAACATTGAATTTGGGATCAACCAGTCTTGTAGTCTAATGCCAAAAATCCATTTTTGGACAACTTTATCTATTCAACGGGAAATCAACTAAAATATTTCACGTTTATATATAAATTAAATGTGCAAACATAAAAATTTATTTATGCTTGATATATCTATAAATAAGTACCATACAGTAGAACATTCTATTGAATTTTCCAATGGGTTGGGGAATGGATTTTCTGATATGGAACACACAGATGAGTTCAAACATAAAAAAAACGCGTTTTCGGGTTAAATTATGCTCTCAAATGGCATACTAAGTTTTCGATTTCGTCTGTGGTTCATCCAACACTAAAAACAGTTTTAGTCGTATAAACAATAACTCGCCTCAAATTTGTAAATTTTCCCCCGCTTAAATGGAATAGCTAAAAAGGAAATTTCCACTGAAATGGGGGTAAGAGCAATATCATCTACCATTTAGCATATCTTTGCATATATCGTCATAAAATTGCGTTGAGATATCGTATTAGAGTTAATAGTAAATGTGAAGTGAAACACAGAAAACAAGTGAAAAAAATACGAACAGTAAAACTTCAGTTCTATTTCACACACTTAATTTAGTGAAATTTGCTTGCATATCGCACTTTAATTATCTGTTCCATAATCATAACTCCTTTTCATACAGCTATAAAGCTCAAAAGGGATTATAGAAGTGCATGCCGTTTCCTCTAATCTCTTCTAACATCATACTAGTTTGGTTTTCACATACAACAACTGTATTATACAGTGAACACACCTCACTTACAAGAGCATTATCATACCCACACTACATAAACGATGACGTTTTCCACTGAACTTAAAGGATTGCATTCAGGTTGGGCATAATATAACGATTCCATATAAAGCCATAAATGAAATGAATATGCATACATTAAAGTGTCATGTTAAAGCTCAAGCAATATGAAAATAGTATACGATTAAGCTTTCATATTGGCTGTGTAACGGCCGTCGCGAATTATATCTAAACGATCTTGTTACCTCGTACTCTACCAAAGTCCGACCACCCATTTATGATTCATAAATATTGCATAACATGCTACTACCATATTCATTCATTATATTATTTAGACTGCAATTGAGTTGCATGCATATTTTCCTAACAAAAAAATTAAAATAAAATGTTGAAAATTGTTCAAATAACATGAAAATGGGAAGAAAAAAGAAATCAAAGAATTATTCTTACAGGCTTTAGTGAATCCCCATTCGTTTAGTTAATGAATACAGAACTGCCCGATTCACCTAACTTTGTATGTATGTTGTGTATGCATTACTATGAACATAAAAATAATGAATTAAAAAATTAATCCAATGGGACTGAGTGGTAACAAATAAAAGAAAAAAAACAGAAAACTGGAAAAACAAATTTCTTCATTTACCATAAGAGCTTGTTAGATGATGACTATTAGTAACGCAGCATGATGCAGTGTTTCATAAAGATATTCAAACTGGAAAACATTAAAGAAAGGAAAAAGAAATTCTATAAAAAGTCAGAGAAATCCATTCACCCGATTATGTCTGGTGTATGTTTGTTAATTTTTAACTGAATCACATATGCAGATCCAGGGATTTTGATATAATAAAAAGCAAATGTTGTTGACGCGTCGCAATTTAATTCAACATCCGCTTTCAATATTTATTTCTTTGAATATTTCATATTCACCTACAACGTTAAATGAAACTTAAGAAATAAAAATTAAATGTACTAAACCGTGATAAATTAAAAATCATCTCATTCTGCAGCATATTTAATGGCAAGTGGTGTACATTCAACCTACTGTATTCAAGAAGCGAAAAGGAAATTAATTACATATTCCATTGAAGTAACTGCAATTCAATTGATTTTAATAAATTTCTGGTTTTAAAATATTTCTATATGCAGAGTTAGTTTACGGTCCATTGAATATTTTCTTGATTGAGTAAATATTATTTCAAATGATATTAGAGTGATGCTGATTAAAATTTCCAATCAAAACTCTTTGATTATATGCAATACAGAGTTTTTTATCACGATGTTTATTAAATAGTTGAAGTTTTAATTCTATCATAAACACGCGCCTACAATTAATTTACATAAAACATTATGAATTCAACCCCAGCAATGAGATGAAGAGGAAATGCGATTTTCTATTTTTGGTTTAAAATTCTACGCGATGATATGCAATTGAAAGGGAAATGCTTCATTGATGTTATCTTTGATTTCATTTTATTATTTTTTATCATTCTGGCATAATGAATGAGTAATAAAATTAAGTGTATGTATTTACATGAAATTATAAAAAAGAGTAACTAGTGAATATACATATAATTTATAAAAAAATAATTTTATTTATAATAGTTAAGTGTTTTTTATATTTTTTTACCGACGAGAATCCATCATCTCTTGCTTTTCAACGATGCATAGCAGTTTCCATTACCAGCAATTCTTTTTTTTTTGCCAGCATTGATAAGTAAACGCAAGAGTTTGAATCTTCATTAGGGAATTGTTTACAACAGCATCAGAATGATAATCATCTGAATTTTATGCAGACAAACAGAAAAACGTGAAACGGGAGACTAAAAAAATGATAAAATTTATGAAAATGAAAGAATTATTTTTAATGTGTGTGGCACTTATAACATCACCTACCCTCGGTATTTTGGAATTGAAAAAAAAAAAAAAAGAATGGGAAATTGAACTGAGAAAATCCGCCCAAGCAATGAAGTAAAAGAGTGACTGTGATTCGATGAGCTCAGTATACGCTATCAATTCTAATCTCTTGAGATAAGTGAAATGAAATTCCATATTAAAAGTATTCTTTTATATAATTTTCATGAATATGATGACATAATATGTTCTGTATCTAAAACATTGAAATATTATGTTGTATATAAAATGACATAAAACAATGAAAAAATACAATGCATTAGACGAATTTATATATTTTGGTTCTGTTTTTTTTCCCCATTTAGTTTGAAACACCAAGGGGTTAATTTTTGTATATAAAAACAGTATGAGACTAGAGATTAGATGAATGAATCCCTGGCTCATCAGGTTCAATAAAGAATAGAAATAATTCGACTGATTTTGTATACTTCTGGTGCGATTCTTAAATTACGTTGAAAATCGTACGTTACACATATTCACCAGTTGTCTTCATTTCATGTCGTTTGCAATAAACATTAACGATTACTGTGAAATACACTCACAGATACCATTCGAAATATATATTCTATAAAGTTAATCCATTTGGGGATTTGAAAATAATTAGATGCTAATAAGAGGAATGAAGAATTCTTTTTTTTTTCTTTCATTTGGATTTTGTTAGAATGGTATCAACGAAAGACACATTTTTTGGTACAACAGCAAAGAAAGCAAAGAAAATCGAAAAAGATTGATTTTATACATTGAATTTTGTATTTGGGCTAAAATGGACTTTCGGATTAGTTACGATTTAATGTTTTTCAGTCTCATCGTATACGTACAGTGTCTCTATTGCTTTGGTAATAGAAGGAAGTAACACCCCCTCATGAAATAACGGGCATTTTCATAGACACTTTCTCACTCTCGTTTGGTAAAAGACGTTGGGTTCTATTGAAAAACAAGGGCAAAATGAATTAGCCGGTAAACATTTAATGACACGGATATCAGACCGATTTTGATTGAAACAAGATTCTTGGTATTACGAATTGGGTATTTTCTGTTTGATAAATCTAAAGAATTTTGTTTCAAAACAAAGAAGAATAGAACAGTAGGGAATGAATTTAATATAAATGTTTGGTAGAATTCATTGAAATACTGAGGTCCATTGATCTGTCTAAACAAGAAGAGTCTCTTATTCATTCTTGATGAAGCAACAACCGTAGGCAATGGAACATTCAAAATTTTAACGGCCAGTTCTTTACATCCCACTTCGATATGGAATGAAAACGTCAAATTAAAATTCCACCCTTAAATGTTCTTTTGAAAACGAGCAAAAAAATTGAAAGAATTGAAGAGAAAAAAGGATTTTTATGACATCCCAATACATTCAAGATATTTCTTTAGTCGTTTTTATTTACCAAGGAAATTTAATACCGTTAATACTCTGAAAATAGACGAAAATATTTTTGATATTTTCTAGGAAATTAGAATATTTGATTAGACTCAGGACATTCGATTTCTTTTTCTTTAACATTACCTGGTTGGATTTAAAATAAAAACAAAAAAAAAAGTAATCGAGAATATTAAACAAAATGACAAATTTGCTAGTAAATGGCGATTAAAATTGGAAAAAATTATTTATAAAAACGTTGCCCTCTCTGTTTCCTAAATAAAGTTTACAAAGTTACTGAAATGGACATCACAACCCACGAGAATGAAAAAAGTTCATAAATAATTATAGATGTATCGTTGTTATTTGAATATATTCTCATACAGTTCATAAAAATAACATAAAATTGGCAAAAGACTTGAAATAGGCATAAATAGAAAAGAAAATTTAATTATATTTGAATGATTGTATGGAATTGTATGTAAACATTATGTTTTAATGGAATAGAATGAGCCAGCAAAAACTTTAATTATGTCAAAATTGAGTTGATATTCATATAAATATGAATGAAAATTTAATATCGTCACGCATAGAATCATGAAATTTTATTAGATATCTAATGTAAAACAAGGTATTTTCTATTATTATTCAACAAATCTATGATATTAATTCCATTTACCTGGAACAAAAAAAACATTCAAATTCCAATAGTCAGTTGCAATCCAAAACCTCGTGTTCTATTACTTCACTTATAATTTCATTTTTATTTTCGCTATATCATTATGATTCGATCAAGAGTCCTAGATTCCATTCGTTTGATATCGTTTTATAATAATTTTGCACATATTTTCTTGTTGTTTTTCATTTTCAATGTGGTCTTTAATCAGTAAACAACAATCTCTGGAATATTTATGGTAATTTTAATACGTAAACTAGAAAAAAAAGGAAAAACACAATACACACCATCAAGCGGTTAAATTTGAATTGGTTTGTTTCACCTTTTGCGGGACGGTATAAATTGTAATTACATGTTACAATCCAACAATATTGTTGTTGTTTCACAGTCTCCTACAACTCACAGTATTGCTTTTGGACTAATAGCACTGGGGTAAAAGAATAGAAAATGCCATAAAGTATTTCTAGGCAACCTGAATAATTTGAATACCTCATCTTATGCACGCCACTCACAGCAATATGCATCAATTTAAATAATTTGTTCGCTGTTAAATTGGCCGCAATTTACAAATCGCAAAATATCGATCCGTTAGATTCAGTCAGCTTATAAACAAAAAAATAAAAAAATTGAAAATGCAATTCCAACTTTTACATTGGAAATATTCTAAAATTTCTGTTCCATATTCATGTCAAATGGAATGTTACGAAACAATTTGAAGTGTCCAAATGGAAAATTCGAATAGAAAATTTGTTCCTTTAAACTTTTTTTGTTTTTTATTTTAAATTTAAAATAAAACATTTTCTCGTGTTATAAAATAAAATCTAGGCCATGTTGAAGGTAAATAGAATCAACAGGTATGGATACCTTCAGGTAACCTACGGTTGAATACCATTTACAAAATGTATACATAAAAACCAATGAACGTGTTACGGCCAACACTGTTATGTTATGTGTATGTTACAAATTAAATTCTGTTTAGACGGTTAACAATGTCATTAGGTCTGTCATACTTTAACACTGTGTACCACATCAGATAGTCACCGGGGTTGAAATTTAATGTAAACAGATATGAATAATAATATTTTCTATACGACCGAGATGAAGAACACTAAAATTTTTGGTGAAATTTAATTACGAATAGAAATACACAGCATGAGAAAATTAAAACATTTTTACCATTATGTTTTTCTATTTTTTTCCTTTTGGTTTTTGTGGGGTTTAAATGGCAATGACGGTTACACGTGAAACCATTAAAAGGGACAGAATATGTTAGCCAACGAAATATTTTAACGGTCTTTTAATACTCTAACTGAGATGATTATTCACGTAAGAGCTAAAGGTCCGAAGTGAAATTAATTCAACTGAAATTGGCAATAGATAATCCGAATAAATTCAATAAAATTTTGTGTTATTTCATACGGAAGAGAAGGTTGTTAATGGTTGAACTGATAAAGAGTCTTCTTATTTAGTACATAAGAATCATGAATAAATTGATGGTAAATCTTCGAGATGAATGAAATAAAATGTTTGAGTACATTTGAATATGAATTGGTGTAAAGGGACACTTATATGTCCATAGATGTGTTATAAAGAGCATCCTAAATTATGTTTCAATGTCTTGTTTATCAATCTGTAAAAGGTGTACTCTTCTGGTGAATTGATTGTAAAACTATAGTGCATTTATCTCTTATGTCAATTCTTCGTTCAATTACAAAAACGAATTATTGTAAAGGTAACGAACATTGTCTCTTTCTCTTTGACATTTTGTAAATGCACTTGACAACATAAAAAGACATTCGTAATGAGATCGTTTTCCTCCTTCGTTTTTTTATGTATTCTATTTGGTATTCAATGTGAAATATTTATAGTGATTGTGTGTCTAAATGGAATAAGGTAAACGTGAAAGTTGTTATCATTCATGAACTTTTTCACATAAATCTTTTTCTCTTCATGAAATATCTTGAAATGGTAAAGAATTAATGGAAGAAAAAAAAAACAGTGAAATCGTTACCTAAATATTATTCCGTTTTATTTGAATGAAATCTAATGCAAAATAATTGTGGAAATTCGCATGGAATTGAATATCTTGCGTCTTAAAATTGTAAACGATTGTGAATGAATGAAGAGAAATGTTTTGTTGAATGTCAGTACTTCGATAATAATTTTTATATTTAACTCATTCTATGGAAATGGATGTAATGCATCTTAAAATCTACAATAAGGGATAGTCTTCACCGTTGTGATGATGATACAATGGATACAATGAATTGAACAAAATTGTGGTATTGCTTCTTAATGAAGTAATCCTTTTTAACAGACCGCACACAATCGAGAGAATTACTTGCAATTCGTATAAATGTAAATCCTGGAAGTTACTTTTCTTCATTTTATCAGAGTTTTCTTTTTCGCCATACAAAAAAAAACGAAAATTATTTACAAAATGAACCGTAACACCGTTTTATATTGTTGGAATGAATTTACCAAAGTGTCAGTGTGGTCTTACACCATTTATTTATCCTCCACTATTTCATTTATGAATTCATTTGAGTATTTTCCCGTTTTCGTTATCCTGTACCAAATATTTAACTGTGTTACATTTGCATATAACTTGGCATTTGTTACAATCTCATTTATTTTCATCACAAAACATAAAAGTGAATAGTGAAAATTTCGAATAAAATTTAAATGAAAATTGAAAAATGTTTCACCATTCATTTCAATTAATGGTTTTTTATTGTATTCAGTTGGTGAAATATTTCCATTTAGGGAACAATAAAAATACAATTTGAATATAACAATTAAATCAGACATTTTATACCAGTAAAACTGATATTCCTTTAAGAAGAGACAAACTAAGTGGCTGTTAAATATTTTAGATAACTGCAGTGTTATTTAATGTTGATCGTTATGGATATTTACCTTAATAATTTTATTGATTGAATTATTAAAGAAGATGTGGTGAGTCATTAACTAACAACACCAGTCACTAGACTAACAGTGATTACCATCCAAGATGGAATTAATTAACTTTCAACCGTCAGAGTTCAATGCAAATAAAACGATTTTTCTTTTTATTTTTCGTTGACTCTCAATCCCTCTGTCTTTAACTGACTCAAAGATTTTTCTTCGTTCACGATCCATATTCTTTGCACTTTAACTTTTTAATTCTCATCATCTGTGTGCTCATTATAAAGTACTAAATTAATACATTCAGTTTGGTGCAAGAAATAAAAAAAGAAAGCAACGAAATGAATGAAAAATCGGTGAAAAACTTAAATTTAATTACAAAAGTTTTTCAAGCTGATTTTCCATTTTACATTTCTACGTTGTGGTTTGGAATTTCTTATGAATTTTTTCTTCATTTTACTTCACACTTTAACGCGATATACAATATACTTTACCATTTTTCGTTAGTTATTTCATTTCTTTTTTTTTTTTTGCATTTCATCTGGAGGGTGGTATCGTCAAAGTGTTGCCAAGATAATATGTAAATGCATTTCAACTTGTCGCTGTCCCAAATGTAAACGCATAACTTTTTTTTTCGTTAAAAGAATACGTATGGATTTGATATGAGAGATAGAGACTTTTATTTAGCTGCTAGGGGGGGAAAGAGTTAAAGTATAGTGAAGTTACCAAATAAAGTTGTCTTTCAATTCAACATACAATCTACCATCAAATTAAATGAAAATATTTGTATAATCAACGGGCAATGGGGTTGACACTAAATGAATGTTCAGTTGGTCGAAAATCCTTTGGAAACATTTAAGTTTTGATGAACAGTAGGTGATAACGAATCGACAAGATGACTTTAATCTGGTATAATACGATTAGTGGCCATGGACGTTATACAATCAGTAGTATAGAAATATTTTCATAAGGAACTAAATGATTAATAGTTTCACATTAATCCATCACTGTTTATACATTGAGTCTGAGAATCGAAAGAAATGTAAAGATGAAAATATTCATATGAAGGAGATTTTATTGAAATTCATATGTGAAATGATTTTATTGGCTTTGGAAGTCAATTAAGTTAAATGGATTTATGTTATTTCATGTTGATTTCGATTAAAATAAATGATTGTAATACCTTGTGATTTAATTCAATACATCAATTTACTAATGTCGAATGGATTGTAGCAAATGTTAATACGTTACAGTGATTCAATTGTAATATCATTTTGCAATGACTTTCTTATTCTCATTATTTATAAAAGAACCATCAGATAAACTGATATACATGATTGGAAAAGCTACCTTTTTATAGTAACGAAGCATTGACTATTTAAATAAAAATTCCATTACATTATATGCGATTCCATTCAATATTCTTTCGAATTTGATTCTTTAAATTTTCATTGTTGGTAACATTGATATGAACATTTAAAAGAAACAACATTAATGTTACCTCCGTAACTTACGTATTTTGAAAGCAATGAAAATCTGATACGGGGAAACAGAAATGTGAAATCAAACATTATCATTATGGTCTTAGGAAATATTGTGTACCACATGAGATGCCACCCACTACATAACAGGAAACCATATACTCTCTTATGTGGTCTTAACAATAGGAAACCACCAATTTTAAACATAATCTATGGACTCTAAAATCTTTCTTTGCCAAGAATACCACTCAGTTTGATGTGAATGCCAACAGCGATACATTCTGTGGTTCGCATAGAAAAATAAAAGTCTCTAGGTAGTGGGGGAGCACAAAAAAGCAGCCAATATACACTGTCAATGAGTAGACGATGAAAATAATGCATCAGTAAAAGACCAAGTTTTTGGCGTTCAAGATTTTCTCTTTTACCGCCCAATTCAATGCTACTAACAAGTGCCAAAAAACTTCACCATTTCTCTATGTTTAACTGATGACACGAAAGAAAACCGGTATACAAGTTTGAATAGCATCGGTTCAACACTAAGAGTAAATGTAACCTCATTGAATCCCATAAGAAAATAGAGTTCATGTACATGGTACGTAACTATACTGTGGTGTCTTACTGAATAAGATATAAATTCACCCACGCACAATAAGCAATCGACCAAACATAATGAAAATAAAGTTCCTGATACGGATTTTCAGCAGTTCAGTACACAAGTTCGGTGCTGCGTTACTCCCATTGCATTGGATTTGATATCAATGTTTTAGCAAAACATATGAAACAGCACCAATAGTTTTCATTGAAATCAATGGTTTTGGTTTAAAACTACCATCGTCTTACAACTGAAGACACGCCAAACGAAAACATATTGAATGGCACACCAAATTTAATATAAATGATTTTATATAGTAAAACGATCATAGGACGACGAAATAAATAGCAAAAAAAGGTTGAACATCGAAGACACAAACAACTTGAAAAGAAAAATTTGTGATGAAGGAAATCTGAGTGGACTGTTACGTTGCCATTTTATCGTTTATTGAATGAAGTAAAAGAAATGGAAAGGAAAAAAAAACTTCTTTGTAAATTGTTAGTAAAAAGTACAACTGAAATTCAACTAAAAAAAGAAACTGGAAGAAAATAGAAAAACATCACATAGAAATTTCCTTTAAAGAAATATTATATCGAATCAATAATGCGAAAGCTGCTGATGGCATTTTCTTATAGAGAATTCCTGTTACCCTCTTTAGAGTTTTTTTGACATTACCACCCACTCGTACTCTTCATCAGATGACCAAAGGAATAGATGTTTGAATACAAAACTGGCCAGAAAAAAAAAACGGCGGCGTTAAGTAAAACTGTACTTTAAGAAACTTTACTTTCATTGAAATTTGATAAAGACCGTAAAGAAATCAGAATGAAAATCCCACATACATACAGTCAATTGAAAATAACTTAAACCAGTTTTCATTCAATTTATTTCATTTTTTGCTTGGCTTAGTAAAAACATTGCCAAATAGAAGAAAAACCTTAAACCAAAAGAACATTAACAAAGTGGCAAGTATTCGTCGTGGAATTTTACCTGAACTTTAATCACGTGACGGATTGGAAAAAAAAAACTGCCGTTTCGCGTTCAAATAAAGAAATTCTTTTTTCGTCAATCGTTTGCCAAAAATAAATGAAAAACCAAAAGAATACGAAAAAAAAAACATCTTAAAAGGTAATGTATAGAAAATAGAAACAGACGAATTCGATAGAAGAAATACCCCGATTTGAGTAGAATCAAATTCTATTTGTGGTATTTTTCAATATCGTCAGGAGTGATGCCATTTCAAGACGTCTATTAACATCAAATGGGTTGGAACGAGTGAAGATGAGAATTGAAATTTTCCTGTTCAACTATAAAAGAATTAAAAGAGAGTGGTGATGTAGGAAAAATATAAAGAAAAACCTTTTTAAGAAATGTTTTAGACCAAATTGATTTTAACCAAAAATGGGATATTCATTAGAAGATGTTTGCCATGATAAAGAAAAAAAAATGTTATTAGTGAATGAATGATGCTTAGTATTGAACTGTTACAAATTTCATCATTCGAGAAGTATAAAAACTTGAATAAAGAAACCATTAAAGACGTTACGGAAGAACGAGGGAAATACATTCAAGAATGACGAATTTTATTTCATCGTCAAGTATTTTATCCTTAAACAGCTAAGGCGAAAAAACAGATATTTCCAATTAAATTTTAACATGTCATCTGTGAAAATGACTGGATCTGTTTCCCGTAACAGTGAAAACTGGTTCATCTAAAAACAAATATTAAATTTACGATGGAATTTTCACGTTTTATATTTATTGTGTGGAGATTGGAAAATCTAAAATAATGTTCAGCGTGTTGTCTATCATTCACTCATCATAATTCAATTTACGTAATTGCTTATAATGGTCGAACGATTGAAATCAATCAAACATGATGCTGCTATACTTAAATTTTGCTTGATGAAAGGCATTAATTCAATTGTTTTAAACATTTGATGGTAAATAATTAATGAACGTAAAATCACTTAGACATAACACGAGGATGAAATGAAATTTTTGTTAAAAATAAAAATCATTTCAATGTATCACTGAAGTATAATTAAAATGGAAATACCAAGGAGATAAATATCGAATATCTTGTTAAATAGAAGAACTCTTAGAGTGTTGATTGAGGATTTTGTTAAAGATATTTCTAAGAAATTCATATGTGACTGACAAATGAGATTCTATTTGTTCTAAATGAGTGTACTCCAGTTTAGTTGTGTATCGATTTATACGCAGCACTGGAGGGGTTTTCCTTCTAAATTAGGACTAATATTAATATTAGCTGTTAAAATCACAATACATTTTGAGTCATGGAAAAGATTTCCACTGTTACTGTTTTTCTTCACATGTAAATGTGATTCATTTACTCCTTTTTCTTTATTTTCAATTTAGTTCTCTTGCCATCACCTCAATCCATCATTTTATTCTATTCAGTTGAAAAAAAAAAACACACAAAAACACACAGAAGCGAATGGCATAAACTAAATCTGATTTAGAGTGGTACATACTCTTCTGTTTTACCATACCATATAGACTAGTTGAAGAATATTTCATTCCATTATGTAAGAGGGCGATTTGAAACACTCACATCTAATTCGACTGACACAATGCAAGAGACAGAGTGAACTCCACTCACTTAAAATAAAAATTTTTGCTTTACCCTCCTAACTGAATAACAACAGCCAGTACCAGTGACGAATGAATGGTACTTGAAAAAGACAAATGATCCTTTTAGTTTTCCCTTCGTAGAGGAAAATACCATTTTCCAAACCAACCGAATAAAAAAAAAAACGAAGAAGATAGATATCTGACAATCAATTTACTTTAAAAGGAGCTGACAAATAAATAAAGTGTGTGTACTTTAGTGAAAATTTTCACCATTTGCTTCATGCAGCAGCTATACCTTAATCATAAATACAATGGTCGTTTCCATACATCAACACTATAGATATATGTCTCATCGAAAATTTTATGTTAAATGTGGATTGAATCGTTTATGGTTATGTATGGGTTTTGTGGCCACACACACACAAAACAAACCGAAAAATAAAAATGTCTTATTTTATAGAAAATGTTCATCTCATTTAATGTTATTTTTTTTTGTTTTCTTATTGGAAATGAAAATAACATTAATTCATGTTAAATTAAACTGTTCACATGTTTGATTTTGCAGAAATTTTATTATTTATCTTTACCATATGCAGAACAATTTAAATTTATAAGAATAAAATATTTATTATAATAAAAGTATTATGGTTTTAAATCACTGTCTAAATAAAACCGGTAACCCGGTTGTGTAAGAAAAACCTCAAAAGAAGTTTTCCAAATATGGAAAACGTAAAAGTTCAACCAAAAAAATACGAAAGAATGAAAATAAAAAACCTCAAGAGAAAATGAAGAATTGGTTAAAAGACTGATGAGACCTATCATAACACCGTTGAGCATAATAAGGATTCTTGTCCTTTTGTAAGCAAACGAATATCCCTAAACTGAAATATATAACCGATTCTCTACTGTGTTATTCAATGTAATTTTTTTGATCGTAAAAAAGAAGAAAACAAAAACTGAGAAAACTTTATCTCACTCTGTAGACGTTATGAATCTCGTTGAATTGTAACCGATGGGGTCTCATACGTTCATCATTTTCTAACTACCATCATAACCCTTACCATATTCACCAAAAAACTATTGCAATCAGACATTGCCAAAACAGCTTATTCTTAAGAATAAAGGTGTTCAAGAGGAAAAATACGAAGAAACAGCAAGTAACAGTGAAATAATTTCATAAAAACAAAACTTTTTTTTTTTTATTTCTCTCTGCTGGTAAAACCATACGTTCTTAAGGTAAATCTTCTCATTAGTATAGATCAGAAATCTTTGTGCACAACAGAAGTTTTTTTTTTCTTCAAGTGAAAACTAACATCAATATAGGTATTAACCTGTTCTACTTGTTCACCCACCTTTGGCTTCCAATCAATTCATTTCTTTATACTTCAAAATCAGAGAAAAACAAAATGTGAAATAAGTGAAATACACAACAGCATAATACAACGCCCTGTGATTCATTACACACTCTTTAACATTATGATGCTGGCAACCCATATACATTATCCGTTTAAGTTTTTCATGTGTTGTATGTGCTACTTCTATATTTTCTACATTCCCAGCATAAATTCTCTTATTTCATCTGAATATTGTTGAATATGAATCCATACGAGTGAGGGTAATGTGTAAGCTTTACTAGTTCTTACACTTAAATATCCCCATGTTGTTACATAGAAAACTTTCTGTTACCCATAAAACATAAAAAGCATAATATTAAAATATGTTTTTTTGCAAATGAAAACTTTTCAAGCCGTTTCACCTTACCCAATCCCCACAGCATTGTCTTTATTTAGAACTATTGGTTGGTGTTACCATATTTTCTGGATTCATGGAAAATTGTTAAATGGCTAAGATTTTACTAAAAAATTATTCTCATTCCATTTTAAATATCGCAAAAATATCAAAAAATGGGAATAACTGAAACAAGTGTAAGGGAACTTTCTTATGGCGAATTCATATGTGTAACATTTTCTTCATTTATTTAAGGATTATTATTTTTACTTTTGGTGTGGAAGAAACTTTAAGTGAAATGAGCACGTTGGCCAAATAGAAGTTAAATTTTCATGAGTCTAATGTCTTTTACTTGGAATTGTGTATGGAAAAGTTTTGTATTTTCTATGAAAAATTCTCGGTAAATTTCTAATATTTGTCTATAATCGAGTGTACACATTGGAAACGTATTACAAAATGAAAATGGTTAACTTTTTCATTTGTTGTTGAGTGCAATACGTTCGTTTTTCCTTTTTACCATAAAATTTCATTTTGTCAATTGTATGCTCAATTATATGACCATGGTAACTGAATATGGTAAAGTTTTTTTTTTCCATCTATTTATTGTGGCAAATATGCCAATGATTATAAGCAGCCACTTCAAAATCATCATATTCATGATAATGATTGCATTATACTTGAAGTTTTTATTGTAACCCGATGTACATTTAATCGGCCGTTACATGACTTTCAAATCCATTTAATTTTCAAGTGAATTTCAAAAAGTGCATTCCAATTGGATTACAAGTGAACAAAAATAAAATTGTGGTACTGAATCAGTTACAAATTAAGAATCGAAATCTGTTTGTATTTCTTTCTTCATCTGTTTCAGTGGCATTCAACCAGATCAATTTTAAATATGGTGACATCTTATTCATTCGGTCTTAAGTGTTATCACTTTTGGTTGAATAATTTTAATGTCTACTGTTCCCATTCAAAATCTAGTAATCTTGAGTTAACAAATAAGTGAGTTGGATGGAAAACTTTTCTTCATTGGGTTTTTATGTGCATAAAAGACATTATCAATACCCTGAACTTATTAAAACTCCATCTGTAAACTGGTTAGGTTGATTTAACAAAGCAAACATACACATTGGGAAACAAAAAAAAAAAGAAAAGGGAATTTTCCATCTTTCGGGAAAACACGTGAACAGGCTGTTTACAATGCAGAAAGATTCTTTTGAAACTGATTATTTAAGGCAATATGGGTGACTTGGTATTTAACGCCTAAAAATTCTTATCTAGACAGTCATTCAATGGAATGCAGAAAATTTTATGAAAGATTCAAAACTTTTCTTTGCGATATGTTTTGCACCCACCCAATTAAAATTTTCCCGCCATTCAAGTCGTTAAGAATTTCGCGATAGCTTACATTGGCTTTTTCTTCAATCGGAACCATTAAAAATTTTGTATATGAAATTTAAAGTGAAACCACATGATGCGTTTTACACTTGAATGATGAGCAATGATCTGAAACGTGCAGTGACTGTCTATAATGAAATTTAGGTATTTTAAAACTTCATTAATGCATTCATTGAATTCTATTAAAAACATCAGTGTTTTCATTGTTCACACAAGTACATGATGATAAAGTTAAAAAGTTCGTTATGCCTGAAATTCATATGATTGGATACAACCAAATATGTAAAATAATTTAATAAAACGTAAAGTAAACTATAAGAAAATATGTTAAGTTTCACATAAAATGACGTGATAATGATTCGATAGATAATTAAAGAGGCATAACGTATATCAACTGTTTGTAAAATAGAATATTTCCAATAGGAAATTATAATCTTTAACGTTGACGTTGGTTTTCCTGTTCAATATTTTAATGATTTCATGCGAATAAATTCCATGAAAATTGAATAGAAAATACATTGATTTGCATTGGTATTTGCCAATCATTTTACATTGTAATTCAAAGTAATTCACTTGAATATAAATTGTTAATCTTAGACGTTGGTACAACACTAATAAGGTGGAAATCTGTTCGTGATCAATAAAATTCAATTATTTGACAGCATTACTTTATTGTTTCATAAAAATAACAATTCTACTACGATACAATAATGGTAAATTGGTAAATAAATTTTCATAATTAGTTTTTAGGAAAATGTTGCATGTAATTAGAATTTTGAAACCAACAAACGATGGTCATATTATTATTATACACAGTTTCTGTTTACACGATACCATGGACAATATAAATATGTAAATATACTGCAACACATTATGGATATTAAGGAAAATATTTACAATTGCATATTATGACGAATTTGTTCACACAACAAATATTGTTTAATAATAAAATATGAAAATTCTTATTACATTTCATTATTATTTACCCGAAGAAAAGCACAGCATAGAGGAAAGATCCAAGTACACTTACATGTCATCCGCATGTGAACAATTTTTATAGTGTAACAGAAACAAAACCGAATACCATAAAATTAATGTTTTTATGATTTCAATTAAATCGTACCGAAAGTAAAAGATACATTTAATGTTTCTGTATGTTACCAATATAAGTAAAACGGCCAGAATATCCATATTTTTATTTATTCTACGTGACTAAAATTAACTTCATCCAGAGACTTGGTGGTTTGTAGCAAACGGAAAAAAAAAAGAGAAAAATTATGGGAATTCCATTTGGATAACTTTATTCCGTTTTTTTTTTTCCTTTTTTTGTAGCATAAAAGAGTAATTCAATGTATGTTCCACCATATAAATAGTCCAGATAATATTAAAAACGGAAATCAGAATATTTTAGATTGCATACGTTGACATTATGCCGTCATCTAGATTGTACTTGGTACACAACAAATAAATAAAAATCGCATATTCCAGACCAGAGAGTAAATTCTAAAGAGAAAAAATTTCTCTTGTTGTGTCAGTGTATTACAATTTAGGGGTTTTATTAGATTGCATTAAATTGCTCTTCTTATATTATTTGATTCTGTCAGTTAGAATTTTCTTTTATTTTCAATAAGAAAATTGAGAAAATGTCCAATCATGGACCTTTTGCTACAAAACAAAAAAAAACATTCGGACTAAACAAAGTCATATATTCAATTCCTTTAGTATGAAATGGAAATTCTTCTACTGTTTACCATAACCAGAGAAACAGAAAAGATTTGTTTTACAACATTTCGTTTTTTTTTTCTTGTAATAAATTTATAAGTGGAACCGTAAAATTTGTTATGTTTTAATAAAAATAAAAACAACTGTGGCTTTTGTTTTGTTCTGGTCCAGAATTATGGAAAGGAACAAAGTTTCAGTGAAAGTTAAAATCAAGATGATTTTATATTTCTTATACAAATAAATTATATTCAGTCAATGTGACCAGTAAAATTGTAACAAATAAAATGTTTATCACTTTCAATATGCTCAATGGAGTAACAGAGTAACAGTGAATCTAACGGTAACACTTATTTGTTACAGTATATCCTCTGGTTTGGTGTATTAAAATGAATGTGGCAATGATATTAAATAGAATTGAATACGACTAAAAGAAATGATTATGTCTAAACCATTCACGTCAATGGTTTATTACGCAATATAACGGCTAACAAAATGTGAATCAATTCAGATAGCCAAACGTGAATTATTTCTGTTTCTTTATCAGACCAAATGGAATCATCCTGAATGAGTTTCATTGCTGTCTTTATGGCCATTATGATTGTCATTTTATGTTCGTCACTTTACTACAATTAATTTCCGTGCAAATATCACGGCCATTTTCATATCAGTAAACAGTACCATTTCTGCTTTTTTTTGTCAAATTTTCTTGTTTATTTTAAATGAATGGCCTAACATAAATGAACTAGAAATGTTCAAAGATACTTTCAATTTTTATTTTATGGACAAATTGATTATAGCCATCGATATTCACAATTTATATCTGGCAAATCGATTAAATTTTCTTGTTTTTATAATCCAAATGTGTTATTCAATTCAATGGAAGTTTTTGTTTTTGATTCAAAATCTATTCGAGAGTGCAATTTTGTTTTATAATAAATTTACTTAAAGAGAAAATGATGTTTTACGATGCGTTTCCAATACACGTGGGAAATGTGAATAATTCCATCATAATCGAAATTGATTTGGGGGAGAACTGTGGTGTAAATATTTCAAAGAATTCGCCTGGTTTATTCAATATAGGCAGTGAATTTTACATTCGAAGCTCATTTATGATACGATTATTGGCTGTTTGGCTTCCAAACACAAAATTTACTACTAAGTAGCCATAAGCTTTGCCAGATCTTTAATGTTTTTTTGCTCAAACATAACCAGCCCACAAATTTCATTGACTCTAAATAGAATACGAAAACGTACCCTCATTGAATGGGGTCAATAAAAGAGAAAGAAAAATATTATCGTTTTTTTCTCTGTAGTTCATTCGATTCTCTTACATTGTTGGCTGCTGTTTTCATTACAAATAGACTCAATTCTTTTGTTGAATAACGAGAATGAACTAAAAATGAAAAAAAAAGAGAAATTTAAACCTTCAGTTAGATCAACAATACGAAAGCACGGATTCTTCTTCAATGTTTATTTGCTAAAAAACATTTTTTTGGGGGTTTCCTGTGTGATTTTAGTGAAAAGTGAAAATGAATTTGAAAAGGTTACTTTTCTCAATGAACACAACAAAATTGTCTACTCAATAACGATGGGGTCATAGAATTTTCTGTGTAAATTTTTTTTGTTTCTTCTGTCTTGTTATTTTGGCAAAAATAATTGCTAAAAATGTATATGGGCCCAAAAATCCAACAAAAACACAGTAGAAAAGACAAAAGGAATGTTGCAGTTCAGTTGGTTAACAAATAAATGAACAGCATAATGAAAGAATTGGTCAAAAATGGTCAGAAAAAATATAACTGATGGCGTAGCAGTTTATAATAGTTGCGATATTGTTTTTTGCTGTTTCTTTTGGGTTTCATATTGCCTTTTAACAGAAGGAATTGATCCATCCTGTTTTTATGTTGCGTTAGTGAATACGCATTTCATTGTTAATAAAACCATAAAACAAGGCTTTGTGATGGTTACCTACATTGATGAAGACCTGGAAAACTTTCAATGCTTTTATTTTTGTTCATTTCATCAGGAGGGGGGAAATCAGGAAAAATAGATTGTATTGGTGGAAAACATGAGAATAAAAAAGAAACTTCTAGTTTGAACGAAACTAAATTAGAATAAGATTGATGAGAGTTTTTTCTCAATGTGTTTCTGACCATACACTTTATAGGGTTCACTCTAGATTGGTTGGAATACAATGAATTTCCATTGTATTGGACATTAAGGTATGCGTTCATACTCTGCACTTCAATCAATTGCATTCTTGTTCGCTTATTTCTCTCTTCGTTTTCTGTATTTTTTGCCTTTTAAAAATCCATTTACCTGTTCAAAATGAATAGAAAATTTCATTATTACATCAATGACATGAAACATCATCATCATGATTTAATGATTTTAACATGAAATTGAACAGGAACATGGCATTCAAAAAAGAAAGAAAGAAAGGAAATTCCATTCAAAATTACTTTATAATTAAAGTTTCAGTCTATTTGGTTTTGAGGACAGCACATTTTTCACTTAATGAATCGAAACATTTTAAAACATTTTCTCATTTATCTTTTCTATTGAATGTTTAAAGTTTTTTTTTTCTTTTTTAATTTTCCTTAAATATTGTTTCACTTGTCGCTAATTGAATTCTTATAATGCTTGAATATTTTCGGCATCTTTTATTCGATTTCGTTTTATAATTTTCACTTTAAAATTAGTTCATGTAGATGTTCGTTTGCAGGTAATTAATAAAATCCATTAGTGCAGTTTGGTTTGAGGTACAACTTTAATGAGTGTGATGAAAGTTTCAGGTTTGTTAAGTTTAAAACCATCAAAATATCGGGGCCAATTTTCATCATTATACTGGTTTTTTGGTACATCAAAATCAGTGGGTGAGGTTAGGTAGACGATAAATGGACACACTAAAATAGGAAAAACCACTAGAAAACTCGATTGAAAATACAACAAAATTTAATTCAAAATAAAAACGAAAGGCGTCACTCAAAGTGTTTTCAAGTATAAAAGATGATGGTATTCATCTGGGTAAAGTGTAAATAGTTTCGTTTTATATTTTTCTCTTTCTTTAAGTTTTGCCATTGGAATATAATAGTTAAGCAGTTAAATGAAGACAAGTAAACGAACGACAAGGGGTTTATGCTTCAGTCTCTTTTGTTTAATTAATGAATCCCGAATGACATGGCTCCTTTTTTTTTTGTTTCCTTACCTTTCGAGAAAGAAAAAATGAAACAAATTTTATCTAAACTCAAATGTTTATTCATTTCCATCACGAATAATTCTATCCATTTTCTTCTCTCAATGGTATTTTTGAACTGTCATTCTGTTGTCTTGGATGAATAACATACCACCTGGAAAACTATAGAATTCAAATTAGTTTTATTACTAATTGTTTTGTGATCTGTGGGTTTTGTCTGCATATTCTCATTTTATTCATTTGTAGAATAAAGATGTGGCAATACTTTAATAAATGTCAAGAATATTATTCTGTGAAATTATTTATTATTTTGTATCACTTTAACATTAAGGATAAGTTTATTTAAAATTCATAAAGTATCATCCAATGCAATTCTTAAAATTCACTTAAGGTATGCCTACACAGAAACGAATAAATTGAAAACAGTCTCTTGGGTGTTATTTCCATCAATCCATAGAAATGATTATATAATTACAATCATGTGTCTTGCTAATTTTAAAACTGTTATTCTAATAATATATCACATATAAATATCATTCATAATAAGTATTATATCCATAACATTATAATGTTTTATTTTTATTTTCAACACCAAATGTGGGTGGATTTAGTATGGAAAACAGGAAACAAAGTTTTTTTTTTTTACCCACAAAAGTCATTATTTAGAATTTACCAGCAATACAAAAAATTCATTGGGATTTCTAAAACGGACAGACTCTGATCGATGGCTTTAAAGACTATACGTGTACCCAAGTGATGAAAAAAGTTCTAAATAGGCAAGAGAATAAACCAAAATGTATTACAATTTTAGTCCTACTCAAATATGCGATGGCATACATAAAAGTTTTATAAAACAAACATTTATAATTCGCCATATTCAGTTAACAAATACGACGATCTTTAAAGCGGTTTTCCTTGTAAATGAGAATTTCACTTCAACAGCCGCTCAAAATAATAAGAGAAAAACTTTCTTTACATTTTTTCATGACCATGTGAAAGTAATTAGGTATTGATTATGTTTATGGCATTTTTATTTTACTTTTAACTTTAAATAAAAAAATGCAAAACTCAGTTTTCATAATTAAAATTGTTTGGTTAACTAACTTAAACTTCGTACAATTCTCTAGTGTACAACAAGAATAATGAAAACATTATCAAACGATGCTATTTAACTAAATCGATTTTCATCCAGAATATGAAAAATAATTAACTGAAAATTGTTTTCACTTCTCATTGCAGACACAGGACACAATCGTCGTATAAAGAGAACTTATTAAATCAACAGAACTTAATAATTGGTAAGTTATTCATAGTTTGATAATACTTCTTTTTGATTTAAAGAAGAAATGTAGAAAATTTTCTTCTAAAAAGAAGTGTTTTTGGGAAAATTTTTACAAGAACAACAGAAGGGGAGTTTATAATTATTGAATTTTATCATAAAATGGAAAATTTGTAACATAAACATTCTACGATTTTTATAATAAATACCTTGACTTTATTTTCTTTAAACAAAGATAAAATAGTAAATACTCAAGTATAATTCACTTGAAAAACGAACAATAAGACGTTAAAAAAGGTGCATAATTATTATTTAAAGAATGCTATGATGTTGAAACACATAAACTTAATAATGTTGAACAAAGGTGTAACTTCCCTATTCAGTAATTCGTTGTATTGCACTCTGAGTCTCGAAGCCAAAGTGAAATAAAACAAAAATTTCTCATCGAACAAACATTTTTCATTTCTTCATTTAAATTTTTAAACTTTCGGCTAGAAAAACTCAATAGGAAAAAGTTTTATCGGCGTCTTTTCCTTTAACTTGTATTTATATAATTTATATAAAAATGTTTTAAGCAAAAATGAAAGAAATAAAATGAAGATTTCACAGCATAAATTGATGTTCTAATTAATGCATAATTGAAGAATGAATGAAGAACACAGTGTTTTCTTTTATTCTATCTGTGTCCAGTCAAAGACTAATAACAGAAACATTTCTTTCGTGTTTTTAAGCGTAAATTATTCAACGTGAATATTTTTTTAATTTAAATTTTCCATTTTTCCTGGATATTTTAATGAGATTTTTATGTTTGATATTCGTCTGTATTTGAATTGAACTTTAGCAAGAAAAAAACGTGTAAAAGGGAACACAAGCATAACACTGTAAAAATGAGTATTCTCATTGTGGTGGTACTATTTTAAAATAAATAAAAAAGCGTTAAAAACAGACAAAATAGAATTCAGATTAAGAGCTTATCTGTAACTGCCAGTTACCAGGACAAAGTGCTAATGAATTGATTACAAATTCCATGAATTTGTCTTTAAAAATAGAAAAAATATTGTTCTTTTATTATTCCATCAACGTTGAATTGTTTTATTCATATAAAGAAGGAAGGAAAAAAGGAATGTATTAAACCGGAGACGATTATGAAAAGAAACTAAACAAAAAAAAATGGTTTTGATTTAACTCCAATAAGGAAGTAGATAACACCAGACTATTATGCAAATTCAAATGGCAATATGATTATTCAGTTGCATGTTATAAAAAAATGAAAATCAAAACAATACAAACGAAAGTATAAAAGCATATTTCCACTATCAAATGGCCAAAAATATTGTAACTGGGTACAGAATCATCTGTGTTACAATTTCATCTGAATTTTAAGGGTTGTATCTCTATCATACCCAGTGTATTGATTCAGTATGTGTATGTGAATGTGAAAAGTTATTCAACTGGAAGGATATACAAAACAAAATTGTTATATATTGGGTCTTATCTGATTTATGATTATGTTCGTTTGGGCATGTATTTTTCCGGCAGAATGATAAATATACTGACTTTACCACCCGCACAATAATAGTAAAATGATTTCAACGAATAACATTGTGCCCTCTCACTGATACACTGTTACATGAGGTAAAACCTCTGGTTCAGTTAACTATAATACTCTACTTGTTTTTAACCAATCCGCACCACTGTTTTAAAACAAACCAATTTTTTGTTTTATTCTTATTCTGTATGCTCTCTCACAGTTTATAAATAGGTAGTAATCCGTTAAAGCTTTCCTGCCTATTTTAAGTCCAAACCGATGAGTGTATTCTATAAAATGAAAATCCAATTTAGTATTCCAATAACCGTTAAAACCGTTTTTTTTTTCCTTCTTTTTGGAAAAGTCGAAACAAGCGGTATGAAATCTCATACCATTCGTTTTCTTATTACTGACACCATTTAATAGTCTATTTATAATTATTTACTGTTTTTAAAAACAGTGGCATTTTAATTAAATCACCAATCGTGGAAATAATATAAAATGATAGAGAGCGGGAAAGTGAAGAAAATTTTAAATAACTCTTTAGCTACTATGTGAAAATAATAAATGGCTATGTGGCATAAATCCGATTAATTATGTTTACTCAACTGAAGTGTTCTTTTTTCATCATTTTGTATATTTATTTCGCTTGTCTGGGGTTAGTTAAGATTTTAACCATATTCATCAGAGGCAAAATTAGACTTACGATGGTTGCTTACAATCGTCTATTTTTGTTAAAGTCACGATATTATACAAAAGTATTTTCACAGTGTGTTTCTTATGTTAGCCGCTATCGCCCTCAAGCAATATGAGAGCGAGAGAGAGAGAGAGAGAGAGAAAAAGAAAAGAAAATTTACCGACTAAATTCAATTTTCAAAAAATAAAATAAAGAAAAGTTATCATCTGAATAAATCTGTACCATAAGATTGGTATATTGTAAGTTTGGTAATGTAATTTTCGTTAATCAGTCGAAGGATGAGTCTAACCGAATGTAGTCTTGTTGAGTTGAAAAACTGAATACGATATGAAGAGCGTTTGTGTTTTAACTTCATCTTATCATATGTTACCTATCTATCGTACCAATTAACGTAAATTATTTAAGGGAATTTAATTAGAAATTAACTTGTTGATTCGTAACTCGTGCATATGAGTGTTAACGGGCTTTGATATTCTCATGACAAACTTCAGTTCACACGTACCTATTTCGTATGAATTGTAATCTTTTAATCTTTCGAATCATTCGTTTTTGCTTCATCTTACCAAAAATTGATTTAAATTTCATTTCATTCGTATTTCCAATGACTTTTCTGTCAACTTATTTATTTATTTTGATTGTGGACGGGTCCATATCAATCACAATTCAATTGAAGGAATTTTTTTTATTTATTTTCGATAAATATTTAATTGGAGTCTCCATATATTTTTAATGTTTTACACAGTTAAGTTGAATTTGTATAGTGAATTAAAATAGACCAACACGTTTACTATAAATAGCGATTATATGAAAGAAACGGTATGGCTGAAGAACTGTTATCAATCGTAAATGGAGTGCATAGACCAGAAATAGCAACATCCCTTGAGAATAATCCAAATAATGATAACACAATCATTGACATTAACCAAACAGTCAATGAACTTGAATCAAGTATTGACCATATAAAGAATTTAGATGATACCATTGAGATCAAATGGACCGAACAAATAAAATCAACTATTCAGTTAGAAAATAAATTGAATGAGGAAAAAACACGAAATAGAACACTGATGGATGCAATGAAAGATGATTGTTTATCTGTTGGATCAACGCCACGTAGCTGTTGCATGGCAAGTGCCAATTTTACTGATGGAAATTCATTTTCCACTGTTAGTACTGTACTGCTGCAATACAAGTAAGGGATTCGTTTGTAAGACAAAACGAAATTTAAACTTAAAACGCAGTAAATTAATTACAATTTGAAACTGTTTTTACACTAAACATCCGTTAACTGAAGTGTAATAGTTAAACATTCAACTGGAAAATAAAATTTTGTTTTCTAGGTACGATGAATTGTCTTTGTCGTATCGTCGTTGTCTCAAGGATTTGGCCAAGAAAGATAAGCAATTAAAATTGGTGATTAATGAAAATGAAACGTTGCGTACCAAACTAAATGATTTACAAAAAAAATATCGTGAATTACATGGTAAAATGGAAATTGTTTGTTGCAAATATTTATATTTGCATAACCGCAAAGATGAAGAAATTATACGATTAAGGAAGTGCTTAAATTATGCATCGTTTATGGTGAGAAAGATAACAGAATTTTTCGTTCGTTTTTTTTTCTTGTCATTGCAATTACTTGGCAATTTAGCCGTTTTTGAACTAACTGTGGATCCAAATTATTTTATTGCAGTTTCCGCATCCTGATGACGATTAAGAGATGTAGTTTTTTGTGCCATAGTAAATTCCGTTTCTCAATGGGTACATTTTATACCATAAAATATCGGATAAATCGTATAAGAATCTGTTAATCCATTAATACGGATAATGTTTGATTACACTGTAAGCATTTCATATTTTCAAGCAAAAAAAAAAAGGAAAATGGTGTATTACAGTGATTTATGTGCTGTGAAAGAAATGGTATTCAACTGTTTCCAATTATCGACTAAGTATTCTATAATCCAATGTAGTAATTCGATGTGTATATCCTCTATGCATCCTAAGGAATGTATGATTTGATCCCATTTTATAAATATATCCAATCTACCACAGAATGGATTAGATTTTTCAAATAATTGAAATGTTCCGGTACTGGTTGTCTATTCAAATTTCAATCAACGATTTTAATGTGATTTTTTTTTTATAGCAACGAATTTCATTCCTGAATTTTCACTGGGAAAAAAAAAGAACCAGGAAATTTTCATATCAAAATCTCAATGATAGCAGACTAGAGAGCAATAAATTAATGGGAATTATTCAAAATGCAAAAAAAAGGTTTTCATCCATTTGGGTTACCAATATGCGAACCATTTGTTTAATGGTAGCCCATTCAATCGTATTTCTAATTAACTGTGAAATAAAAACCGGAACCATAATAAAACCCAGAAAAACATAATAAATTCATTCGATTCGAAACATTTCTAATTTTATATGCGAATAACATGACGATTAAATACCTGAGATACGTAAAACATAAATACTAGAGATTTCGTTTATATTTTCATTGCTTTAGTAAAAACATACATTTTCCCTGAGTCCCCCCACATATAATTTTGATGATGACTAAAGCTATTCACCTCTTGTATTGTGATGATGCTGGGGGGTGAAAACTCATAGTTAAAATTTACGTTTCTGTTCTTTTTTTTTTTACCATTTTCATAAACTATTCCTCAGTCTAACCGCGGAAAAATTATGTTTTCATGTTAAATTCTCTCATTTTCATTACTAATTATATGTAGAATGAAAATACCAATGCAGACATACTGAATATGATTATCGTTTTGGCCCATAGGTGCCATTGTACAGACATTTTCCATTTTCTCATTGCAAAAATACAACATAATAAACTAACCCCTTTCTACATTCATTTTAATTAGATAAATTATGTATTATATGTTTCTCTTTTTGCTGATTTATTTTCTTTTTTTTTCATTTTAATTGTATAAACGTGCTCAGCTGCCATCAATATACGGCATCCATAAAAAATAATTAACAATCAGATAGAATCATAAAGACAGTGAATAAAAACATAACAGACGTGATATAATTCAAACATGATTCAATATACCTATCAATGAATGTTCAATGACGATTATATAAAAATATCATTTCAATCAAAACCGTTTTGTAGCATTATTTGATAACTAAAAGATAAACAATTAAGAATAAAATATTATTTACTTTCAATTTTAATATCAGCAATGGTGAAAAAGTCTAATCAACTGTCTTAAGGACTGATACCGACTCGAAGTATTTTATTGAAAATAAAAACAAACATACCAAATAGAATTAACATTTAGGACTATTTGATGCGAACAATACTCTCAATTTATTGAATTAAAAGAAAGGAATCATTTAAGATTGTGGGGTGGTTTTTATAATTCCATATCTTAGCCAATATTGAATAAAATAATTCAAGTATTTTTCTCATGTGTACCGATCAGTTCATACATTTTGATTAAGTCACGTTCAAATTTAATAATATGTTTCATTGCGAATATTATCATATCAAATTAATGGTACTATTATATCTCAATACACACCAATGGGGTTGGTGAAATCATCACATATTTCGTACAGTTTTAAGGTACGTACGTATACTACTGAAACTTTTTATAAGTAGAGAGGGTGAAAATATAAAAGAAATCTATTAAATAATACTGATTCGATAGAGAACATAAATAGATTTAATATTACCCGATGGGCAAATAAATTATTTAACTATCTCATTAATATGTTTCCATATGCATTATTTATGAGGAATAGATGTATCATAAAATATTCGGTTATGTGTACATTATTTGGCTAACAATTTTCTATCTGCTATCCTCAAATTCACTGTTGTTGTTAAAATATAAATAAATTCAACTAGCTGGTGGGCGTCTTATACCTTACGGTAATTTCAAAACCATCATAATATGGACCAAACACTATGTATGTGTATGTTGAATTTAACATTCACTGAAGTGAATTATTTCCTTCTAACTTTTAGTGAAAAACCATATTGCATTAATATCTTAATTACAATTCATATGGGTAATTTATGAAAATATTTATTCACCCTTTTACATTTGTTACAATTGATGATGTGCTTCTGTTGGTTTGCATTTAATTTAATAGAGAACCAATCTAGATGAGAGTCACCGTACAATATTTTATGGATTTGAGTTATACATACACAAAATTGATAACGGAATAGATGAGAGAAAATGCATATTGTCTATGACAAATATTATAAATGAATCTTGATCAGGTTGACAACCATATTTACTTCTGTTTTCAAAATTAGTAGTACCACATATAGTCTAAATCAAATTGTAATAAACTAACAAAGATATGAGATCCTGAAAATCATAATCTTCATATGAACTTTAAAATTTATTCATTTTGATACACTACGTTGTTTATCCGTTTCATCTCTAATTGATGGTCTCTACCAATCATTATTTATTTTAATTTTATTTATTTAAAGGCCCTTGCACTAATACAGGTAGATTTCAATCAGAAAGTTTTATTGAAAATCTAACCACATCAATCGCAATGTACAATCAATTTTCATTTTAAATAATTTAGTGACCTGATTTTACTTAGGCATTGAAGACACTTTTATATACACATCAGCCTTTGATATGATACATTGAAAATTTAATTATGAATCATCATAAAAGTCAAGGAAGTCATAATTGAACACTTCAGTTTAACTCTATACACTCGGATAATATGTAGACATGAGTTTTATCTCAACTTCAATGTTCGTTAAGAAATATTTTAACTGAATTTTTTACTTTTCTATATTTCCTGTTTCATACTAAATAATAACCATAAACTTCTAGTAAATTTATTACCAAAACATTAAGATTAAATTTAACTGATTAAGTTTTACTGTGAAACAACTTGTTCAACTTGTGAAATTTTCAATGAAATTGGAATGGGATAGGATGAATGTACTCATATCACTTTGTATTTCAAATTAGTCTTTGTAAACTACCGTATGGATAGTTATCAAAATCACCGCAATACTCATCTGCATATCTAATGAAATTTTCTTTGGAGAAAATTGTATGTAATTAAGGGTTAGTATTCAATTTATGCACTACAAGACAAATTCATGTAATCAAGATACACGAGGCTCACTTACAAATATCACTTTGGTCATATGGTAAAAGGTTATTACAAAATAAATTGTTGCATATTAGAATGCCAATTATCAATTTCACCTTTAGCTAATTGATTTCGCACATGAAATCACCACACTCCATTTAAAATAATTAACGGCAACACAAGATGTTGTAGGGAAATCCCCGTTTAATGATATAAATAAAATTAAACAATTTTCCACTGTGTTGATACATTTACTTGTAACATTTTGTTACCAAGGCCAATTCCCTATAAAATCAGTGGGAGAAAATCATTTTTCTTTTATCAATAGAATGGCATTAAATCGTGCATAACAAAACCATTGATAATAAAAAAGAATAAAATGGTAAACTTGGAATCACTTACATGGATGTTATTGCACAGAAGGAAATAATAAAATATGTAATAACGCACATTCAATGATAAAAATCAATATCACTTGAGCATACCATTGCTATTGCAATATTCGCTATCGAATAATTTGCAAATTGTTTTTCTACATGAACGAACCAAGAAGATTTTTATTTGTTCGTCTCGTTTTTAAGCCAATGAACCAAGTACGTTCAATTGCTACCATACTACAATCTTTTTTACGATTATATTGGATCATCTTTTGAATGGCCTCTGACAACTATGAACTTCTCAAATATTCACGGTTTAGTTCAATGCTATTTTCAGCCAGTTAAACACATCGATTCTGCACGCTGCTGAGATATAGTGAATCACTTCATTTCAACTCCCCCGCAAATATACACAACAGTTGTTAGCATTCAACGTCTGCATAAAATAGAGATTGTATGTTTTTTTTTCGCGTTTAGAATATTAGTTTTGTACACGGCTGGTTACGTTATTGAAATTCCAACCATTTTGTATAAGAATATCCACGTGCTGTTTACATATTCTAAACACATCAATTGATTCTTCAAAAAAAATAAAAAAAATAATGGTTAAACAGCCTGTGATAAGATTAAAGTACGGAAGGGAAGACAATCAATCACAGGTAATATATTATTGTTGGTACACTTCATCGATTTACGAAATCAGGAGTTCTTGGTTTTCCTTTTTTCATTTTTTTTTCTATATTTTGTGGATACCAAAAGCCATTTAAAAGAATTCAACCGTTTTATATGTTGTTTCGACAATACAAAACGGTTGAAAATTTATATCGTTGAGGTTCTTCGTTTTATACTTGGAAATAATATTGTTAAAATAAAACAGGTAACATTGTGAAATATTTTCCATTTGAATGGCATCAATATACATTTAGTTCATGTATTGTAATAGAAGGTTGGTTGCCTCATCTAGAACGTATTCAGTTTTATATGATTCCGTTTGATTTTTTCTCTCTTTCTCTGGTGAAACATTCTATCTTCAGGTGTTAAGGCACTCAACTGACAATTGATTTGTTGCCAGACACTTTGGTATCCATTAAAATCATTCAACTTGAATACAGAGAATTGATAGTTCTATTCAATTGAAATATAAAAACAATTGTCTCGTATATCTCAATTGAATTATTAAATTAAAGCAAATTTGTAGACAAATTTAAGGACTTTATGTTTTACCAATGAAGTATTGGACATTTCAAGTTGATTGATTGATTTTTTTCGATCAAAAATTAAACTTCAACCAAATAATTTGCCATAAAAAAACCACAAAATAAATTCGTTATTAATTCATTTCGCGGAAATTATTGGCATTTGTAATTTCTCTCATTTGCTTAACAGAGAAAATCAATTGCCTAACAGTTCTGATTGAATTATAAACTTTTTCCTCCGGTTTTAATCACATTTACGTATAAATGTTATAATGGAAAATGTATAAAATTTATTGAACTTAATAACATTTCATAATGTTTACTATTTGATGTTTTGGCATCAAATCTAAAATGATTTTCAATTATTCTGTTTATGAATTATTTTATGTAACACGATTTATCCATAAAATTTAATGTAATGCGATACATAAATATTGAAATGGTAAAATAGTTTTGTGATTGATACATCATTGGTTATCTGTTCAATACGGGGAAAATTTGTGGGAATGATAATAAATTCAGATAGATGAGTAGTCTGATAATTACAATCGTATTCGTGAAAATGATATGAATACAATAAGTAAATAGATAATAATTGTGATAATAAATAACATGCGCATATTTAGCATGTAATCATGTGGTTTTACGGTATAGTGTTCACATTTATGACCCAAGTAACCTGTTAATCATTAGGTAATTACACTTTGTCACGGCATCCACCTCAAATAAGACTCAACAAGATAACAATATTATGCATAGATTTTAACTCGGTTATAGATAATCATTGCTGCATAATTAACCATTCGTATTATTGATTCAAGTGTGGACAATTAGTCTGACTAGAAATTATTATGTATTCTGGCCACATACAAAAACCCCCCGTCATGTATCCTATTGGCATATTCTACAAACTTAATTCATAATTTAATTTCCAATTCCGTTGAAAACACTCTGGATTTTAATGAATTTCATGTACGAGAATATTGCTAATATTGATTATTAATAAATCATTGAAAAGCATATGGTGGCTGAAACAGTGAAAGAAAAGTACTGAGAATTACCATAACAAAATATCGATTTTAAACTTTTCACTAAGCTTCAGGTGTTTCTCTCATCCAATGACCGATTATAAAATCTCAATGCGTTTTCCCTATTTTATCTAATGGTGAAAAGTAACAAGAATAAAATAAAATTCAAATATACCTAACCGTAATGAGAAACCAGGTGAACAAAACGAATTTAAATTAAAACAATACTAACAATATGGGAAAAGTTTTTTTTTTTTTTGGTTTTTTTGTTATTTAAGGGTTCATCAGAGATCTATCGGTGAATGTATTAATCCAGTTTTGAAGTTGATTTTATAAAACCACCGATCGATATTACAATAACATCAAAACAAAAAAGTAAAACTTTCATTCTATAACAGTATGGATAATGGATACCCCTTTAAATTGGATCTCATTTTGATCAAGGAAGTTTGTTGTTGCTGGTTGGTTGGGTGTAAGTTTTTTGAAATTTTCCAATAAAATGTCTTGTAACTGGATTCATTTTGGGAGATATGTAATTTTATTTTGATTCTAAGCTACTTGTACTTTGACTAAAGGTAACGAGCGCACAAAACTGTGAAGCAATGAAACTTTAAAGCCCCCAAATGATGATTTTCTCTGTATGTGTTATATATAAAAATACCCAAGGGGATATGTATTTGCCACCAGACATGAATCAACATTTTGCGAAGACCTCAGCATAAATCGAAAGGTATACTATCGTTCTAAGTGTATTTTATCAATTCAAAGGTCAGGTTCTTGGTTCTTTTTTTTGTTCGTTTCCTCTTTTACCATTCAAGAGATAATATCAGTTTAGAAACATTCAAAATAATGTTTGAGATGTGTTGGCATGAATACTAGCAGCCGCGGTCTTTTATCAAATTGTACTCATATTCTGTTATCTTCCTCTGTGCTACAGTGGTGGATCTTAACCCACCTGGTCGACAACAGTTACCGTTTTATCATTTTCACTTCCCTGTTTGGTATGTGTGGTCTAACAACAACAAAAAATGTTTAGCACGTTCAAAGATAATCAGGCCACTCAGATCTCTTTCATTTTGATGTCTTACATCACATAATTTTCATTTTACACAAAATGTTTCAAATAAAACGAAAGAAAAGTGATTGCGGTGAAATTTGTTATAAATCCGATGTTTCTATTGTCCTTATGATATGAGATATGTAGAGAAACATTTTAAAATATATTAAAGTTTATCAATCATTATTCTAATATACACGCATATAATCATTATGTTTATCATTATAATTTATAGGATACAATGTTATTGTAACATATTTTCACCTTGTTATATGAATAAAATTAATTCTGATTAAATATTATTATGTATCACATGGGGAATCATTTTGCAATGAGATATGATTCAAATTTATCAGAAGTTTTCAGCATAAAACACTCCCACCACACAGTCAGAATTAAGTTGAATTTATTCGTTTCATGAATGTTATTGTGATTATTCAGAGAAATTCTTTTGATAAAGAGAATTTAAAATTGAATTCGTGGAAATTTAAACTGCAATTGCTTCATTATAATGGATTTTAATGGAAATGGTAGTAAGCATTGCTTCCACATGCACACAATTGTTTAGAACTAATTAATATGTGACCATCACATGTGAACATCTTGGTTAGCTGTTCCAGTTACCATTGAGCTTTTCTAAAATAATTAGTGATTAAAGTAGTTTGAGGTTTAT
This sequence comes from Coboldia fuscipes, assembly GCA_001014335.1. Classification (NCBI taxonomy): domain Eukaryota; kingdom Metazoa; phylum Arthropoda; class Insecta; order Diptera; family Scatopsidae; genus Coboldia; species Coboldia fuscipes. The sequence goes on along the minus strand of JXOR01000114.1, from coordinate 37,540 downwards.
GCATCAAGAATTATGAATTTTCTCTTCATTTCAGATTATGTGGATTACAAATGTAAGAAACTCAATGAGCTTATTCACCATGACAGTATGGACGTCATTAAACACATCATCGAATGAAATTTTTCCTAGAAAAGAGGATATTCTTAAGCAATATCACCTAACGGAGTAAGTCAAGTTCAATATTTATTCGTTAATCAAAAGTTATAAAACAAAATTCATAAATCTTTCTACGAAAAAATAAAACTTTCTTCTTTGGCTTTTATTCGATCGACATTATTGAACTGAATATGACTACCAGTTCAATAATACCATTGAAATTATTATCACAAAATTGTATTGAAAATAATATTAATCGTATTTTCTATTGTTATTTGCCACATACTAACACAAACATTTAATCGTATGCCATACAGAATAATTTAGTGATACTTAACTCAATCGTAATACCGTACCAAATCTAAACGATAGAATTAATAAAATCTATGGGAAGAATAAAAGTTTAAGCGTGAAGTTACAATCAAATCGGATGTAATGAACCAAATAAAAATTGAGTTGAAGATCGTTAAAATTTCTTCTCGCGTATTACTTAACCGAAAGTGGATTAATTATGGATATAAACCCCCACCGTGTACATACGACCACGAAGAAGCTATCGAAATAACGGTGTGACTTCCATTTCTGATTAGCGGCATTGCTTTTATTTCTTTCTGATATTTTCTTTTCGTTTCTGAGCAAAATTACAACAACAAAAAAAAAAAGGAAAACCCAAAAAAACCGAATTTAGAAAACTCAATCGTTACTTAAATTCTCATATTATCGTAGAGAAAGTGAATAAAAACTTTTATCCGATAAAACCGGTTCCGTTGAAGTGCAGATCTATAAACCCTCTGAACGATTAACTCTTCGGTTTAGCTTTTCACCAGAAATAAAAAAAAGACATCCTCACATACGCTGTTTACCATCAACCAAAGAATAAATGAGAGGTGGGAAGAATATAAGACAAGAAACATTAGAATGAATGAATATAATACAAACGGATCTCGTTTAAGTAAAACTTTCTTCGTTATACGTTGAATAACGATGATGGGATTGCCATTATAACCGATTTTCGACTCTAATTTTTACCAGTAAACACCAAGAAAAATGAGAAACATTTCTTAATTCTTTGGTTTTTCCATTTTTGGTTTTCCATTCTGTGAAAATATCACACATATAAGAAAAATATAAAAAAAAAAACAACAAACGCCTTTTATCCATTGAATTTGATGTAATTTAAGATTGTGCTTAAATGTGTTTGTATGTAACTGACAGCCAAAGTAAAAATTTTGTACAATCTAACTGTTATGCTTTCCCGTTTTAAGCAGCAGTAACAACCACCCTCAATAATAATAATCTTATGGGTTTCTGTGGCATAAGACCGTTTACTTGAAAATATTCCAATGAAAAACGTTATAGACTAATCCTTTTCTTTTGGTTACAAAAGAAGAATTGTAAACAACAATATTAACGTATACAAGTTAAAGGAAGCAAAAAAAAATAAGAAAGTTTTATATCATTGATATATTACGGCTCGTGTTACGCCCTGTGGAGCATTTTGATTCTTTTTTCTTATTTTTTTTGTTCTCATGGTCTTCATCATTTGCCTCATCTATTTCAAGTATGGCATATTGAAGTATAGAATGTTTATTTCATGCATAACAAAACCAAATGCAATGCTTCAATATCGAAGAAATTCTATTCAGTTTTGGTTCTTTTTCTTTTTTTTTTGGTTTATTTTGAACACTTGGTCTTTGTTTAAGAAAGAATCTNTTGCCTCATCTATTTCAAGTATGGCATATTGAAGTATAGAATGTTTATTTCATGCATAACAAAACCAAATGCAATGCTTCAATATCGAAGAAATTCTATTCAGTTTTGTTTCTTTTTCTTTTTTTTTTGGTTTATTTTGTACACTTGGTCTTTGTTTAAGTACGTATCGTGCTAAGAATATTAAATATATTATGAAATTATTTTAGCTAAAACTTGAGGGGGTTGAAGTTTCCATCATACAGAAATTTTAGTTTTTTCCTTCTCATTCATCTCGTTTGACTAAGAGGTAACTGATATGAAGACGATAAGTATAACTGAGATGCGTATAAATAGTCGTTTTTAATATTATCAAGGGCTTATCTTCATTTTAACTGTTGTGAAACAAAACACAAACGTTTCCAGGGCTGCCTACAGAAAGTGAGAAGAAAAAAAACTGAAATCATTATTTTCTCTAATGAGTCAGTTATACTTTGTTTTTATATGGTTACGCTGGGGGGTTACAGGTCTCTATTACTGTGTTACCCAATATAATCGCATGCTATGGATCATCATCATCATCTGGTATACCACAAGATATTGTTTGTGATGACCATCAAATTTTACTCGTTCCTATTTGCGAATATTTAACGGTGTCGAAACAAATTCTAAATGTGTGTATATGGGCCAATCTAATACAACAACTGTAAAGTATCGAACTGTTACGTGAGATGGATTTCAATTATGATTTGATTATCAAAATATACACATAATTCGTGGGCAGATTTGTAGATTAAATAAATATTGTTCGATCTTTGGGAAAATGGTTATTCGTTATTTTTTTTTATTTGAAGGAAAATATAGAGAATTGCGTTTGTTATTCGATATCATGCTGTGTGGGAATCATTAAATATGATCGAAAGGATGAAATGAACATTGAAACATAATAAATTCGTTGTAATTTCTTTTTACTATTGATAATCGTTTCCTGAATTCAAACAGAAACTTAGAAATAGAGAAAATTCTCAGAGTTTTAATAGATTGTAATCAATTATTACCAACTGGTTTTATCATGAAATTGTAAAAGACAGTGAAACATGTCATCCCACTAATGGATGGGGCGTATTAAAAATTGACCATCATTTATAATCAAAAATACACCATTAAACCATATGGCTGAATGTGGCTAATTTTCTCTTCTAAAAAAAAAGAACAGCACACACTCACAGACCATAACGAATTGTTGAAAATCACAGAACAATCTGTACTCATCGGTCATTTTATTCTGGGAACTTCTGATATGGTTTTTTCTTCTGTTCTTATTTTTTCCACTGTATAATATTTTTACCGTAAATTTGACCACCTGACGGGATACGATTATGTTTTATCAAGACAGACAATCAAAAACTTTTCTGTTCCACTACCATTTTCAATGTAATAGGGATAACAATACGAATAAAAACATTACAAACCATTTCATAATAAATAATGTGAGCCAAAATAGAATAGAAGAAATACGCCAACAAACATCAGATAAATAAGCCAATAATTCATATCAAAAAGGAAAATATTTACTTTCTTTTTTTTTTTCCTTTCTCTGTAGCATCCATTTCTTGTTCTCGTCTTCATCTGGACATGGGAAAAAAAAATTATTCTACCAGAAGCTCCCCTATGTTACGGTAGAAAATTTATTTCCTTATCCTTCTATGGGATTTTTTTCACTCTCGTTATTTCCCATTTGAAATGGAGATAATTCAGTTGACATATGTAATAGAAATCATACTTTTCCTGTTTTGTCATATCTCTCTTGTAATACTGTATGTTGCTATAGTTTAAAAAAAAAAAGAAAAAAACATAAACAAGAAATGCTTAAAGCACCTCTCTTTATGGTATCCATTTGGATTCAATGTTTGTTCCTTTTTTTTTTTATTCATGATTTTCCATTTACAAAGAGAGTATCCAAATAAAAACTCGATTGTTTCATAAAACTTACTGTAATCAAGAAACAAGAATAGCAACAAATGTATATAAAAAGTTTACTATTTTCACCATCAAAGATCAAAATCCAACAGTAAAATGTTATAATCTAGTTAAACGATATCATGGCTGCTGGTGTATTTTCTCTAATTCCTATCAGAGTCCAGAGTATGTCATGATTAAAGAAATTCCCATGAGTATAGAATAGCATAATCATAACGAACACCAGATGAACTAGATATTCTCATTCTTTTTTTACAATTTTTAGTGTGGATTATGAATTTATGCGATTATATGTTTTGTAATTCAGTTTTTTTTTTATTCTTTTCATGTTTTAATTTGAAATTGTTTGTTAGCAATATGATATCACTTAACGATGATTAGTTGATATTGCAATCGAATTGTATGAAAACTAATTCAAAATGGTAAAAGTTCAATGTTTTAGTTAATCGCATTTATAGTTAGATCAATCATTAAGTAGTTTTCTGTTGAAATCTCATTTCATTGAATTTAGAATAAATATTAAATTCTATTGAATATTCCATAATATCAGATAATCCTATTAAAAAGCATAGCTAAAGCTACAGAAATTCATTCATTCAATGGTTTTCTATAATCAAAAATTGCTATATATTTGACCTGAATGATGTGATTTATCAGCCGAAAACATAATAAAGCACTTGTTATACCTCTGACCTCTTACCACTAGTTCGCTATCGATAATAATGGAGTTCACTAGAAGATTATAGTCCGTTATTGCTGTTTAGATAACTGATATACAACAGTTCAAAAATTAAAAAAGAGAATAAGGAAACATACAAGTAGAAATATTGTGAAAATGGTAAAAGATCAAAACCAACTAAAACTTTTATTTATGACACTTTTTGAACAAGTGTCTTGAGGTTACAAGAAAATAACGCTTTAAGTGATGTTACTTAGATACATACAATTCTTTTTGTTTCATTTCTTTTATTCGTTTTCATCTATATCTGTAGCATATTGTAATCCATTTTCAAGTTACTTTTGATATCAAAATACTTAGAGTAGATGATGGCATAGAACGCAAAACGAAATTCTCATTCGTTGAACATTGATTTCATATGGAATAAAACTTAATGTAATTTTTTTTTTTGCTTCTTCTGTTCCTTTACTTCTCTTATACCACAGTGGGTTGAATTATATTTTTTGGTATTCTTCTACTTAAGAGTTAGAAGTAGCAACCATAGGCACCTAAGGCGACAATGTAACCAAAGGAACAGTATTTTTTGGAGAACACCAAATGAAATCAAGTGAAAGCAACAGAAACAAAAAAAAAATATTCTAACAATTTTTACTATAACGAATGTATCATTTGATTTATGTTTGCTTCTTGTACAACACCTGTGTGCTAAAAAGAAATGTCTCTTTATTGCCATTATTTCTTTTGGTTACTTAGTTTTGGTAATTTTTTTTTGTGCTGGTTCTGTTCCCTCAGCTATTATAAGTGAAGTATATAAGCAACATATCGTAGTTAAAGCAAATTCAGTTTATTTTAGCTCTTTAGGAATGGGCGGTAGACTGCTCATTGCTGATGTCTTTTTATTTTCTTGTTTTTCTTGGTTGCCTAACTCAAATAATTTATCCCTAATAAAACACATCAGAATAAGCAAAACTTTCTATTACACACACTTGATTTTGTTGTAAGAGCAAAGCAACACCAAACCCAAATGAAATAGAACACAAGAGACATTTTATTTAGTTCTGGTCTCGAAGTTTTTTTTTTTCTTGTTTGTTGGACTAGCAGGTGAGGGATATTCAGTAAACTCTCCCAAAAAAAAAAATAAAGAGGATCGTTAGTGTAACGTACAACAACAAAAGTATAAAAAAGAATGAGATTTTCATTATTCGTGAAAGCCATTAGGAAAATGTATAACACGTTTTCGTCTTTATGGAGTCTGATTTGAACCAATTGAATTGAAATGCGACAGTTTTCTTAACGATGGTAATCATATAAGGCCGATATTTTGCCTTTTAGCAATCGAAAGTGGGCTGTTACCATTAGGTAAATCATATTTTTTCTACCTCTTTTTATTTTTCTTATTCGGTTAACTTAACTATTTGAACACTAGATGAAATAATATTGGAAAGTAAAGAGCGGTTGCTAATTCAGTTGACGCGATAAAGATTTTTATCCAAGGGAATATCAAGATCGTTTATGGTTCACCATAAATCCTAACCAGATGACAATTTACATTAAAATGAAATTATATTTTTCCTTCTTTTATTGTTTCTTGACTGTGAAAGGACTGGTAGAACTTTTTTTTTCATTCTTCAGCATTGTACATTGGACCTAACTGTTGCCATTAATCAATCTCATAAAGTAAAATTGTATCATCATCTAGTTGTTAGTCTATTCATAAATTGCCATCAAATTATGATGAAAACGGATGATATAATTGTCCGCATTTTATCCTTAATACTTTGGTTGTGGTGATGGGGGAAATTCTTTCGTGAAAAATCTATGGTTCTTGTACTTGTTTAAGATTATTACTTTAATCACATATGGTACAACGACTAATCACATTCATTCTATGTGGTGTGTGTATTTTGTAGTGAATGAGATACAACATCATTTTAGTACATTTTATTACATTTCAAAGAGCATTAGAAGACATTATAAACTTCTTTTTTGTGTTTTCATGTGCTCGTATTCAATATTTTGTAATTCTTTCTTAATTTATGTAAAAACATAAACGTTAATACAACAACTGATTTGTCTAAGACCCCACACACCTTCTTTAGTGAACACATCACCCCCTTATGAACATACGAACATAATGTTTGGCCAAAAAAAAAAAGATTATGAATATAAAATAAACCATTGAATATAGAGAATTGGTATGTAAATGTATTTTACACATAATTCTAATGTTTATATAATTCCATAGTGTAATAATATAGAAGACAAATGAAACATTTTCAATGTCTTAGACATTAAGTACTCATTATAATTTAATAGATGGAGAGGCGCATAATTAAGATAGATGTCATGTACTTTTTGGAGTTTTAACAAACTCAACATTCCGTTTTGTTGTTTAATAAAGAAACATTGAATGGAAAATTTTCATTTTTGGTTTTGTATCCAGAGTGTGAGCCAATGAGACAAACATCGTGAAGTTTTTCGCTATTTTACATTTTCGTATTTTCAGTTTTGGTTGTTTCTTTTTCATTCTTGATATTTTCAAATACGATTAATGACATGTATACAGTGGGTGTGTGGGTGGTGTGGATAAAAGTTTAAGTGCATGTTATGTCGCCATGTATATATTCATAAAAGATCCAAAGAAATTAATCTGAAACTTTAGTTTTTTTTTTTGTTTTGTTAGGTGGAGGTTGTTTAAACCAGAGATTCCATTGAATCTATTTTCGTTGTGTACTTTGTGTCACGGTGCCATAAATGAGTTGTAAAAATAAAAATGGCATCATAATAACTGAAAAGTTTTGCGTTTTCTTCCTGTTTTAAACAACATTAAACATACGTACATATAATTAATTGTTAAAAGAAAGAAAAAAAATAAAAAGTTTCATCCAGAGATTTACACTTAACACATTCACGAATGTTATGGAGTACCTTTCTCAATGGTTTTTCTTTCCATTTCATTTCATCGTTTTCGACTAAGGGAAAGAAAGTAATAGATTTTGATTTCAATGAAAAAACATTGGTTTTTGTGTTACCCAATTGGTAACACATGGCCCAAAAATATTAACGTCTTGTCTAATAATATTTGTTACTTTTGAAGTCTCTTGTTTGCTTATTGTTGCCCACTTTTGAACTTTTTTCCTATATTGGTGAATTTTTTTTTTCTGAGTTATAATGGCAAAACGATAATTTTATTACATTTTGGGGGATGAGTACTGAAAATCAAAATGTTATCAATAGGAAAACAATGAAAGAGTTAAGAAGTGTTTTTCTTCTCTTTTTATTGCAATAATCATATTTTATTCTGCAATGAATAAATCAAAGTAGTGACTCAAAGGAAAATAAAAAAAAAACTTCTTATTATAATATCAACTTGAAAGTTGTGAGTGTAAAAGTTTCTTTTGCTCTTTGGAAAATGAATTTGCCTTCTTGCGGTATGAAGAACAATCCTTTATCATAGTGAGGTTAAGCTGACGATTGTGGTATGGTATCCATCTGTTATGCGGGATCTAGTGGTTAGAGGGCCCATTAAACCAAATAGTAAATCCATTATGTTTATGCTGGGTCCAATATGTCCGCATATTAATTACAGCAATTTAACTTGAAGTTATAAGTTCTTGCTTTTTATTTTCTATTTGATGAAATTTGTTCAGGTTTAAATGTGACTGAATAAACATACGATTGTTGTTGGGGTAATGCTGTCACTTTACCAATGTGAATTGGGTCCAGTTAAAATTTTCAATTTTGGCAAAATTCTTGAATATTTTGTTGTATCTCGTGTAGCTGCTATGTAAAATATCAAAAGCGCCTAATTGATTGTGATTTTGATATGAATGAATACACACGCACTAACACATTGAAGACATTTACAAGGGGGTGGTGGTTGTGAGCTCAAGTATATTTAAACATCACCATCAGACATAACATATTTTCCATATTTTCAAGTATAGTGTGTTGGATTTAATATCTCAACTAATGTTATGCCATCAGTTATCCACCAATGACAATGTACACCCAATCAAAATGGGTGACTAAGATAGAGGAGAGAGAGACAGTGAATGAATAAATTGTTTCATTCTATAATCCTTATATGTCGGTATCAAATACCCATTGGAGTGTATAACATGTCAATTTAAAATAGAATTGAGTGGAACTGAAAATTGTCAACTTGGTCCATGGCCTGTACAGTTGTTATAACTCCTCATCGTTCACAATTTGCTTCTTTTTTTTTCTTGTTGAGGAAAATCTCAAACTGAACGATGAGACCCATTTCAATTTATTCAATTGTACCGTTTATTTACTATTGAGAAATATGAAAATACATCTGGAATTCATATTTCAACCTTTATGTCTTTTCAAATTAAATTAAACTCAGATTTTCTATTGGCGGAATTGGGTAATCATCAACATACCATTTGTCTTAGTCCTTACAATTTTGATCGTTTACCGTTTAAAATCCAATGTGTCACTGGTGTGTCGAAAGTATTAGTTAGTTGTATCGGTCACACAATCCTGATATTGACAAATCACGTAGATCGAGTACTTTTCTCCAATATGATTATGTATCACGTTATCATTATACTGACATGTAATCGTTGAACATTGTGCTATGATGTTGATACACGTGCAATCAGTTAGACAGGCTAGCAGCTCTTGTTGCAACCATATCGCAATCATGTATGAAAACTGCCTTAAACAGATTTCCATTTTACTGAGTGTTTTACCATACGTTGAGATTTTTAAGTTTTATTTTGTTCCGACAACGAATTGTATTGATGTTTAGCTCACCGTCAACTAGTGATGCCTTTCAAGCTGGTACACAGTTAGTTAGGATCCTAAGTCATATATTATTAGCGAAGTCATAATAAGGGACCCAGTTATTTTGGTATATCACCGAACTTTTGTCATCCAACCCCACCGTCACTAACAATAACAACAACTATCGTCTGGTTGACAACAGAGTTAGGGAAACAAACTTGTCGCTGTAACATCCTGAATCACATACATTCACCCAAAAAAAAAACTAGAAGAACAGTGACCCAAATTATGAGAGATGAAAAGAAAAAAAAAGAGCAAATCGGTGAAAATATGTGTCACATGTTATACGGATAAACTGACAAATAGATCGTCTAAGAATAGAAAAGTAGGAAATGACAACTCCAATAAGGTTCATATAGATTTTAATATCATTCCACTATTCGATAAAAGTGAAACAGAGCGAATTGGGTATCCAGAAAACCATAATATTGTGGAAAATTGAGATTTATATTATTAGAAAAGAAAATCTCGACACATTAATTACAATCCTACCGGATCTACGTGCGCTGTCATATCAATTTTTTGTGTTGTTTCTTCATGGTTTTTGGGGGTTGTTCAGTAGAATATGGTTTTGTTTTATGTGCGTGCTATTTTGGCAGAAATTATAATCAAATGATTATATTATTGGATACTTTTCACCATGGCTACCAGAAAAGCAACAATATGGAATGAAATCTTAAACATTAAGTGACAGATTTTTATAATTTCTTTTTAAAGAAATCAGCAATTCCAGTCTATGACGAAGAAAACAATGGCATAACTGGGCTTCTTTTATTCTCATATTCATATAAGCGAAAAATTCAAGATACACAAGGAGTGTCTTTGACATATTTTGGATAACAAATAGCAAACATCCATTGAAATAGGCGAAAACATAAAATTTAATTACGTATGATAATAATGCTTTTAATATTCAATTACATTGATTATTAATTTATGTGTTCCCGAATAATTTTCTTCTCTTTTTTTTATCTTTAAATAAATGAAATTAATTTCTATGATTATTCTCCATCAACAAAAGAAAATTTTATTTATAATTTTTAAATGAATTCTTCAAATATTCGTGTTATATATACGCCCTCTGCTATGCTATGAAAAATAGGAGAATTTCTCCATCTAATATTTGTTAAAATGATTATGTTGAAAATTATGATTTTTGAATATATAACTTTGGTCTTTTGTACATACAATGGATTTTCTTAATATGATATAATTGAACAAAAGATAAAAGCTTGAATTCTTCCTTTTTTTTTGGATTCATAATTCAGTAAAGGCCCCGGCAGCTGAATAAAAAGTTTATCGTTATAAAATGGTGAAAAATGCCCATCCATTTAATTATATTAATTGTTTAGTCGTACTCGGTGTGTGTGTGTGTGCGTTTTAATTCATAAAATGGAATAAAAGGAGATAATTCAATGAAATTCATAATGCTGATAAAAAGTTATTCTCACCGATATTCTAGAATGAAATTAAAAAAAAAAAAATAAAAACGAGAACTCATCTTATATCTAATTGTATTAGCATCAATTTAATAAAATAAAATTAAATTAATTTATTCACAACGTATTTTGTTGAAATTTGTTAGCTGGTAGTCAGCATTTCACGTTGATTTCAATCCATATACTTAACTGAATACCATTAAGTCCAATCAATTTTGTTAGATTAGATTTACAATCAGAGTTTCCACTTTGTAAAACCAGAAGAACAGACTTGTGTTCCGTTGAAATTTTTGTGCTTTATATTTGCACATTAAACATTTAATCATTGTTTGCTAAAAAGTAAAACTTAATTTTCTACATTGATGAAAATTTATAATGATAAAATATTACGGTTATGGTATAAAGTCGATTAAATCCAGTACCACCCCAATCAAATATATTTAAATAATAAAACCGTTACGAAACAATTATGGAAAAACAAAAATAAAATTATTCATTGACGATTGTTCAATTTGGTATAATTTTTATCTTCATCTGTGTAATTATTGGTTTAGCCATTTACTGTTGATAATAAATTTTGCCTAGAGAAAATGCTTAACTCTATCATTGAAACTCTGTAAAACATTTCTCATTCAATTTACCACTCGTTTTTTTCTTTATTTTTATGAATAATTTGTTCTATTAAATTTGTATTTTCTATTTGGTTTTCGGTACCATTGAATTAAATTTCAATTAAACATAGTCAACTTGTTATAAAGGACTCTGGTGTTTTATTGACAAAATAAAATTCTAATTGGTTCAAAAAATAAAAAAACTACATACAGATACAATAGTACCAAATTTTGTTATCCTGTAGATGAAATCATACTTTTATTTATCACCAAATTGTTCAATGTGGTGCTGAACAAGAAAACAAAAATTGAATGAACATTGGAGTCTGACTGTAGAATTTAGGTGAGGACGTTCAACGCTTGCCGTCTATCAAAATATCTTGTTTGTATGAAAGTTGTTCTACACAGTTTAGATGGTAACGTTACGACACTAACCAGATTTTAAATTTGTTGGACGTTGTGAGGTTATATCAACGTTTAGTATGAACACAAAATGAAGACAACAACAATTTATATAGATAAGCGTCAAGCATTAGTATTCTCAACCAAATTCTACAATTCGACATTAACGCCACGACGCTAAATTTAATAGACGTTAAGCGTTGACGTTCTTAATTAAGTTCTACTGTGATGCAATAGACAACTTCAACTTTTCACATACTCATTTCTGTTTGTCCCACACGAATTCGATTCGAACAACTAAAAAAAATGAAAGATACATAAACGGCAAATGTACTAATTTTCAATATGTTTGTTACACTTGGTTATTGTGAATGATTTTACTGAATAGTTTTGTTGCTTAATCAAATTTTCTGATCAACTTTCTCCTGGCTGTATATGGTCCACCTCCCTAGAGGAAAATCAAATGAAAAGTTCTTATATTTGTTAGAGTGTATGTGTATTAGTTCATTTTTGTTGTTTTTTTTTTTTATTTGCCACCCACAAAATTATCACAGAAATTTTGTATTCTGTTTTTGACCATATGGAAGAATATTAAATTAAAAGTAATTGGAACTTTACGAAAATGTATTATAAAATCACGGGAATAGATAACACTGTGTTCTCTATGGATGTAGATCCAATCTAATAGCATAACATTCGTGTAATATTAGTTGATGTCAAACGTTGAACTAAACACATACATGGAGCAATTGAATTGTAGAATAGAGAAAATATTTGAATTGGAATGAAACTTAATAGAATGTGGAGAAAAAAGTACAAAAATTCCGTTGCTTTAATTTCATAACGTCATAAGCGATAAATGTGAGAATTCAGACAATAAATAGCGTATAATACATGGAAAGAAGGAAAATGTATTTCAACTTTGAAAGACTATGTTCTGTGATTAGGATCTGATTTGTTCCATTTTTACACAGAACAAAGATCTCGTTGTCTTACATCGGTTGGTACAATATCTCTAAAAGGTCATAGATATCACTTATGACTTTATCAAATAGAACCGCCAATTTATTGCAGACGAAAAAACGAAATAGAAAAACTTTATTCCATATGAGATTGAATGCAGTTGCACATAGTGGGAGTTTATCATTTGATTCAATAGAATTGTGTGTGTTGTTTTCTCTATTCACCATTTCATCCAATGTCTCAAACACTAAAATCGAAAAGAATAAACAAAAATTTTCGATTTTTCTATTTGAATGTTGTCCAATGGAAATCTGCATAATAAAAATTTCTCAGTTTACAAGTCCATTTGTATGCAATTTTTTAATATTTGAATAGAATTTTTAATACAAAAATAGACAATTTGTTCTTTTATTTTGATCATTTTTCTATGAATATGTGGTCCATATGGTTGGTTAATAATCTACATAGTTTGTTGTGTACATCTGATTTAGAAGTAAACTTTCCAAAAATTCAAATTAACAGAATTAAATGATGTAATGGTGGTTATTCCCTCCATCGGTTTAGAATGAAATGTTTGATGGGCCAATGTTTGAATAGTTTTCCTATGTTGTTTATGTATTCAGTTTTTCAAATTGAATTCCATTGTTAAAGACAAAATAAAAGTGTTTATGAACAGATTAATAGTACACAGTAGAGTAATTTTTCTATTCTCTAACAGTTTTTCCATTAAAGTACATGAGAAAAAAAAAGAGTTTAATTGAATCCAATTAAAACTACAATGTTAACGAAAATAAGAAATAATTTTATTCAAATTGATCGCATGTGATGAAGAATTTTTATGTTTTACCGCAAACCAGAAAATTTCAAGTGAATTTTTATCAAAAAATTGTTATGTTTCATTGTTAATTTGATACAATTTCCTTGAAGAACCGTTGATTATGTCAGGAAATTATTGAAAGTTTATTGTGAATGGTAAATTATGGTTATTCTCTTTCTTTGTTGCTTTTCGTTAACGGTTAATTTAAGCCATAAGAGGGTAGCACATTAAAACAAGCAACTTGAAATTATTAAGATGGGCTTTTATATAAACGGTCAGCGTGTTCGTATAATAAACAGAAATAACTGTATAAAGACGTTATATGGATTATGAGGGTGCTTAATTAGCGTTTCAATTTTTTTTTTAATCTTCTACTTACCATCCTAAAACATTTATTAAAACGATGGTATGATTCTTTAGACAATAATTATTTAAAGAATAAGACGATAGAAGAGAAAACAAATGAAAATTAAAAAGATATTTATTTTTCAAGTGAGCAACGTTAAAACATTTTCCTTTTTTTTTTGCTTTATTTGGGGCCGATACTCATACTCCTTTTCCTTTTTCTGTTTTTTTATATGAGAAATCATCTTAAGGAGCTTGTGTAACAGAATTTATTTTCATTCAGTGGTCCATTTTTCGTCGAGTGTTAGAATATAAAGAGGCAATCAAAATATAACAGTAAATGGTGTTTCCCGCTGGTTCATTATTGTGCATTTTAGTTTCATCATTCTGTTTGGAGCATCCCATTCAAGTTGGGTCATCCCCATCATCAGTTCAGTTTATTCTTTATTTTTTTTTTGGCTAAAAAGCAATCGTTTTACAGTCGTGCTGATTCACTTCACATGAATAGAGTGAAAATCGACCAAAAATGAACTAAAAAAAAAAAAACGTGAATTTTATAACAGTCACCCGCTAACAAAAATTACGAATTTTCTGAGAGAAAAAAAGAAAAACACCACCCACAATATACTTGAAGCTGAAAAGTCAAGATTTCATTAATGATTCTGTTGTTCATTTGTGTACGCTTTTCTCCTTTAACTTTTAATTTTATTCATCTGGCAGATTACCATTTCAACTTGTAAGTTTTCAATATCAGAAATTTCGGTATTTTTGGTTGGCTCGTGTTATTCACACAGATATGAATGGGTGAACAAATACTTAGCTGCTGTGTCAGTTGGTAAATGAGTATTGCTGTTAAAAACGACAAGATGACAAGTAAAAGAAAATTATTATGTGCCTTATGCGAATTTATATTATTAACCGAGTATTTTTGCTTTAGTGTTTTAAATGCAATCATGCAGACAACAAGGTGCCAACTGAATAATAGGAAGAAAAATAGAATGGAAAATTATGAATATGATTTTGTATTTGAACATGGTTGTGAACCGTTTAAATGATTTCATACACTTGAATACAGTGTAATCATTTACCTGTGAATTATTCCATCGTTTTTTTATTTTTTGGTTTGTGTATCAAAGAATATTTAAATGGGTGAGTAACAACACCAGGGGGAGATATATACCGTCCTGAACTAATTCAATTTAATTCCTTATAAAACATAACTTAAACATGGACAAAGACGAGAGTTTTTAAACGTGTAAATTGAACCATAATTTTCCTGTTTTTTTCATACTACAATTTCTGTTAGATACACGGTGGCATCATTCACCCTCTGATTACAAAGTTTTTATATTCTTTCAGTTATTTTATACTTCACTTGGTGAACGTTTTTGGTTTAAAAAAAAAATGGCAAATAAAATCATAAAATATTCTTTTATATTGCAATGGTTTACTTCCTATATTTGCTAACAAATACAAAGTAAAAATCTAAATCGAATTTAATCACCTGAATTGTGTTGTTACACTTTACATTTAGATTCTTAACTAATACAGCCTTTGGGGACCGAAATCCAGAAGTGCTGTTTCGTATTACTTTATGTGTATACCACAAAAAAACGTGTTCCTTTTTATTTCGTTGTTGTGATTTTATTTTTTTTTTGTGCAAAAATACCAAAACACTTATTTTCTGTTGATTTACCAAAAATATACGATGAATAAAAATAAAGGAAAACGATACATTGACATTTTATTACACACACAGAACAATTTTCACCAGAAAAAAAAAAAGAAAGGAAAAACGAAACGAATAAGCATGTAGGTTAGAAATGTGGCTAAATCTTTTACCAATGAGAATTGCAATAATAAAAAACCAAAAAAAAAGAAGAAAACGAACTGAAAATCAGATCCCAATGTATGGGGAGCAAAAAAAGATGTGAAATATGCAAAGGTTAGCAAAATGACTATGAGAAAATTGAGGCGTAATGAAACTTTCCTTTACGTTGTGTATTTTTCCTCGGCCCGTTTACACAGCATTAAGGCTATCAAGGTTTTTCTGTCTTTTTATTTGATAGCAATTTATGGAAAAATGAAGAAAATGTTAGGTGACACAGAGAGAGAGAGCAAAAAGAAAATTTGCAGTCATCTATGCGATTATGATTATCGTAAAAAAAAAGGAAAATCATATTCAATTCAATAATGGACCACAAAATTTACTGTAAATACTTTGACGTTTTGTGGCCACAAAAAGACACTTTGAACGATCTCCTTCACTAGAATTAGCATGAAAAGGACCCAAATTTCTTTTCCTCCGGTTGACACCGGAAAGAAAATCGGAATAAATTTAATTTTTCTCTTTCTTTTTGATTTTGATGCAATAAGTAGAAAATTTGATTACACTTGAAGACGTTAAATGAATGAAAATTTATAAGGTAAATTCAAATTTACAACTGAATGGATGATGTGGTTTTATATTGACTGAATTGAGGTAGTGTGTGTGTGTAAAAATAATGATTGCCAATGAAATGGATTGCCAATAAAATTAAATTTGTTGTTAAATTCCAATGTAAATGATCAAATGTTTGTGGAATGTTTCTTTATTTTATAGAAAAATGACTGAATAAATGGAATATTTGACGAAACTATTCCATACTTAAGTGTTATTTGCAATGTTCTGTGGTAAAACACCATGGAATACGATTTATTTTCTTTCTTTTTTCATGTGTGTTAAATAAATTTCATGTTACGGTTACTTTGATATCATTTACCATTAAGTATAAGCAGACTATTTGTACATATCATCATGTGAATATTTACAATCATGTTGTGTAGTAAACATTTGTAATGCGAATTAAATTGAGGTTTCTTTCTACTTTTCAAAAAACTAGAGCAGAAAATTTAAAGCAATTAAAATCACAGGCCGTATGCTAAACGGTTACGCATTTAGAATACTATTAAGAGTATTATACCATGATGACTGTTTCCCAATTCACTTTCTTCAATTTTATGTATTCTTAATTAATCCTAATCGAGAAAAGTCATTTTCACCAATTATCATCAGCTTACGTATAGACATACCTGTTAGTTCTTTTAAATAAATCAAACAAAATAGTATCCAAATATTCAAATGATCCGATTAATTGCAAATTTATTCATCAAAGTACATCAGAGATTATTTCAATTAAATTATGATTTGGGTATAGTGAAAGGATTTTACTATACACTAGGCAACTGATTCAAAGTACACCCAATTAGATCGATTAAACAAAACTCTGAAATCTCATCCAAAAGATTGATTTTAATTCGGTAATCAGATTAACAATTGAATTCCGTACAATTTGAAACAATTGCAACATAATTGAATGGATTCTCATAAAATGATTTCAAATTAATCTTAAGTGTGATCATAAATGTAAGAACATTTTAATAATTTCAATTGTTATTTATGATTTTGACCGCAACATAAAATAAACGATTTAATTTACGTACAGAATTATAAAAAATTATAAACATAAAATTACCCCAATGGGGTACAATAAGTAAAGAGCTTAATTGCAGTAAAACTGTGTGTATAGCAATACAATAAAGTAATGAAATGAAGGCGCCATACAACTCATTCTGTTGTATAAAAAAGAAATGCTACTTTTATGGAAAATCCAATTTTGATTAACACTTTAATTAGATTTATATACACAACTTTTTTGTTTTTGGTTTTTTTGTTTCTTTTAATTTTGTAAATGAGAAGATCCTTGGCATCTCATTTAGTTGTGTGCTGATTTTCATCTTTTATGGTTAAAATAAACGGAAATATAATGCTAAGGGCATATCAGTGAAAAAGTGTGCCATGGGAATATAAAACACAGAGAGAAAGAACGAGTGAAAAGATGGTTAGCATGTTGGCACAATAAGACTATTTAAATGTATCTCTTACCTTTTCAACGTAAGAATTAAAAAAACAGGAGAAAAAACATTGGCTATTTTGCATTGTAAGACCATTTGAAACCTTTCCTATATTGCTTAGACGATGAATATTCCAGACATCCTTTTAAAGAAGACGTTAACTTTGGACGAAACAAAAAAAAAAAGAAAGAAATTGTATCATAATCTTAAGCATTTCATTCTTATTATCTTTTCCTAAAGGTAAAAGACACCAAACAACAGCAAATAACATGAGAAAAACCTAAGAAAATCGTTTTACAAATTTCCTTTTTAAAAAAAATTTCAAATTCAACTGAATTCACATTATTACCTTGTGCTGGTTTTTTCGCCTAAAATTGAATCGTTTATTACCCACTTATCCTTTGGCTGAATACGTGTTTCTTCTTATTATTATTTTATTTCATTGTCTTTCTTATCTCGTCAACGGTCTTTGATTTGTTTCAATGGAAACAAAAAATAATAGACGGTTGATTGTAGAAAGTACTTGAATTCAAAATTGCTTCAAACACATTGGAATCTAAACATTGTTGTTAGGACAAATTTTGTTTCAATTTACATTATCGATTCACAGTGAAATTCATACGCATCCCATCTGATGAAATTAATTTCGTAGAACAGCAAATATCGATTCATATTCATTGGAAATACATTGTTCAATTATCAGGTGATGGGAATGACAAAATAATAAAGAAATACTTCATTAGTTTCACGATTTCTATAAAATACATAAGAATTTGATATCAAAATGTTACAAAAATTTGGAGGAGAGCATAAAATGAATAGCGAAATGTTACGGCAAATGAATCAATTTGAAAGCATTTCTTATCAATTCAATGATTTTCAATACACAATGTCTTCGTTTTGTTTTTTATAAGAAAATTGTAATAGAAGCAAATAGACTTTGATAAACTTGTCTGACGATCGGATATTATTATCCGGTGTACACCGGATAGATAGGAACGATATCATGTAATTTCAATTATTTTAATGGTCATGTATTAAATGATTCTCAGAATAAAGTGCTTATTCGTCGCAACCATTACAGCATCCAATTGATTCAATTCAATAGTCTTGAAGAAAACGATCAGTGGTGTACCACCCATTTTCGATGTATATAAATCTTAATTGTTTTTATATCGACGCTATATTCTCTTAATTGAGACAATTGGAATTGCACCTTTATAGGTTTTGGTTTTTTCGCTTTACGATACAAACCACACAAATCGTATTTAATCTTTCATGTTGGCCTTAATGATGGTCCATAGCTCTATCGTCGCACCGGAATTTTTATCGTTTTCTTTTACCATTTAATTTAATTCAGTCAATGTACCCAGTCTATGTGGTAATTCACTATATTTTCGAGGGGTTGGAAATTAAACGAACAAAATAAAAATTCTGTGCCATTGATACACTTTGGGGTACCAATAAAAATCTGCAATAAGAATAGAAATCTTCAAATGAATGTCACATACAGAAAGGTCTGTGACCCCAATAAAAATTAACTAGAATACAAAGTGACCTTGTAATCACTTATTAAATGTCTTGAGTACATAAAAATAATCAATGATTTATTTTATTAAGTAAAATTCAATTGTATTTTGCAATGAACACTTAAAGAACTTAATCAAAACGGAATCAACTCTTCAAATTAATAGACCACTTTTTGATGGAACACAATTCAATGTACTAGTTACGATTGAGAGATCTTAAGAAAATGAAATAAGAAAATGAAATAAGAAAAGGAGAATTCTATTACCATCGCCCAATGAAGGAATTGAATTATTATTTTATATTTTCATATGATTGCAATTTTGTGTTCAACTGTTATATGCTTAAGGGGTAATACGGGATCCATTCGAAGAGAGATATTAAATTGAAAATAATCGGTAACAGATTTCCAATTGATTGCCATTCAATGATGAATTGAATTTCTATAAGATTTATCTAAGTAGAGTGTATTCAATTGAAACGATGTTTAAATGATTTTCTTATTTTCTATCTGTTTTTACTTTAAAATACAAGTTGATTTCAAAGTATTTGGTTTTACTCAACATTCATTTAATATTACAAAAGACTTTATTCAATTGGTATCTTGTAATCGTTTAAGAATAAAAAAAAGTGAAAATGAATTTAATAATAAAAAAACATTTTCATTTCTTTTCTTTATTTTTTTCGCTTAAATCGAATGTAAATATTTTGAAGGAAAAACCATTTTCAATGAAATTTATATTTTAATTTCTTTTGACTAACCACCGTAGAATAACTGAAAATGGATGATTCAAATAATTCACTCATTTATTTGTACTAAAAGAAATACAAATTGTGATTTTCATTTGTTAAGCTGTAAGGCGGTGTTTTGTTGTTACAAAAGAAACAAATCTATTCATCTTTTGAGTAGAAACGACATTGGAATATCCATGAAAGGACAAAACCAAACGTATTCAAATGACTTTTGTTCATATTCTTTCTTTTTAGCTCGAAAAGTTAATTATCATTTTGATTCCAATGTAATGTGTTGCACTTTAGAATTGAATACATAAAAGAGAATCTGTTTTAAATGCGATAATAATTCACCGCATACCAAGAATTTTATTATTCTAATGCTTTCTGATGTCTAGAGCATCACAATCTATCTCCCCAAAACGGTTCCATACAAGAAATAAAAGGCAGATTACATGAATTGTAAGTTTGATTCTATCATTCACTAGTTCACCATTTTTATCTACTGTGTACTGCCACCCATTCATACTGTTTAGACTGTTCAACTCTGTTACATTTTTATTTTATTTAATTCAATTTAAAACTTTATTACATTCCCATCGTATTTATATGAAGCGAACAGAAATGATAAAATAAATTTTATTGTGAGTTCAAGCCTCTGATAAAATATATTCTCGATATTTTGAACCAGAAAAAAAGGGAAAAGATGATTTCTTTATGCAAAAGACAATTTCTTAATTCTTCACAATCACAATTCTTGTATATTCATTTTATATGAATAATTCCATATCGTTGAACATCACCAAAGTAAAACACATTTCAATTTCAATTAAATTGGATATAAAACAAATGAGAATTCAGCTATTTAACACTGGAACATCAAATGAATAGAACAGAAAAACTTCTACTAAAGATGTAAAATTATTGGCTTGAAAATGTTTATAAGAAAACTGGAATAAAAATCAAGTGATACTGGTATTCGTGAATGTGTAAAAGACCGACATGATTGGTAAATTCAATGGTACAGAGACTCAATGTGATTGTGACAGTTCACATTTATACAATTGGCAAGTAGATTATTTAAATACGAATGGCGCGGGGATATCATAAAACAATACTGTACCATTGAAGACCATTAGATTCAACTGTTCCATTTGCCATTTATTTTAGATGAGAACGTAAAAGAACATTTAATTTGTGTCACACCACCGTTAAGGAATTTCAATTAAACAGTCCATTTAAAATATGATTCAAAAGAGTGTTGTCTCATTTAAATTTTAACTATGGGGATGTCACTAAATTTTTTGGTATCATTTATCGACTTGAATTCTTTGTAATTGCCCATAAATTGAAATACTGAATAGGCCAAAACAGAAATAAAATCAGTGCCAAAATGTAGACATAAATGGAGATATAAAAACTTGTCCTCTTCTGTTATTATCACCGCTGTTCCAGTTCCATCTGAGATGTGCGACGAAAATGTTTTAGAACAATCAAATCAAAATTGATTTATTTTATTTCATTTTTCTATTTCATTCTAAAGCTTCGATTGATTACCATAAATGTGAAATTGAGTTAAATAAAAATGGTTTTAGATTTTAGACATTTAGAATTAAATTATCGCCTTTGTAATTATCAAGTAATGAAGAATAATTTCTTACGTTTTGATTTTTTTTTTTTCATTTCAGTAGTTTTGTGAGAAGTCAACAAGAGGAAGTAACTCCTCACGAAGGTATGGTGTCCAATATTGGGTCAACTAGGTCATCGTCTATAGAATGATGTTGTAAGAAGTCCAGTAGATTGAATAAAAAATCCAATTATAATCAATATCATTACCAGTTTGCCTGCAGTCCTCAAAGAAAAACGATTTCAGACGAGGGAGACGTATCAAGTGGAGTATTGAAAATTGAATTAATTAAAATAAAAATCAACTAACTGACATATCAATTACATTATTTACAGTTTACAAGAAGCCCACGAGAAGATGAAATTTGTGATGAAGTTAATCGAGTGAGCATCAATAAGATTGCTGGAGTATCAGTGAACAGGATTTACTTACAATTATTATGGTATACGCGATGGCGATAATGAAGAATATGATTATAGTCCTGAGAATCATTACAGTTTTTAGGAAAGTCAGTATCTTTTAGAATTCTCATGACTAGGTATTCAATTCTAATTCTAATGATTATCATTTTAGAATGCAACTTAGACAACAACTGCTACCGAAGTTCCTGAAAAATCGAGAATAAGATGATGGAATCACACAGAATCACTTATTAGCAGTACCGATCGTTTCACTTTACTGTATTTATCTTAAGACTCTAAAACACATTGTCTAGTAGAAATAAATATAAATATTCAAATTTAATTATTTTACATAAATAATTGTTATAATTACAATTACTATAATCCACTGGAGAATATCTTAACTTTCAGACCCATTGTAGGCCCAAAGAAAATTGTTATTTGCCTGTTTTAAATGCACACGAAAGATATTTTAAGAACTTCAATAAGATATTATTCAAATTGGGAAGATTGAAAAAGGCGAGTATAAAAGTAATGCAGGTGGCAAATGTCCTGCAAGAAGAATGATAGAAGAAATGAGCTTTTGAAAAATTTATTTTCAGTTTAGGGAAAATCGAGTTTTCAAAATTCTTGTTGCAATCCGTGTTCCTTGTTGTTGTTCGATTTTTACCTTAAATTTAAGTCACCAGAATGTCTAACTTCTGATACCTGATGTCATGTTCGTCTGTTCCAATTACAAAATAAAAGGAAAGAAATATTCTGTTTTTCATAAATCTTTTTTACATAAATTTAGGATTCATCAAAGAAATTTCCAGGGTTGCTAATGATTAACAAATAATAAGAAACAATATGGGCAGTTACAAATAGTAGTCCAGTTATTGTATCCTAACCATGAGTCACCCATATCGTAAATCTTTGACATAACAATAACAAAAGTGAAAATTTTTATTTCAGAAAGTTTCATTTTTAGCCAAAGCCGTCGGATGTCGAAGCGGTTTCGGCTAACATTGAAACTTTCCGAAATTTTTTTTTTCAATTTTTTTACTTTAAAATTCGTATCAATTTTCTTGTAGGTTTCTTAATATTAGTTCAACGGTGATTTCTCTTCGAAAAGGATAATTCCCTCCTAAAATAAACGGGAGAAAAACACAATCACTGAAATTTAAAAAATTCTATATTTGTTATTGTAATCTACACTACCCTGCAGTTACATTTGTAAATGCTTCGAACGCTAAGATTAATTTGATGAGAATCACATATTTTTTAAAAGTTTTAAAATAGTTTCACTCATGAAAGATGGCAAACATCTAACTTAATTCATTACAGAGTCGAACAATTAAGATCAAAGACTTAATCACTGATAACAGTACAATCAATTTCCAAAGTGAGAGTACTTTAATTCACTGGCTTTTCGATAATTCCCCAATTTTCATTCGATCAATAAATAAAAACGTCGTAGGGTATTTGTTACATCGCTAGCAGGCATTGATGGCCTTCGTCACTTAAACATAATCAACTCACTCATCCGGAACTGTATGGTCCAACCTCATGAACAGAAAATGAAGCCTAAGAAAAAAAAAAGATTTCTCATTTCATCTCAATAATATTTGGTCAGTTTATCTACTTTGGTTCATCCAAATCATTGTAAGGCAATTTGATATCATTGATGTTCAACAGCAACAAGAAAAAATATTTTATAAATAAATTCGTCTTATATTTCATCTTATTGCCGCTGTAACTGGATCAAACTAGATGAGTTCAATGCAAAAAATAAACTGTGGAAAATCCCGAAGTTTGAAATAAAAAAAAAAATCAATTTTTTATTATCCATTTTATGATGATACCCTTTACTTGTTATATGAAATCGGTTATTTGAGGTTCATGTTGATATCCATACCCCAAACCATCATTAGTGCCGACGTAAACAAGACTGATATAGTAATCGTAACATGAATTTCTGCTTTTTCTATGCCGCTTATACACAATATTCCAATTCTATGCACTTCAATACACTCATCATAATTTAGTTTCCATGGTTAAAGGATGATACTGGTGCCACTGTTAGTCCAAACCAATGAAAAGACGGTACTGAGTTAAACGTTTGGGGATCGACGAAACCCCATTTACTTGGAAGGTCTTCAACTCCTCGTTGTTATGGTCCAAACACATAGTTCATCCACTCCACCGTTTTGTTTTTTATTAGTGTTGAATTTATTCGATTTTGCCTTCGATCTCAAACCAACACAACATATTTGGTAAGTTCTCATAAATAGGGTTAAGCAATACTGTCTGTACATCCCCACATATTTTACATTGTGGTTCGAGAAAATCTCTCGGTTGTCTATTTCCTAAAACGAGATAAAGAAAAAATTGTATAGCAAAAGACTATTGGTTAAATCACATTTAC
Organism: Coboldia fuscipes; assembly: GCA_001014335.1. Taxonomy (NCBI): domain Eukaryota; kingdom Metazoa; phylum Arthropoda; class Insecta; order Diptera; family Scatopsidae; genus Coboldia; species Coboldia fuscipes. The sequence continues at coordinate 13,116 of JXOR01000114.1, read as the reverse complement.
AAATACTATTCGTCCTTACTCTTTTATCATGTTTGCCTTCTCCTCGGTTTCATTTTTTTTTCTTTTCTGGGGTAAAATAACAAACGGAATGGACGAAACATTCAAGCTGAATGAAACTATAGATTGAGCACAAAGTAAAATGATTCGTTTTTGCAATGAAATCATATAAATGAAATAAAAAAGAATGAGTGGAGTGAATCCTCCTATCATTCGCAGAAAAAGGTCAATAAATTCAAATATACTTGAATTATAGGATTTTGTGAATGATAAATCTTTTCTTTCCAGTTATTCTTTATTTTTTATTTCATACTGAGGGTTCAGATATTTCCATATCATCTCATAAGAAGCCAAATAATATCCATTTACAATTTTCTCCATTTCTTCTTGTATCATTTTTTAACTTACTTTATTATCGTTGGTTATAATCTCACGTATGGTTATTTGCTTCAATCATGATAACTGGCCTTACCCCCATTGGATTTATTCAACATTTATCTCTTTAGATTGTCTCAAATTAACTGAATTACTTAAAATTATCAATGAATATATGAAATTTTTGTATTAAATAAATTATCAAAAGAATTAATAATAAAATTCTATTTAGAGATTTTAGTCATCCACCTTTAATGTGAATGGAATTGAAACTCTTTCATTCATTTTATATTTTTCTAATTAGTTTATAATGAAATCGAATTAATTCACATTTTTTGTTATTTTGTCTTTACATATTAAACGATATACCGTAATTTAAATTCAATTATCTAAAATATTGTGATTAGAGCGAATACACCATAAAGTAAAGCACACGGATATGCAATTAAAACTTGTTGATCGTTCATTGAATATGCCGTTACAAATAATTTTGATGCGGATAATGAACACCAGAATATACATACGCCAGCAAATATTAAACCCAATGTACCTCTGTAGAAGGATAATCAAAAAAAAAAAGAGAAAAAGCAAATTGTGAATTAAAATCAATTTTTTGTTCTATTAAACTTGTAAATTATTTTAATTACAACTAGTCAGAATAATTATCCATACACCGATGCTCAATGGACAAATATATAAATATTCGACTAATTGGTATAATAAATCCCATCTATTAAGATATAAAATACTTACTGAATTGTAATTAGGATATTTACACCGGATAACAATACCATTGGTAGCAAACAATATCCAAGTACTGAGATTACAGCGCCCAATGTAACTTGAGCTTTTGTTGCCATCAACGTCAATAAACAATAGAATGCTAAACAACCCATCACACCGATACCATAAATATATGAAAACGTTACTTTTCCGCTCTGAAAACCAAATTAAAAATGAATGAAAATGTACAAACAATTAAAATCATTTCTCATTGGCATCTTTTGTACCGTTCACAAATACTTACCAACAATAGAAATGCACCAAGTGTTAAACAGAATACTAACGGTCCAGCCATATCAGTGTCCAATATAATTGCTTGATCCGTTGTCCGGAATGGATTAAGAACTGATAATGTCTGAAACGGACAAAATTAAAACTGAAATTAGTTTCACATTCGATGAAAATTCAATTGAATATGAAAAAAAAGTAACGGAAATTTCCATTAATTAATTAAAATAAAAGGCAAAGTATTTCGTTCCCAATTTTAAAAATTCAATGGTTTGCGCCTGAAATTTTATCGATAGTCGAATTAAGTCATTATTTTCCTTTTGATCTACCCATCATTTTCCTCTTTAAAAAAAACCTCTGACATGGTACATAAAATACGAATGTATGTACATATATGCCACATAAAATCCAAATTCAATTATTCTTTTTTGGAACCCAATTGGTTCAATACTAAAAAAGATATTCAATCGAATTAAAATTTTGAACCCCATAAGGATTTAATTGAACATGAAAATTATAAAATGACATACAGATACGAAAAATTTGGGTTAAACTTTTATAAACCAAGAGACTGGATAATCAAAGTGTATGGATACAGGACAACGGACAGAAACAACGTATCTCTCTTCAATTTTATTGGTAATAATTTATTGCAGTTGTTTGAATCAAATCAAATCAAATATTGACAATTTCAGAGCTCACCATTTTACCGAAGTAACGTACCTTCAGTACTCGGTCACCGTTCAATTTGTATACTTTGTCGATATCAGAACATAAAAATTACACAAAGATAAAATACCGTAAAAACTAATTAGATTCGTTGAAAGTGGTTCAATGTTTTCTACAATTTACCATGTGATGTTCCAGGTATGCAAAAAACAAAAAAATCTTCTCATCGGCTGGGGACTAATTGAATTTGATCAAAATATTTGAAATAAAAGTGTACCGTTATCTGATCGATTGTGAGAGTTATTGATAACTCTCAATGGTCAACGGATATTCTACATATCAATGGGGAGGATATTTGACATAAACCCACACAGGTTGAAGTGGACAGATTCAATATTAATTTTTACTTTTTTTTCTTTCAATTGCCATCTCATGTGCCACACTGATTTCCATTATCCCGATCAATGTGGGCTTTATTCATTCGTTTGAGTACTTTCATTGTGAGTACAGTTTATTTTATTTTAATTTTATTTTTTATGTTTTTGGTTGCTTTACAGCCCCCGACTGGACGATAGGAAATGATGATACATCCTATTGTAGATTGAAATACATTGAATAAAATTCAATATTTCTTGTGATTCTTTTTTGTATCTTTTATTATTAACATTTTGAATGTACCATACAATTCGTTAGTGGTGGACGTGCCTTTAAGCAATTTTATTAAATTTAATTTACCAAAACTCTTGGGACCGATCCCTCTCTCTAACAGATTCAAATTGAACGATATTATTTTTGTTTTCCAATGATTTCTTCATTTTTTTTTTTATGTTTTCATTTCATGTTGGATTTTTATCAAAACTGAATATGAATTTAATGTGCATAAATGGAAATCAGTATTATTGAAGGCCAATCCTCTCATTCCGATGAATTAATCAGGATGATTTCAATCATATCTGTTTGGAAAAAAATCATATTGATATTTGGAAAATATCAATTTTCGTAGGTGTGCAATGCTATCCAATGGTTTAATATTTCGAATTGAAAATTTCTTTTTTACACGCCATCACATTGAACATTTATAGTCTCTATTGGTAAATATTTTATGATAAAACACACTGGGGGGACGTATAATATTAAAATGGTCTGTGGATATATTTTTAATATTCTGATTGTACTCTTGGGCTAAAATATATTGGTGACCAGAAACACAGAAAAGATGATGGATGTACATGAATATCTGTACAAACAATGAAAAGAGATTAAAATTTTGATTGTCATACCTCAACCGATAGAAGTAAATTATGTTTATTCTTTTAAATCAATTAAAGTATGATTCTTTATAGGTAACAGTGAAAAATCGTTTCCAATTTATTACAATTACAGTTATGGTTTAATATCATCTTACATCTCAATAATGATATTTAAATTATGTATTGTCATCACTTACTCAGCAATGATTTTATTGAATTGTTAGCTCAATGAACTGGAAAAACCATTCTAACCATTTGGGGAAAATTATTTAGAGCACAACTAAACAAAATTCGATTTTTTTTTTGTTTATGCAATTACAATTAATCCATTTCGTGGTTAAATAACTGATTTGAAAACTGTATTGCTTTTATAATCAAATTCCAATTTTTTTACTATTCACGTTCTATTGTCTGTCAATTGAATTTCAAGGGGGGCGATGGTTTAACACCAACACAATAGATAGATGAAAAATCGTGCATTTGTGTTATACAATTCTGTGAATTCCTGGTCAGTTAATTCAAATAAAAGCCGACTATTTCTATATTATTATAAAATTTGATGAACAAAACTATACGAGTTTTTCTATTGCGTATAAAATTTCCATTCAGCCCTATCCATTTAAAAACAATATGGATACGAAATTGGATATCAAAATCCCATTATAATTTTCCGCATCAATTGATATAAACCAATATTTGGTATAAAAGATTGAATAATCATTTTATGTGTATGAGCCTATGCGTTGTTGTACATGAAAATAATGTGAAGTGCGTACTATTTGTAATATTAAACGTGTACTATCGAAATTGAATTTTTTTTCTCCTTCTCGATATTTTTGCATTTGCAATTTTATAAAATAATCAGTTAATGTCAATAAATAGAATATTGAATTTTGTGTTCAATCCTAAGGATATAAAGTGTAAATGAATTCAACGTTACAAATGAAATGAATCTTCAAATATTGTCATTAGAAAATGATTTATTTATAAAGTAACATTCATTGTTTAATGAATCTGATGAAATGATTTGTATTAATCAATTGTATCAAACCGTGAAGAAATAAAACATAAGACAGTGTAACAGATACGAGAAATAGGAAATAGATTTCCACGGCCAAACAACTATATTGCTTCATACCAGAAGGAACACTGACAATAAAAATGAATTAATGCCAATGAATTGAAACAAAGAATTGCAGTTTTCATTTCTCGCTTGTTTATATCTCTCCCCTAGAAATAAAAACCCCTTTCAATACACTAACTGACATTAAACTACAATCTGAGCTAAGAATTATTTCATTGAACACACAAAAAAAAAAAAATAAATAAAGTAAAACACAAAATCTCTGGTATTGAATTGTAATAAAAAATAATTGGAAAATTCAAACAAAAGAATGAGAAAAAAAAATGTTCATTCGTATCAAAATTACATTAGAATCATAAACAATAGAAGAAGAATAAAACTTCTCCAATTTTTTTCTCTCTGTTGCTTTTCTCTTCAATAATAATTTTCCGCCGAATGAATCGGAAAAACTTGGTTAGGTTTTGTTATTATCCCAAAGATCAACATAGTAAATTCATGTTACCCCCATCCGACAACATATAATAAATGTTACAAATGTTTTACTTTCACCATTAGTTTGACCAGAGAATATACAGCAAAACTATAGAGATAACCATCCGTTAGTGAAATAAAACGAAATATACAATAAAGAAAACAGTAGCAAAAGATAATTAAATTAGCAATTTAATTCAGAATCGGATTCGATTTATCATAATAGAAACATATGCTTTTCGTACCATTGTTGATGTTTTAGCACGGATAAACATAGGATTTGTAATCCATACGGTAATGAAATAAATGAGATAAATGCTGTATATCAAATCTGATAAAACTGTTGTTGGTGTCGTTCATGAAAAATGTTACACGTAACGTTACAATTCGCCCCCCACTACAGAATACAATAAAATATGATACTGAATGTACTACATAACGCCTAGGAAAATTGTTAAAGAATTAATCTAATTACCAAAAGGTGTTGGTGTTTTCTTATTGACCCATAACACAGAGACTTAAAGTTCCATTTGAAAATCGAAAATTTTAATACGTTTCACTGAGTTTCAATACAAATAAATTTGTTCTAACTTGTTAATGATTAGGTGTAATTCATAGAAATAAAATGTTTCAAGTGCATTAAATTTTATGTTGGCCAAGTTAAGACTTTGTCAACAAGTGGAGGTATAGGCAAAAGTCCCACCCACTTTGTCTAGAACAAATCGAATTAATAATTTCACCTTGAACTTCTTGATATCGTGAATTGTTTCACAGTTCAATATACGCAATTGATGAGATGGAAACGTGTATCTATTTGTAATTTTACTATAAAATCAATTGAATTTTGATTCGTTTTTTTGGAATTAACATAAATCAAATGTGAATTTTCTTCTTAGTTTTTAGTTAAAATGTCTGCAAAAACAAATCGTGCGTATGACAACTAAAATTTCTACGATAGAAAATAGTATACGTTTTCAAATCAAATTTATATTTCACCATAAATATATCAATTCAATTGGATACCCCAATTACCTTTCAATCGAATTTCATCAAAGTGATTTTGAACATTCCGTATCATATACCAACAAACATAAGAAATTTATTTGCTATTGTTCACTTATATCTTGATGATATTCTGTTGATGGATTTTTTACAGACAGTATATCCAATAAAACATTGGATATTTAGAATCGATTTAACAATCACTTGTCAAATGTTTTAGAATCATTCCAAAAGACAAAATAAAATTCAACTATTGATACGATTATATTTTCCATTTTAAATATTTTGAAATTTATTTTTATTTTCTTCTTGTCTCAAATGTTTTGGATCTTATGCAAAGTTAAAGAAAATTCATGGAAATTCATTCACGTAATAAATTTAAATTGAAACAAAAAAATAAGAATAATAAAATATGAGCAAAACATTTAGTATCAGGATTTATTGATTTGTGGTATCAATGAAATATCATGTTCAACGTATTGGAAAAAACATTTTCAATATAAAACAAAAAAAAAAGAAAATGGACTTTTGTTTTTCATTATTTAAATGTCATCTTTTTGTACCCAAAAAATAAAAATTTCTTTTGTATAATTGTGACCCGTGTGAATGTGAATTTTTATTATAGAAGATAATGGACACATTGATATTGTAAGTTGTTGTCCACACTCACCCCATCAACTGGGAGGCATACAAAAATTCAATTGGGGAAATATTATCGTGATATTCTGTACCACAAAATTGACACATTTAACAGCAAAAAAAAAAAACTAAAATAAAATCATTGATGATTTTCTTTTAACAATCAAATTGATAACAAACGAATATCTATCGAATGACACGTATTCGATTCTCCTGTGGCTTTATAAAATAATGAAAAACATTTCTCTCAAATGTAATTCAACTTTTCTCTGTTTTTTTATTATCATTTGATGAATTTTGGTGTGTTTGTCCCTCTTTTAGTACCTTTCAATCCCAATGATTTCAATTTAACGACAAAAATTGAATTGACATGATAATAAATTGTAAAACCATATAGACCAATCTACAAAACAGCAAAAGAAAAAAAAACAAATTCATTTGATATTGCTTGTTTCGGGGTCGTTTTTAGTGAATCAAATTTTTTTTTTTATATTTGGCCGAGATCAATCATCATTTTAGCCTCAATTTGTGTATCGTACATTTCATTTACGAGGGATGTAAGTACAATAAAAAGTAAAAAGAGAAAAACCATGATCATATCAAATATATAGTGAAGAGTCATTCAAATCCAGTTTACCACAATAAACTCAACGGTAAAACGATTTAAATATCATCAATTGATTTATAATGAAATGTTAGCCAAATGGTGGTGGGTGGTACACACAACAAACGGTCAATTTAAAAAGAGAGATGATCACTCTAGTTTTCATCGAATATAGCAGCATAAAACAATGAACAATGTGACATATCATCGATATACAAAGATAAAACCACCATCGTTCAATGGAGTTTTGTTATTTTTTATATTTGGTAGGTACAAGATAATGAAATACCGCGGTCAAGTATCGGGTCATTGCATCAATTTACTGAAATTAACAAAACTGTGTCTATCTATTCAGAAAATTTTATTATGCGGCGGTTTTATGTAAAATATTTCATATATTCAATACGGACTATATTTACCATTAGTTTTTATTATGTACTGTACATCCTTTTTGAATTGAACTATCAAAATTGAATGGTATAACTGATTGGGTTGGGAAATGGTAGATGATTTTAGGGTGATCCATAGCTAAAATCGACAAAAATTATTTTTTTGAATGAACACAAACACTCACAATAGGTGAATTGTAATAAGGGCACAACCAGCAAAAGCCATTGATACATATCCATTGATTCACATTGATGAATTTCGCATAGCATCATATAATGATATTTTAACATTATAATAGGATGAAGAGCTCATTCTATCTCAATCGAGTTTAGCACATAATCAATTGTCCATCGACCACTCAAACCGTGAAATCAAATAAAAATAAAAACTGTTGACAAAGAACAATCTATTGATAGTAGTTTTCCCAAATAAACAAAAAAAAAACGATTTTCCACTCTTTGATCAATTCAACTATTGTTATCAACATCCACATATCACATCGATTTATATCCAACTCGTTTATATAATCAAATGGATGAGAGTAACTGAGACAGAGAATGATAGAGATCACTTCATAAATTATATTGTAATTGTATTTCAATGCTACACATAAACCATCAACCGGATGGTAACGAAAAATTTCCACTTTATTCATTCCATTTTTGTTTTTTCACTATAAAACCGAATCAAATATTACAATTGACATACAATCAGTTATATCAGTTTAAATCAACGCATATCATGAGTGCCATATACACACATTGAATGAATGTCCATTAAACAACTCACGAAATATCCCTTTTGTAAATCGACATGGTCCAATCGTGATGAACTTCTACCACCCCCCAATCACATTCAACCAAAATAAAAAAGAAAATAAATTTACTATTTGGTGAATATTATTGAGATCCACTCACTACTTGTTTTTTTTTTATTGTTACAATTGCAAATATCAAATGTTGCCATTCAAATTTGTACGAATCAAAAAGAAAAACCAAAAAAAAAATGTTTTATCTCGATTTCATTCTGATTTGATGAATGATGTTACATCACATTTTAAACGTTTTCAATCTATTTTGGTGAATTAATAGAACATTTTGTTAAGCGAAGGTAAAAATAAATAAGATACATGATGCTATACAATGTTTAATAGTAAAACACTAACAGTTCAATATTAATTCATTGAGTATGTGGGCGGCAATATCACATTGGAATTTTATATCAAAGCTTTTCGTTACAGATTTTGTCGACTAAAATGTTAAAGCATCGCACCCGGCTGAAATTGAAATCATCTTTTAACAAGCGTTACATTATTAGGATTTTGTGTGTTTCCCAATCAATGGTTGTTCGTATTACCTAATAAAGGTATCGTATTCTCCGATAAATGCCGTTTCCATGTATTCAACAAGCCGGCATACCAAACGGTCGAATTATTATTCCATTCATTCGATTTTTCTCTCTACAGTTGAATACATTGAATTGTCTGTTTGTTACATGAACTGTCTGTTACACAAAGCTACACACAGAAAATTTACCTTTTCTCGTAATTATTTAATACCTTTAAAATTCCAATTGGATACTGGGATATTGCTCTCAAATTACATAAAAGTATAAATCGATAAAACTAAGCCAAAAATGGTTTATTAACCTTTTGTGTTCTTACAATTTCAAAATGATGAAAGGCACCACGATACTACAGATGTATAATGAACATTTTTTTTTTCATTTGGTTAACGCATAACAAATTTTCTTGTTTATTTTTAGCAAAACATAAATTATGCCAATTTCATAAAATCCCTAAGAAAAAAAAAATAATAAGACGTAGACTGTAGAGAGATTAAACATCCACCCACCATCTGGGGATGATGGACGAATTAAAACAAAATGATTCAAGGAATAAAAAAAAAAATAACAGACTGATGCAACCGTTGTTAGGATGGACATTTTACAGGATGAGAAAGTACACACCTTTTGGGAACAGATTGAAATATAATTAAAACTGAAGCATAAACGATATGCTTTTCTCTAAATTCTTTTCCATATTCATTTGTTTCCTTCGTTTTGGTTCATCTCATGGCAGCAATGTTCCACTTAATGCAATATAATTCATTTAAAACGGACAAATTCCGATCTACCTTCGTTTCAATTTTTTTTGTTTTTAATTATAATCAGACTAATCCATCAGTGGAATTTTATGCTCATCAAGTGACTTTTCATTTTTAACATTGTTTCAAATGAAATTTTCATCATTCAATTACTGAATGAATTATGCGCGTGGCAAAACAAAGACAATTATAAAGACACCGTTTCAATTGAAACAAGATGTAAAATGAAAAATTTTCCGAATATAAATTGATGAATTTGTACTCCAATGTATTTAACAGCCAACCACAGAATTTCTGTAATTATGGTAACCGTTTCAAATGTTAAATATCACCCAAAAATAAAATATTTTGACAAACTGTTTTGCAATTTATTTGGTACGCGGTATAATGACAAACGACATACTCGTTGAAAATTTCATGAAATCAAATCATACTGGACCCTGGTAATCAAACCAGATAAAAAAGCAACAGAAAATAATCTGCATTTTAGAATATTACAATTCATGTGTCACGGCTGGCACTGTCGTTAATAATTTAAATTACCACACTTTACCATAATACCTGGATATCATACAATACTAGAATAATATTTCGCGCTTTTTCCCCATCTAAAATTCGTAACACAAAATAAGAAGAGAAACTGCTTAACCACCTAACTGCCATTGAATGTAATTTAACCCAATTTGAAATTGGTGTACAAAATACTGCAAAGTTCGAATGGAAAATGGAAATTGACAAACAACCCGGTAAAAATTGTAATGATTACCGTGAAAAAGTACACGGGTGGCGCTCCATTTCGTTATAACTGAAAATCAGTATTTATAAAATGAGATAATTAATCATAGAATTTCAGTGTGATAACATTTAAGCATTAAAATATAAATTGAGACAACAGCCACCACAAATTAGAGGGTGTGACAAACAAACCATCATCCATGAATCAGTGAAAAAAATAACAAACATTTGCCATAATCATCACAAGAGTGGTATTCTCACCTATAATACCATAATCGACCAAAGAGATGACACATAAAAAATACCCCCATTGGCATCATCAGCGGTTATAATTAATTCATTTATCAAAATGAAAGTAAATTTTAGATGTTGTCACGTTTACCGATTGAAAAATTATAGATCTCGTTTTGATGTACAATGAAATATGATGTCAATCATCATACAAACGATTGGTATTCGTTAAAATGGTCCAAAATCTCTTATATTTACCATCTAGTTACGGCTAATAAGAGGATTTCATATTATTCTTTTATACATTTGGTTTAGCACAGTATGAAATGTAAAATACAGCAACAACCAATAGTGTATATGAAAGCATTTAAGTAAAATGGAATCATTTGAGCATGTCTAAGTGCTAAATCGTTAACGTTTCAATGCATCCGTTGGTCAATTCAACAAACTTGAAGATCGTTAAATAGAAAAATGAAGTACAAATTCATCATTCCGGTTTTATGCTTCGCTCTATGCTTCGATTTTCTTTTCATTTTTTTTTTTATTCTTTCATTTTGTGTGTGTGTCTGTGCCGATTTTCATTCTTTTATATGCCCTGCACCCACTTAACATTTATTTCGAATCTCTTTATCATTGCGATTTTACCAAAGGCTCATGCATGAAAAATAAAAGGAAATTTCAGTCAGGGCTTTCAGTCAACCGTTCTCGTGTTAAATAGAACCAGAGATGTTTGAAAAACGAACAAACTACACAAATAAGGAGTATAATTCTGGTGAATGTTCTGCCTAACTTTTGTTCAATTTTCACCTAATCGAAGGCTCGAAGGCGTTTGTGTTCAAATTTTGCTGTTTTTCCAAATCTACAAATAAGAAACAGAAGTGTATTCAAGTGAAATATGATTTTCTTTTCAGTCGTATTCCTGTGAACAGTTTTTTGTTGATTTGTATCCCAATTTACAAGTTCTATTGCAAGAAAAAAAAAAAACGGCGACGTCCACAGAATTCAATGAGACAGTTAGTCGCCACGGTATTTTACCCCATAAATAATTTTTTTGTGTCCAAAACCTTAAGAATATTCACTTTAATTCTTTAAACATTTTGTTAAATGGAAATTATATGTGATAGCAAAGTGAATACATATTTTATCACGGTTCCCTCAACTGACCAATGAACGAATATAACACATCCATTATTTTTCTTTAAAATTATTGGACCATGAAAAAGGGCTCTCTTCGTCAAGTCTTTTATCGTGTGTATCTTCTTCCTGTTTTCCCTTTACCCCCATCCAATTATATTTAACATCGACCTATAACCGTTTTTCACTTTTCCAATTGCCTGATTTCTTTCTATGTTTCTATTTCGTTTCTTTTTGCAATTTATGAAACCGTTCTAATGGCTTTTGATACACAATACAAGATGACCGGTGTTCTATGACATTTGGCAATACGGTAAACATAAGTCTTATTTAATTTTCATTACATTAGCAACATCAAGGCAAATAGAAAATGGAATCAATAATCTAATCATTGAACATTGATTTTGCATACACGTATAATCAAAAGGTCACACGTTAAAAAGATACGGACGAATTGAAAAAAGGACTTCCTCATACGTAGAATATTTAAAACTAACCTTTTGCATTATATGATTGGGATTGATGCCCAACTCCTCAAGTAACGGAGGTTCATCGTCAAATTCATTTGAACCAACCGGATTATAAGCTGGCTGCTTTCCCATGTCTGGTGTGAATATTTCACCAGTATATGCCTGTGATGCGGTGGGATCATAATATCCTTGCGGACCACCAACCGGTGGATAACCATAGTTGGGACCCGGTGTTGGTTGTGTATTATCGAATGATTGGAAATTCCTAAAATGATTGAAACACCCAACATTAGAGTCAGTCGGTCAAAGATCAAAATGCATCATTCGACTGGCATACTTACAGGTCTTGTCCAAAGGAATCGGGCATTTCGAAGTTGTAATTCTGTTGACCTTGCCCTCTGTGGGGATCATTCGGATAAGGATACATGATGTTATGCTAAAAGTAACTAATTATCAGAGGTAATAGGCACCAACACACCGACACAGTCAAACAAAAACAAGACGTGGAACCAAAATTAAAAAACCGACTGGTAGTGTCCGATTGTGGTGTATTGCTTCACGAATTAAATACAATGGAAGTAGTAGTTAGAGAGCACTTTTAATCACCATTTATTTTTAAAATATTCCGGGAATTAATATTTCAGAAACAATTTAAATGATAAAAATCAATAATATTTGATAAAAAATCACATTGATAGAAATAGGCAATATATTAATTCGAGTTGCTACATGCCTTTACCTCTTATTTGTTCTCAATAAATGAATGAAACGAAGAATTTTTTTCATCCACCTCGTATCAATATACCATGCGTTCAGGCGATGAAAGCAATTTAAAGCAGAGAAATATTGAGGTAACCAAGCGATTAAGATGGACCCTTATAATTCTAAAATTACTGACTAAGGCAATATTATTTCCAGACACGTCAAAAGACAATGTCTTATTATTTAT
>JXOR01000844.1:0-50324 GCA_001014335.1 Coboldia fuscipes | reverse complement strand
ATTTAATTAATTATGATAATGATGTTCATCTATTAATTAGTGTCGAAATAAGCAAATTGTTGTAATATCGTAGCCCTGATTTCGGATAATCAGTAAAGTAATTAAATAATGTAACTTCATAAATTAGTTGGAACAATAATACGTGTTTAATACAATTTAATGTAAGACTTAATGTAATTTAATGTAAATTGGAACCAGCAAATGGTTAATATTTAAGCACCGAGATTGATGTTGGGACGCAATTGGAATTACAGTAATACTCTGTATGCAAATAACCATTCTGTTATTACACCCTTTTTGGTGTATTCTGGTTCTAATTATCGCAGACAGTTCGGGGTCACTCGAACTGTGTTATCGATCACATTTCGTATTCGAATGATTTTTTTACTGTTTCGAACATGACTTGGCTATTCGTCTTTCGAAAATAAGAGAAATTCGAATTGTGAAATTAGTTGCAAANCCCTTTTTGGTGTATTCTGGTTCTAATTATCGCAGACAGTTCGGGGTCACTCGAACTGTGTTATCGATCACATTTCGTATTCGAATGATTTTTTTACTGTTTCGAACATGACTTGGCTATTCGTCTTTCGAAAATAAGAGAAATTCGAATTGTGAAATTAGTTGCAAATCAGCAGCAGCAGTAGTAGTAGTAGTAGTAGTAGTTTTAGTTGTGACAAAAAGATTATTAAAATGTGATATTAAAAAAGTGATATTTATAGTGAGAACGTAGTACCAATGAACAATAATCGTAAGTAACTATTTATCATATATCTCCAGCTTAGACATTCGTTCATAATATCTCGATCGTACCTATTACAATAATTACTAATTAGATAAAGGATAATCATGAAATCATGGGTCATCTCTAATAATCCCTATACTATTGCTAGTTACTATATTCACTGAAGACGAGTTAACTTCTATAAACTTATTCAGATATGTATAAATTAGATAAGTTTTTTAATTCAATTGCTTACCTACTGAAATTCAATTGATCACTTTCATGGCAATACTTTCAAATTGATACTGATTACAGAGAGCAACTATCCATAAATTGTCTCTTCAGTAATAGATCTTAATAGATTTAGGGGATATGAATGTTTCTCAGTTCCGACTCAGTATTTTACAACTTTACATTGGTCAATAGTTTTGTATGCATTGTCAGCCCTTTAATGGTGACGGCAGACCGTTCTAAATTCATTGTAATCAATTTGATTCACACAAGCTGGACCAAAGAATAATGTTCATTTATCCACTCTAAAGGAGAGTAGCAGACGTTGCATTATGCCACTGAGTCTGTGATTTATATCAATCGAATTGAATCGAAATTGAACAGTTCACATGGATCTCATCTATGGCCATTTATTCATTTGTCGAATGGTAAAGCACTTGTCGGTGATGGCAATGAATAAAGTGTTTTTCTCCGAATCGAGAAGATTAGGTTCAATTGCTCCACTTTATTATTAGACTGGGTTATCGGGTGATGGTGGGCGGATGGATTAAGTTCAATGGTTTGAAGTGATCTTATAGTAATTGCTAAGGAAGAATTCTTGTTACTATCCACCCACAATAATTAAAATGTTGTTCTTCCATTTGGTATTAACATCAAGCATCTATAGCTATTTATTACATTTGTTGACCCTTTCATTTAGTTCTCTTATAATTTGCTTATCAGTAATTCTGTATTCCATTCATTTAATTATTCGGATAAATGTTTATCAACCAAAAATCAATATTGACTTGGTAAAATGATTACTTTATATTGAGAATAATCACCTGAACATTTCATTGGAAGTGAATAGAAACAACTTAGATTAAATATTTAGAAATTCAATTTTGAAAATAATTAACAATTGCTATAATACATGAAATTGAAAATCAAATCCTTTTAAACTATTTCCAGTTTTATATCACAATTTGTGCCGTAAAGAAATTAAATGAAATATGTTTACTTGATGTTGAATAAGAATTGATAAATCAATTGAAATCATCTCAAAGGAATTTTAAATGTCAAGCAAAATTAAGAGTCTTCAATAAATTTTCAATAAAATCTTTGTGTTTGTTGTGTAAACTTCTTTCGTCTGAAATCATTTAGTATTGCTGTGGACAAAATTAATGTAAATTTTAGTCAGCAATACCAATTTTACATTTTGTGAAATCAATTTGAATCATTTATCAAGATAGTAGTGGTAAGGGTTGCAATGTCCTTAAATGAAATCAGTATTTATCTGGTTGAGATTTAATTAAGAATCTATACAGTTGAAGAACTCCGATGTCAGTTGAATCTCACACTTTCTTTGTCTCCGTTTTTCTTATTCAAAGTATAAGTCTATTTTGTCTCGGTGTTATCACATATACAATGGGCCCATAAGTCAGATAACATTATAATAAACATGCCTTTAACAGAAAAACGAATCCTGGTAAATAATTGACAGATTGTTGTATATTGTTGAAGAGGAAAATATGGTAAAAACTTACCAGTGCAGAAATAGTTAAAAGACTAAAGTGTTGAAGCTTTAAATTAAACGAACATATTGATAGAATTGAATAAGAAAAAACTGAATCGACAATTAACTAAAATTTCAAGGATTAATTATAAACTTGCTGTATGTAGGGTGCAGGTAAACATGAGTGTATATCTGTGTCATAAATCGTTTCGTTACATAAAAATTCAATTTTGAGTTTTCTTCTTTGAGTCCCGATAATCTGATTGTGTGTCCATGAAAATTTAATTCTGTATATAAATGATTGGAACCGCTACGCGACAGGATGAAAAACCACTGATGTGAATAAATTCGTAATTTTTCATTCTGTCTAATCAAAATTGACTGGCTTTTGGTAAAAATTCCAAAATAAAACTAAAAGCAAATACGAATATTGGAAATAGTTTATAAATATCGGTTGAATAAAAATTGATTCATGTTAACAATTAAAGAGGATTTATTTTGTTTAGCTGCCATAGCTATAAATATCCTGGAGAGAAGAAACCATTGTCCACTGTATGAAATATTTGATTAAATCGGATATTGAATTTATGCTAACATCGATTGGTTGGTATTTGTATGGTGGAAAATATATGTTTGTTAACAAATTTTTTGTTGGAAATGTCACGAAAATCTTACACTGAAATATTTCGGTTGGAATTAATATAATTTAAAAAGAAGTTAAGCTAAAAAACGTGTGACGTTTTTTTTAACTCATTTGCTATTAACTTCTGGAGGGGATTTTCATTAAATAGTAAATAATATTCATTAAATAAGGTTGTTTGCAATTTAGTCCTACTTGGCAAATGAAATTTAATTATTCGGTAACTTAATTTGTGATGAAATCGCTTAATAATGTTCGCTATGACGGTTTTTGGTGCTTAATGGTTTGCGATAATAAATTTATTTTATACAAATTAAGTGAATTCTGATGTTTCGATTCAAAATATTCGTAAATAAAAGGGGAAAGAAATACTCAGTCCATCATCCCTTCATATTCAATTATCTGATTCGACTTTTATTTGGCTTAGGGCTAAGATATGTAATTTAATTTAATTCTCATTTTGGGTAAACGAAAACTTGATGTCTCGATAAAGGGATTCTGATTTCATATACTTTTTTTTTTTAATTCTGACAGACGTTCTTACATGAATGGATTAAATTATGCGTCCAAAAATAGAGCAATCTAAAAATGTTCTTGAAAATCATTGAAAGTGAAACTAAATTATTGATGTTGCATACATATTTATCTATATGTTCGTATTTCTATAATTTTATTGAAATTAAGTTAAGAAATTCGTTTTTATTCACTTCCTATATGGATTTTACTATTTATTCGACCGTACACTTGTAAATAAAAATTACTAAACATAACTAACAAGGCACTGTTATGGACTAAACTGAGAAGACTCCATAATTTTGGGAATCCACATTTGTAGAATAACGGCAGTGTAGTGTGTATTAGGAGTAGAACGAATTGAAACTATAATAACGAAGGAAAAACATTAGAAAATCATCAAAATGAATGACAAAAAAAAAATCAATTTACAATTTGTGCTTGCGTTATATGTTTTTTCCACCAAATATGGCTCTTATCATTTGGATTTAATGATGAGATGAAATAGTAGTAATACATCATTACATGAATTAATGAATTTAATATTGTAATGAGTCCTGCTTGTCCAGCTGTTGGTATAGTCTTGACTGCCATGTACATAACTATATAGTTCACAATATGATAATAAACATGCAAGAATGATGTTTCTGCTGTTTTCTTTCTGAGCACAAAAAATATTGTATCACCAAAATCAATCATTTTGCTAATGTAAAAGAAATAGGTTAGGACACATCGTTTAAATGCGTAATCCGTATTGTCCACAACTGGTTGACATAATACACTAAAGTCTGGTTGAAATAAATATGCATTCATACTCTAAAATAAAATGAAAATTATATCGGGACATGAAAATTCAATTGGCGATTGTCTTACCAGTATGAAGAAAATTAAATTATAAATGACTTGAAATAAATTATAAAGTTGCACTGCTCTTCGTAAATCATATGCAGGTCGATACTTCATAAACTTTGGACCAATTACTTTTGCAAATAATATGTAAGAAATGGAAACAAGGATGAATGATTTAAACTCCATGAATGGAAATTCTTCCAATCGGGTATCTGAAATAAAAAATAAATTTTATTAATTTAAAATGAGTAATATGGACAGTAATTATATTACTTCTGATAGGAGTAAAGCCTTCCATTACATAGTTGTAGATGGCTTTTAGGACGAACGCCATTGTGAAAGCTTTTTTCCCTTCGAAATAAACTGGCAGCCCCAACAGCACAATGTAAAGTATTTTGGTGTTAGCATTTTGTGTGTTGAGGAAACACTGAATCTTATTTGAAATATGAACATATAAGAATAATATAGAAATTAGTTGATAAATTGTCAATTTATATTGACTACAATTGAACTATAAAATCTTATGGTGCTACACTATCAAATTAATGGGGACTCATTAAATATTCAATTGAAGCGTATGCTTTGCAGTAATAGTTATTATTAGTGTTTTATATGTAATTTCGTACTAAAATTTTTCATTCACATAATTCAATGAAATTATATTCATTGCATATGGGAAAACCTAAGAAATTCTAATTTTTAGTACTGAAATGAATGACTGAAATGAATCTTATTCTTACCTTATATGTGTAACGGTTGGTTTGGTTAATATCAAGTGAAATTTTATTTTAATATAAAACCACTCTCGATTCCATATGGGAGTTTAAGAGATTAGTAAATCTTTTCACGATTTTCCTCAGGCCACTGATTGAGAAATATTTTTTTAGGAATTTAGAAACTGTAAAGTACAAAGATTATGAAGCCATCGTAAAGAACTGCGTTGAAATAAATTTAATTACCTCCTAATTTATGATTTAATATCATGTAATTTATGCAGTTGGATTAATTAGGTTGCTTTTTGGTGTGATAAAAATAGAATAATCTCAAAAATCTTCTAATAAACATAATTTAACTAAATATTCGACTGAATAGATGAAATTTTAACTGAAATTGACTTGTACTTTAAATGAAATTGTATTCAGTGATTGAATATGAGAATATCTTATATTTGGTTACCGCTGAAATGCAAATTAACTCACTCAAGCAATAACTAGTAAATGGATTGAGTGCTCTACCTGAGCTATTTTGTAGTATTCACTACAGTAAGAAACGTGTATTGATCAGAAATACTATCCAAAGTAAACGATATTGAAATGCATTTTGAAATTGTAGGTGGTATTTACAATCAATTTTAGTTGTACAAGTAAATAATCGTTTTATATTAATGGAAGTTTCACATTAAATAAATATAATTTTCATCTCGTTGTTTTCTTGTATTTTAAAATTTACGTTTGTCACCGTACATAAATTGGTCTTCCTTATAAAGTTTTATAATGGAGTTTTAAATACAAATAGTTCAGATGAAGTAAATTATAATTGTTCGTTTAATTATCACAATGTAATATCAATAGTACACAACAATAATGGGTTTCCTACATGATGAATTGTTAGTTTTCAATTAAGCAATGTAAGGAGTATGGAGATGTGTGGAATACAATTGAATGGCATTGAATGTTACTGATAGTTTTGTATAAATGAACTGATAATAGCATGTGTATGATGATTTTATTATAAACGGTTATTGAATTGTTGTAAATGGATGCTATAAGGGTCCAAATAATACAATAAATGAATGAAATACAATAGATATTTAAATCCACATAACATAATAACTTCATAATTTGTCCATACAAATAATTTACATGAGCAGCCTGACATATTAATCCGATATTATTGGATCCCATTATTCAATGTATTATCCCCAAATGAACTAATTCATTTATAATAGAATATAAAATGTATGATTATATGACAACAGATTCACTTGGAATTGGTACAGAACATCATGATATGTGAATATTGTATAATACCGGTGTAATAACAATAATATTAATTGGATCAATTTAATAATATTTGTGAAGGAAACCATCAATCGAATTAATTTTATTTTCTTATGTGTTTGCCTTTGAAAAATAAAAATAATTCATCTATTTATATAAATCATCACTTATATCTGAATTTAATTTTATCAATTTCTTTGTATATTTTTTTATTTTTTGATATGCCAACAATTAAAATCATTTGCAGTTGAATTCCACATAAGTATAAATGAATACGATATGCAATGACTCTAGTTGCACTATGAAACCTCATCCACTTCCGTATAAATGTTGAAAATACCAATCTAAATATACTAAAATAAAATCCCATTTTGATTTGATACGGTATACCTACTTATTTGATGCTATTGTATATGTGGATCCAGATAAATGCTAAACAAAATTGAATACTTCATGCATCAAATGGGTTTATGTCAACGCGTATGTAATACCGAATTGATGCACTTTAATGTACTCCAATTTGATGATGGTGTTGCATGAATTTATTCTTTCTATTTGGTAAAAGTGGCACTAAAATGAAATGATGTTTAGCGATTTGATCCTATTGGAAATGTAATAGTGTTATTCAACTGAATATTATGTCAATAGAAATTTGGTAGAAAAATAAAAATGAACTTTCATGCAGTTGTATTTCAATGCTCATCATCGTCATTACCATTTAATGTTTTCAACATTTTTGTGAAAATTTAAAATTTTCATATCACAACTGGTACTCATGAAAATTAATCGTATATTGTAAGACGACGAATGAAAATCTCTCAACAAATGAATACAATAAAATGTCAATCTTGTTAACATTAAACTGTTGATGGTTAGATGATAATTTCCCCGTGGTGATACACCGTTTCATTGAAAATAATCAGTAATTCAGTAGTACTTGCATAATAATGGATACATTACAATTGATGGTTTTGGCATAGTAAACCGATTTTTAAGAAATTGAAAGGAATAAAATTAGGAATTAATGGACTAAAAAATGTATTGCTGATGAACATTTAAAATAAAAAGTAGAAGTGATTATGTAAAGTGGATTTTAATTATTTGTCGGAAATAAATAGTACGATTCATTTCATTAAACGTAATCCATTAACCTATTCCGGTAAATAATTCACTGGGTGACCTTAGTTATGTACATAATTACAGGTATCGATGTCACTGCTGTTAAATGATTACGATTTTATATGTAAAATTAAATGTGTTCAATGTAAATCGGCCATTTGTATGTTTTTATTTTGTTTTTCTTGTATGTAGTGTAATGATTAATATAATTTTATATGTTTTGATCTTTTCGATCCATATGTACGTTGATAAAAATTAAAGAACATTATAAACATCTGAATATTACCAAAGAAATTAAAGATTAATATTGATCGTGGATAGCCACAATAATAAATAATTCCAATTAAACAGTGTGCACCAAGTAATATAAATTGCATCTGGAAATTAAAGAAAAAAAGATTATTAAATATCATCCATTAATTCTTGATTTAAATTTAACGAAAATCAATTTGATTACCATTTGTGCTTGAGTCAAATACTTTTTCCACCAAACGAGTCTACGATTATCTGGTGTGATGGCAGTTAATAAATAGTACGAATACATGATGGTATGAATAATTCCATTCAGTATACCAACACTTGTTATCTGTCCAAGCGGAATGTAACGGAGTGTGAACCAAGTCATCAATATCATAAAGGTATGATGATAGACATGGAGAAACGATATGTGATTGAATTTTTTCCTTAGCACAAAGAAAACGGTGTCACATATGTCAATCACTTTATTTATGAAATACAAGTAACAGAGAAATATACGATTTCGTTCAATTGGTGTGTCCGTGTAATTCACAGGTTGACACAGGATATTGTAATCAGATGTTAAGTATGTTTCTTTTAATACCTAAAAATGGAATTATCACTTTCATTCTTAACACTTTGTAATAAAAGAAACCATTTAGTTGTCTTAAATTTACCACAATCGCTAAAATCCCGTTGAATATCACTTGAAATGTGTTGTATAGAATTATTAACTTTTTAATTTTGAATGCTTCACGTTTTATCATCCATTTGGGACCCAAATATATAACAAACAATAAGTAGAATATAACAACTAGACCAACTGAAATTGGATTTGATAATGGATAATGAGATGAACGATGATCTAAAAAAATGTTTAAAATATTTTAGTTATGCTAATCGATAGTGTACCATTGAAATTATAAATGTGATACCTAGTGTTGTTGGTAAATCATCCGTTAGAAATGTTATAATCCTTTCACTATAATTCATTTTATCTATACGGACTTAATTGCTACATTAAACCAAACTTAATAAAAGTCTAATAAAAACTCTAAGGCTTATACTTAATTGGTATTATGATAACAATTCGCTATCAACTAATTTACTATACATACGATTAATAATTTCATTGTTCAATCGAATAGATTTTCATTTGAATAAATATGAAAATTTGTATTTTTTAAAATACAATACGTGTTTATATTGACTTATTATTGGAATTTCCTGTTTTATAGTTATGAATTCATGACATTGATACTCGTAGTAGTACAGTAGTAATTCATGTAAATTTAATTTTCTGTTTGTAAATAGTAGGAGTTGTTAAAAAGAAAACTAAACTAATACAAGAATGATGTGATCGGTTTTATTTATCTTTAACAATTATATTTTAAATCATGGCTCGTAATCAATTTGATTTTTGAATTGATTTCTTTTTTATGTAATTATGAATGTAAAAACTACTAAACATTCTAATCATGTGAGTGTTTTCAATGATTGCGAGAATTAACCAAAATCTTGGATAACCACAATAGAATACGAATCCTGATATGTTGTGAATTAATAGTAATACGAATTGTGCCTAAAATAATGAAAGTTTCACATAAAAAAGAACGTTTGATATTTAATTAATTAAATGCACTTACCAATTGCACCAGTGTTATGTATTTCTTCCACCAGACATGACTATTTTTATCCGTTGATTTAGCACTCATATAGTAATAAGTGTACATTACAGCGTGAACAAAACTATTAATTATGCCAAGTGAAGTCATGTGACCAGTAGTTGGCATTGTACTGATACCAATTGTTGTAATGGTTATCATAAATGCATGATGATATAAATGCAAAAATGATATTTGTCTAAATTTCTTTCTCAGTAAAAAGAATATTGTTTCCAGCATATCAGATAATTTGTTCAAATGAAATGCATACAAAAGTGCAATACGAATATTAACACGATCGGTAATATGAAGTGATTGACATAAAATGGACATATCTGGTTGCCAATATGAATGGTATGCTGACTATAAAATAGAAAATGATCAAATGACTAAAGTTATTTTAATGTTAATGTGACTTAGATACTTACTAGAATACAAAAGGTTGCATTGAATGCAATTTGTAGTAGATTGTAACATTGTACGATTTTATCAATTTTAAATGGCCTACGATTGATCATCAGTTTTGGTCCAATCACTTTAACTGTCAATAAATAGACGGCTAATATTCCCATCACACATTTAAAGTCGGTTAGAGGTAAATGTTTGACTCGTTCATCTGGAATGGAATTGAAATTTTTGTGAATTTATCAATTAATTGAAATCATGAGAAATGATTATAGTGGATTAGTATGATTTAGTATGCTACCTTAAGAAGAATAAGAATTACTTACCTTTTTGGAATTTATAATCTGCAAATATATATTCATCGAGTTTTTGATAAATAGTTGCCATTTCTATATGGAATACTTCTTTATATTATCACTCATAAATTAAAAGATAGTGAATCCTACTTAAGTAAATATTTTAAATATCTTATAAACTGAATTTCATATCGAATTGAAGTGAGTAAGTGTGGAAATAAGTAATGCTGATATCCTTACACTTTGGTTTTAACTGGAATAAAACATTCAATTTTGTCACTTGTGGTTTCTTAAATACTAGAATTTATTATTCTATTTTCATTGCAAATTAATACAATTCAGTTCAATCACTTAAATTTTTCATAAAATTAACATAAAAAAGAAACAAATGAAGGGATAATGTGTACCAATGAAACGTTATTACAAAATTGAAAATCAATTTAATAGTATTTAAGCGTTATTCTATTGGTTATTTATTTGGAAAAGTGCAATTTCGTTTATTTATTTGCATTTATATCGAAAATGCATTCAATTTATTCATTATTTTAATTAAATTTAAATGAAATTAATTTAAATGATTCAATGAAAATTACATGAATCAAGCAGCAAAAATTATCGGACAATCAATTACTAGCAGTGCTGACATATCTTTCAATGGTGGAAAACAAATTTCATTAAATAAGTTGAAACGGAAGCAATTGAATTAATGGGACAACTATTATGATTTTTCTCATCAATTCAATTCTAATGAACGTACAGATAGAACATTACCATTGACTTTTTCTTACTGTTTATCTTTGTGTGTCTAAAGTGGCGTTAAGAATATTTTAAATCTCATCATAATTGTTTTGTATTCGAAAATAAAGCCAAAAAGTAAACAAAACGAATAGAAAAGTACAATACTAAGAAAATGTGTTAAATTGAATTTTAACAGTATAAGAAAACTATTATTCTTGTATTTAATGCCGTCAATAATCCGATGAAGTAAAAGGAATGTACCAAACAAGAAGAAATCTTAATGTGATGATGGTAGACAATGAAGAATTCCGGAACATGAGAAATCAAATTGAAAATCTATTTTATAATGGCACTGGAAACGTATTCCCAATTCAGAATTGTTAGATATGGAAATTATAATGTGGAAGTGGCTACGTGTCGGATGACAATAACTATTTGTTTCATTTGGTGGGTCCCATCTAAATTTGGTAACATCGATTATGTTACGATGATCTTCAACTGCTATTATTTCAGTTCCGTGTCTTTTTACCATTTTTATTACAATAATAAAACCGACAATGACAATATTGAATTCTTTTTTTGGAGTATCCAAATCCAAGGAACGATTGAGGATTACCAATGTAAAATAAGAAGAAAAAAAACCCAAAACAGTGACAAAACTAAAATGCGTAAAATTGAAATGAATTGAATGACATTAAATGGCTCAGTAATACTAATAAGACGCGTTAATACATTGTCCGTTATGTATAAATGTTTGTGTTGTACAACATATTAAATTCGAGTAATACGGTTGGCAATATTTGAGTTCTTGTCTTGCTCAACACCAAAAACATAAAAAAAGACAATAAGAAAAAGAACCATAACAGTTCAAATGGCATGTGGAAGTTCTTCCTATCCACTTAGTCTACACATAATAATTAATGACTTTCAATTTAAATACACTTACTCTGGTATGTATACGGTGAAACAATAGCTGAACACTACACGGGATCATTGAATGCATCATACTTATGAGGGCGTTAAAAACTATTATGTAATGAACATTAAATGCATTTCAGATAAGTTAAATTGTTTTAGAATAAGACAAGTTTTGTCTTTTTTGTTGTATTAAATCCATTTATGGCATTTTATTTTAGAAAACGCCAGGAGTCAATTTGAATAGAACTTCGTTTTTGTTTTCTGGAGAAAAAAAATAAGAAAAAACTGATTATTTGATGCCTCCAGTCCTTCTGAAGAGTGCTTGAGATAGTGGATTAAATAACTTCGTTCTAACAACACCGTATCTATTATCACCGTATTGTTCATTCTTTTATTATTTTGTTGTATTCTTATTTGAATTTCTATATAAACGTTATGAAGCAATGAAGTTTAAAAAACAAAATTCATCCAACAACAAATAAATGCGAAGTAATAATGTGAATACATTCAATGGGAAATTTTCATCTCTCATTCATAAACATTCCATAACCATTAAAGGCATATACAGTATACAGCATCAACTGATGCATATCTGATCGGTGATGTTCAACTGACTTTAGTTAAAAACTCTTAGTACTTTACCACTATTCCTATTTGATCGTAGGCAATCTTTACTATACACATATGAAATGATTGTTTCGTCTTTATTTTCTCTCCTTCTTGGTACAACAAAATTATAATTTATCTTCTTTATTCAATGAATGAAGTGTATTCCTTTTATTTATATTGTAATGTGGCAACCATCATAAGCATATCATCTTTTATTTTAAGAATAATTTTCATTAGTTTTGAATGGGCCGCAAAAGGAATATGAGATGGTGTTCATAACCAAAGAATTAAAAAGAGAATAACTAGTAAGTTAAAACATTAAAGGAAATTTGATGAGGTATAGAGTGGTTCATGTGAGTAGCATAAATGACTCCAGCAGTGTTTAATATGCATTTTACATATGATTTTCATCAGTAATCAATGTTGTATAACCAGCATCAATCAAATCACTGTGTGAAATTTTAAACTGAATGAGATTCCAATTCGTCTCCTTTTCGTTCAATGAGTGAGAGAACGATTCAAGTGTTTTCGGTGTCCAGATGATATTTTCTTTGATGATTTCTATGTAATGCTGTTTATAGATTGTTGATGCAATGGACCTCAGACCTGTTCGATTTGATTAGACACCGAGAATGTAGAGTATTTTAAATGTGAATGATCAAACAAGATGAAAACTATTAAGAAAACTGATTATTTTAAACATAGAAACATTGAATATTATTTGTATTCCTTTTAATTCTACTGTAGCAATGTTATATTGAATAACTATAGAGCAAAATAATACTGTTGTAATACATAAGTTTTATTAGAGATTTATATGAGCAAGTGAACCACAAAACTTGGCTGTGGCCCACCACACTCGATGTCTTACTCACATTACTGAAGTTGTTTTGATTTTGTACAGTCTTTTTCGATTCTCCCGTATGATTGTGTTGAACTAAAAAATGTATCATATTAATGTAATGAAAGAAATACATACAGGGAACTATATCGATATACAACAAGACAACAACAGAGCCCAGTGTTGTTCCATGTGAGATCTTGGCCTTAGCTAGTCTGGCTTTACAGTTGAATGTGATCGGTTTTGTTGATAGTTTTATTCTCTCTACTCGTTGTTCCATTCGCGAGTTATTTTAATTTACTTGAAAAAATTTATTAGATTCAATGCTAATTCGTTTGTTTGTAGAATAATTTGCATTCAATGACAATGCAATTGCCACTCAATCGGTAAATTGTATAATTGTGGATTAATACGAAATATTATTACTAAAGTGATGATTAACGATTAATTTATGAGAATTTCATTAAATCCATCAATTAATTGCGATTATTTGAAACAGATGAGTTTCGTTCAATCATTTTAACAGTTTTTAATATGGGAAATTAAAAATTCAATTAATTAATACGAAATATATTGAAATAATCAGTGAAAATTAACTTGTTTTTTTTTGTGTGTGCAACTCTCTTAATTGGAATATGTTTCTATGGAAATGCATATAAAATTTTATTACATCGATTGATGATCGTAAATTCATAAAATTGTGAAGTGAAAATAGAGTTTCACAAAACATAAAATGTATAAAATTGTATGAAAACAAAGTGAAAAATCTGTAGCGAAATATTTGTGTTAAGTGAACTGAAAGAAAGTTTTTCATTAAATAAAAGTGTATCGTTTCATTACTACACGTTTTCTTACGGTTACAATTGATACGATTTAGTAAAAGAAAAGAAAAAGAAGAAAATATTTAAAAAGTAACAGCGTACATAAGTTCATAGTGTAATGTGGAAAATAGCTAACTCAACATAACATAAAACATAATTATATTAAAGAAAGTTTTTCAAGTACTTGGATTGCATCTATCAGATACTTAGAAGAAGTTGCAATATTTCATTTTACCATTCTGTTGCCTCTGCCTCTTTCTTTTGTATTCGTGGAAAAAGAAAATCAAAAGTGTCGATCAAAAAGTCTTCATTGCAATTAATTGTCAGATAGCATTCATTCTCTAATACTTTAGAGGTTAAGGTATTATATTGTTTGATACCATACAGTCTTTATTATAATTTAATTATACACACAGTGGAATTTAATTATTGAATACGAGAAATTATTTATTAGGATTAATTGAAAGTGTGATTATATATTTCTCAGTTTGTGTGTTAAATTGTGAATTAGTGTGGCCACATTTAAAGGAAGTGTATATCATGAGATGAAATCTTAATTATAGCACAAACGAATACGTAAATAGAATCCACTTTTTTTTATTTAATTTGTTTGTCTGATATCAAATTGGAGTACCGAACTATTTCGTGAATATAAAATTATAATAATCATTTGGAAACTAATGATTTCAGAGTAAAATATCATTGTACACGAGTAAACCGATAGTAATTTTATTTGGTGAGTTATATTTTTTTATGTTATTTTCAAATATTCTTGTTTTTTGGGTTGTGATTCAACCAAAACAGATAGGAATGAGTGAAATATCAAATGATAGAGAGATCTGAATGTACTAGAATTATACTTTGTTGAATGTTTAACTGTGTATTTGAATACAAATCTAAGTATTCGATCTTAGCATCAATAGAGAATAATTATTTGCAATATAAACAAAACCAAGTAACAGACGAGAAATGAGATGGAGTATGTGAACAAAATTCAATTTGTTACAACTTACAACTGATGTTATTTGTTTGAATGTTAAACGTATTTTTGTATAAACAAGATTAAAGTGGAATAATCATTTTAGATTGCCGAATTAGAAAAAAAGGCAACATAGAAATCATAATCGTATAATTATCTGTTATATTCAGGTATGTTTGAATTGAAAATTTGGTTTTTAAGAAACCTGAACGTGGTTGATTGTTATAAAGACGTTAGGATTTTAGTTTACGGGTATTTTATTGTCAGTTGTTGCTCAAAAACACATAATGATGGGTCCATATTATATTGAATTAGTTAGGTACATACACTAAACTGACGGTTTGTTGTTAACTGAGGTGGTATCCAATTTGAATAAATTCTCTCTCGTAAATAGTTTACATTTACGATGAAATTAATTTTCTTCAAATCCGTTTCATCATTCTGTTTAATGAACTTCAGTTACACATCATAATATCAAATTAAAATATCAGCTCATCATTGCTGAAATACCGATTACCGTATGTGTGCCCAATGATTGTGTTGTAATCTATTTAATTTATAATCCAAATAACTCTGTTGGTCCTTAATATGTTCAATCATTGATTGTGTATACATAAATATTGTAATTTTGATGCGATAACACGTTTATAATAGATGCCGATGAGATTACATCCTAATAGAAGTGGTATTCTTTATTCGTTTTAGTTGTTTATGAGGCTAGTGGCTACACCTTCCTTCCTATTCGGTTTACCTAAAGGGTCCATTTCAGTGGGCCTGTAGGAAACCGCTTAGATTGAATTCTGTTTATCTTAAAGATCTTAAAGGTATCCGATTGAGTTTAGTCAAATACCAAAATCGACATGTAATATCCATTTGAGTTCATTCATTATGGAACATGGTGGTCGATAAATCTTATTCCCCATAACCCATACTTCTTTGGTCCAGTGCATTTCGTTGTATGTGGTCAATAACGAAAAGGTAACTGAAAAAGGGATCTAATTGGATATGGGTAGGAATTTAGCATCCAAACAGATTTTGTTGTTCACACTGAGAATCGATAATCAATGAAGTAAAATTGATGATTTCATTTCACATTTGGGTATATACATTATTACTTTATTATTATTAATGAAATATTGTGTTGATTTGATTTTATTTATGTTCTTATCTGGTTAAGATCCACTTGATGTACCATAATGCATATTTGTTTACTTTTTTAATTCTGGTGTTCGATTATGAATGAAATGGTATTAACATAAATCATGGAATGTAAAAAGGATGTTTAACTTCATGTTAAATATTTCATTTATTCTTTTTTTCCATGAGTTTTTCGTGTTTACTGTTAATCATGTCCACCTTAGTATGTTTGTCTTTACCATAATTTATGTATCCCAATATCGAATAATAATTTCGGTGGAAAAGTGTGCTTGTGACGGAAATCATAACTGAAAATAATGTGTGTTATCACTAGCGCCCTATCACAATTTCTCTATGTGTATTTGGTTTTTATTCATTCTTGAAATGTTTACACTGTACATTATGATTATATGTGATGATATGCGATTGGTATCTTTATTCGAAGCACGCCAATACGACCCATCCATATAATGTGAGGTTGATATTCCCACAGCATAATGATGGTTATGAGTTGGTCCTCTGTTTCTCTTGCTCTTTACATTTCTTTACCAAAACAGAATCAGTTATGTACTGTGTGTCATTTGATCCTCTATTCTTTTAGTGTGATATTATGGTGATTGTGTTATGGGGGTTGATAATATACGATATTACAATCCATGTGAATTTAGTGGCCAACATCCCGTATTAAATATTTATTATTATTTGTGTTCAGGAGATGAAAACATCGACCATAGTGTGTGTGTGTGTGTGTGTCATGAATGAATGGACCAAAACAAAACAAGACACTAGATGAGACTGAGTTTTTCATTGAAATTGCTTGTTTTTAATTTTTCTGAACATCAGATGATGATGATGTTGTGATATTCTGTGATGCTGTTATTCATAATGATGATCATATTCTCTGTTCCTTGCCTTTAACCATTTACCGGAATAGTGTTGAAACCATCACCTACAATGATTCTGCTTATGAGATGATTCCTATATACTTTTATATTTAGGATTTAGTTCAGTTGGTGGTAGTTACAAAGAAATTCTTCCACTTGATTATGTTGCCATACTATAAATAGATGGTATCAACTAAGTATACGAGCAAAATGTATTATTTTCGGTGAAAATACACTAAAAGATTTTGATAATTTATCTATTAATATTGTTGGTATTGTCTATACCCAACTCTCATATAATTTGATCTTTTTGGCAAATGAAGGAATATGGGAGTCACTATTTTGGAAATGACCCTTTTAACTTGGATTTTAGTTTGATGCCTGCTACCGATAGCCATCCACCCCTCATGGGTTTAACTAAACTTCTGTTACCATTTTCCCATAATACATTTACGTTACAGACAATAATAGAAATATGTGCTTAATATAATAAAAAAATTTCGACTTCTTAGCCATTCTGTGGCCAACTGACACATTCCATATAGATGAATCCGCATTCAGCCGAAAATTAAATAAACTTTAATTGACATTAATGATTATTTTGGGGGACTTTTGTTGGTACCATTTATTACATACACTAGACAATACTGTTGTCTCTATTTGATTTCGATACGATAAATTGTCCTATTACTTCTTATTCACTTAATCGTGTCATGGTATCCATTTAAAATAATTTTCTATTTTGGTCTTGGTATATGGAATACGCACTTTATTGAAATAGATGAGACCGATGTGTAAGTATATATGATACTTGAATTAGTAACGATTATCATTTTGATTAAGAATGAATTTCTTAAGTTTTGCACCACTGAAAATAATAATAGAATGTTAATAACTATAGTGAATGGTTAGTATTGTCGGTATGAGCAGTATTTGTAAAGGGATTGAATGTAATTGTCTTAATTTATTTACTAATGGAATTTTAAAAAGGCACAGATGACACACTTCATTGGTAATTCATTTCCTTACCATACGGTGTATATTCCTTGTTGTTATCTCAGTTGCATTTACTTTAGTATCCATAATACATTTAATTTAACAAGTCGTGCATTAGATTTTAATCACAGTTTACATTTGATACGAGTATAGATAAATGGGTATACGTTTAAAGCAATTAAATACATAATTAACCCATGAAACAACGGGGTGAATTAAATATGTATGTCATCTGTGTGTATCAGACACATCATGTTTCAATGACTGATTCATATGTAGAATATGGAAGTAGAGTGCTGATTATGAGACTCTTAAATGTTTGTTCAAGCGACCAGATTGACACACAGTTGACTTGGAATTCTCATTCAGTATCCAATTATTTATGCACTTGCAATGTGTATACCCCCCATCCCCATTCCTCACTTCCAATTACTTAGAAACATTGTTGTTGTTGTTGTTGCATTTTAAACATTCTGTTTTACACAAATACAGTGTTTATGACAGGCGTACATCATTCAGCATCTTCATACTATATTGTTCATCAATTTTTTATATTTTTTTTTTTTTGCTTTTCTTAAGGCCATTTGATTTTAATCTTTCGAGACGTTTAATATCCATCATTAAAATGCAGGAAATGCATAAAAGAGTAAAGAAAACTAAAAATAGATTTGAATATTGTTTTCATTAAAATGAACCAGAATTATAGTTATAAGAAATTCTGGATTCTTTTAAATCACTTTTATTGTGAATTGAGATGAAATTCCATTTGAGATGCAACCGGAGAGATTCATTTATATAAAGAAAAACTAAAACGGAATCAAATGAGAATAAGAATTCATTTGGAGACGCGTTTCATTTTTTTTTTGCTTTTTTCCCGTTTTAATATGAATCGATCAACTGAATAATTGTCGTTTGAATATGCCTTAATGTGAAATACATAAATCTTACCATTGAATTCAAATGAAAATAACCTGAACTGGTTTACTTTATTATTTCTACAGTTGAATTTATATCGTTTATCAGACTACCAATTCGATAAGCAATGGCCTGAAATAGTTAGAAATATCTCTGAATATTTTGGTCATAGCAACATCATCATAATACCAAATAATTTATCAATAAAATGAACAGAGAATTTTATGTAATTGTTTTTGAGTGATGCGAAATATTCAACTGAAGAAGGAAATTACAATTGGGTTGCAATGTAAATTGAATTGAAATGAAACCAATGATGAATAGTTTCATGGTATGTGCCAGTTTAATTTTTTCTTTTATTTTCAATGTTTTATGTGATTTATTTTATCATGGAGTTGGTATCATCAGTTTTGGTTTGATACGACAACCAGATAACTGATGTCCGGCATTTCTTTTGGTATATTGTCATCATGGAAACATGACAACGTAGTATAGTGGAATACTCATCAACAATCACTATTTAAATTGAAATTCCATAAAGACAACTGAAATATAATTTTTTTGTTTTGTGGAACTAATGAATAAAATTTTCATTTTATTTATAAATGTTTGAAGGCATTTTGTTCTGATTCATTCAATCCAACTAGAAAAATAAAAAAAAACTATGGAAAATTTCATACAAAATGATATTTTGAATTTTCATTTAAAACGTTATCAAATCCATTTGATTTGATTGCTTTACTATGCGGCAATAAAATTAATGTTTAATGTTGGGTGGGTGTATCATATTATATTATTTGTAATAATTTAGATTTGGTTATGTTGATAGTGTTGTGTTCACAAATTTTATTAATAAAAAACAAATATGCAAAAAATAAAAAAAAAAAAAATTTGAAGAAAACAAAACACATTCAGTCTGAAATTGAAAATATAGTTTTCCCAATTTGGTATTGTTGAATGGCAGACAAGACAACATTGGGACACACAGATAGATTCATTACTGAAAATCGGTGTGCAAAGAATCTACGGTTTTATGTGTAAAAACGATGTGGCAGACCCATAACGATGATTGTTAAATTATTTATGAGATTGTTGCATTTACCATCTAGTTTAAAAGTGCATTAAATTCGTAACTACCGAAAATGGTTGAATGGTTTAAGTAATAAATTTCATTATTGCATATAGTTTTTCGCAATATATTGAAATAGCTTTTGCTTCATCTCTCTGTATCAATTTTCTCTTTCTAACCAAACATACAAAAAAAAGAAGAATTTTCCTGTACAATGTAATAATACATTTGAAAATTTCCCACCCAGCATAACTGGTAGATATGATATTGATCGGGTTGGAGTGAACAAACAGAACTGAAATGTGGAGCAAAATGAAGGAGTGCTTTGTTGCCTGTAAACATAACAAAATACTCATTCCAAACATTTTATTAATCGATGCATAACAGTCTCGTCTGTTACATCTGATTATATTTAGCATTTTTCTAAACAATTTCAATATGTTTTCACATAAAATATTTGCCTAGAAGATTTATAAATGAACGAAATGAAAACCCCGGGTAATGGTCATCATATTAATGCGGAATTTTATATAATTCGGTATAGTGTGGGTAAAGTATTTGAACATCATTTGAATAATTTAAATTCAGTAGCATTTAAGAGCTCATTGTATTTTTGATGGTGGAAGAATTGGTTTTTTTATTTTATTTGGGTTTTGTTATGTTTTGGAAAATTGAAAATTCGCATTCCCGCGGTTAGTTTTCTTCTTTGATTAATTACACTGTAGTCTGTGTATAGTTGGAGAAGTAATTCTGTCATAATCCAATAGAATCTATCAGTAATATGTGAGCAGTTATAAATTTTATGGTGATGTGCAAGAGTTATATTTGGCATTGAGTGAACGATTTAATTAATTTTCGCGTGAATTGATTTTCCCTTAATAATTTAGTGGTCCATTATTATGTGTATGTTATG
This sequence comes from Coboldia fuscipes, assembly GCA_001014335.1. Taxonomy (NCBI): domain Eukaryota; kingdom Metazoa; phylum Arthropoda; class Insecta; order Diptera; family Scatopsidae; genus Coboldia; species Coboldia fuscipes. The sequence goes on along the minus strand of JXOR01000844.1, from coordinate 29,334 downwards.
AGGCAAAATTAACCGATTAGAAATGTTTCAATAAAATATGATATAAGCCAAATACAAGATGAGTGCTCGTGAAATTAAGTTATTTGGGAAAAATAAAATTCCATTGAATTTTAAACAGTTATTTAATCGAAATTCAATGTGGAAAACTATTAAATTCACGATTGAATTTTCATAAGAACTTTTGTAAATTAACTGTTTTTCCCCCCACACACATATGCATATGTCGATATTACGTTGAAAAGCAGTAAACAAAAGTGCACCAGATGAACCGAATAGCATAAATGTGTACGTTCATGTTTTCAACATACGTAGTCGTTTGTCTCACTCACATTGGGTATGGCAAAATAAATAAAATGTATTCAATTAAGTGGTGTTGTTGTTTTTTCTATATGAAAATTATATTTTTCCTAATATGGATTATAGAATGATTTTTTATGTAGTCATATATAACCATCCAATCGCATGAAATTAATAATTTATTCCAAACTGTTATGTAATTTATGTAATGTAGCTTCATTATGATTACGAATTTCCACTCCAAATAAGAATTGTACGCATACATTAGTTTACATAAATTAACAAACCTTCTGTAATTTTAAAATGAGTCTTTTTTTTTATTTTTTTGGTTTTTAATGATCATAATATGAATTTATTTGTGAATACTTATTGAATTTACGGAACAAATCAACATAACTGACTGATCATAATTTGTTATGTTCTGCATCCATGGGTATACTGCTGTTACCACATTGGAATCGATATGATGATAAGAAACAGTGGTTGTGTGGAGCATCCAAACTGAGAAGAAACACATTAAATTGTAAGATGCGATAAAAATCTTATGTGCAATGAAGCTCTTCTGAGATTTTGTATTTTCATTATTATGTAGTTTGTATGAGTGGAACCAGTGTTGATCTGGTTGCTGTTAAGCAATCAACAGTAAACTTGCCTTTTGGACTTAAGGCCATTGGTATTATTTTAATGAAAAAATAGTATTCTTTTGACATAAATAACTTTAATTGACCATGAATCAGTGTATAACCATGAAGTGATGCCGTCCACTAAACATCTTCAATGGGTTCTAACACCAATTGGATAGACTCGTTTGTTGTTAAATGAAAATTGTGGTTCTAATTTTCTGTTTTCTAACCCGTTCTTTTAGAAAACCAAATAACGATTGAAATATTCACAGGCTGTGCCAACGGCATTTTGAATGAAATGCAACATTATAAATGACAATTAAATTGCTAAACAGAGAAAAAAAGAGGCAGATTTTAAAGAATGTATCAAGTAAATTAAATTTACGATGATGTAATACATGGCCATGTTCTCTTCATTGTTGCTACACTTAAAAATTTATGTATCGTGAAACAGTGCTCAAGTTGATAAATTCATAAGAGAGTGTAATTCATTTTCATGAATGAATTAATTCACTTGACTTGTCATATGGTTGATTGTTGTTGTTGGACTCAGTTTCTTTTTTTTATTCACTTTGGTGTTTCTTTTTGTGTACTTGTTATTTTCGACCAGTCAGTTATGCTTTAATGACCATGGTATATTGGTTGTACAATTAAATCATTTGTTGCCACTAAACGTAACAAGACTCTTAGTTGGTTCGCACTTCATTTGGTGATAGCTTGTGTTGTGGTGTTTTTTTTTTCGGGGAGAGAGGAACCAATACTAACCACCCAAAGTCACTGTAAGAAGAGAAATATAAAAATAATATACAAAATGTTAAAATCATTAAAGTAATTATGATTTATTTCGCAATTCATGTTTAACGTCTGGAACATGACATTAAAAATATTGACATGGTTATAATAAAACCAAAAATTGAGTACAGTGATTACAAATAAACGTTTAATTACATCGTAGTTGTGTTACGCATGGTTCGCTCATTAAACCACCCCAAATAAAAAAAAAATAAAACAGGAATATAACAGTGGAATTCTGAATACAATTACATTGTTATTGACAATTATGTTGTTCTGTATTTATTTTGTTTTTGATTTTATTAAATAATTTCACAAAGTTATGATCAGTTTTAATTTTATTTTATCAAATACATAAATTATTAATGATGTTATAAGATTATCATTGAATAGTATAGCGTGTGTGTGTCGTCTGTCCATCAACGGACATATAAAATGATGGTACATTGTTAACAATTAAATTAAATTCTCTTCAGTTATATGTTTTTATTTTGTATTCATTATGTGGTATTTTAATTTGTACAATGCAGGTGTACACATAACGAATTGATGTATGTTGGTATAATGCCATCACCGTAATATGGAAATATTAACGTGTGTATTTAATCATTGTAGACAAATAGAGTTTATGAGTTGATGTTGATGATTTCAACATATCGGTAAAACATAAAATAGAATAAAAAGAAAAACATTTTAATATTTGGTAGTGGTTTTGTTCCATGTGTGAACTTTATACAACGACTCGGTTCTTCTGATTATGGACAGGTATACATAGATATCATATATTGCACATTGATATTATGAATGATGCCAATGAACTATGCGGTCGTATTCATTTAAATGAAATAATTTTCATTCATTGTTTGGCACCAGCTGTATTTTGGTATTTATAATTTTGCTTATTTGAAATTAATTTTATGTTCCGATTCAATTTGGTTTCTTTTATTATGATCAGTTTTTATGTGACAGCACATCGAAATTAAATGATGATTGAATCATTGTCACAACAAGTATAACATTTTGGGTATTTTATATGTTGGCGGCTGTTGTTGTGGATGTGATTTATTTGAAAATTTCTTGCTTACAACTGATTATAGTGTAATCAATTAATTTTATCTCTTATGTTGATATTTGATTGTGTACAACTGATTCCATGGAAATTCATAAAAACTAAAGTACTCAACGATGAATCGTAATGTAATTACATGTTGTGTATGATTTGTATGGGTAGAGGCTGTTTTTAATGTTGGTCATTATTCAATGTGAACTATATTTTAAATAAGAAATTATAAGTTTAAATAGACCGATATAAATTTCTTTATATCGTTTTTTAATTATGTGATTATCAGTTCAATAAACTTGAATGAACACCATAAGTCGGACCACAGAAATCATCATCATATCGTGTGGTAGACCAAAAGAATATATGAATTAAATTGTTTCGGTATATTTCTGTTGGTTATTTCTTTCTTTTTTTTTAATATTTCATTAATTACCTGGTGCGTTGAAAGATACCGGTATGTAACACATTAAATAGTTCTTATGAGTAAAATGTTGATGTGGGGAAAATAAAAAAAAACAAAATTGTTATAACATTTTTAGTATTTCATGTAGGTCTAACTCGAAGAGTAATAAAATTAAAGAATATCGATGTGTGGCGGTGCCAACAATGTCATTAAAATGAGTTAAAAATTCAAAGTGTTCATTAATGTCAGTACACGATGAGTTTTGGGATGAGAACTATCGAGGAGATGCTCTTAATGGCAATATACAAAGAATCACACTTTATATTTATGATTTATCCCATCTGGTTGGATTGCATTACCATGGGAAGATTAGTTTATAAGATTTCCATTTATGTGAATGTATTTTTTAATTTAACTGTCGTTAGTGAGTTTACCAAAGGTGTAGGAAGTACCAGTATATGAACATTAACTTAAAGGCCCTTGAGACACTACTCATTGATTACACAAGGTGTTGTATAGACTATTAAAACTGTAGGACGATTATTTAATGGCAAAGGAAAATCATTGAATGTGAAATCAAATGAAAGAGTGGTACACACTCATTAACTACATTCGTGATGATCAATTCATCTGTTAATTTAAATTGACTTAATGCAATTCTTTTAAGTACATTGTGGTAACGATCTGTTATATGGTTTTATAGTTTATTTTTCATTCAAATCATCGTCAATTGAATTGAATAATTCAATTTATATTTAGCTGAGATGAATGATCCGTTATAAAATCATTGGAAATTGCACTCAAGTGTATGCAAATTATTATCTACGCTAATGAGGTGAAAACTAACAGAGAATTTCAAAAGAACATGTTCTATTAAATAATGAGGTTTAATTGGAACAGATTCTGTTTATTAAATACATAAAAGATTATTAGTTCAACGATCTATGTGTTTTCGATATTAACATAACATAATGTATGTACGATACTGTTACACTTTTGTTAGAGATATTATGGTAAAGGACTTTTATTTAAACGATTTTCCGTTTATTTGACTGAATTGAATAAGGGGATGGGTTTTGTCATATTTAATAATTTTGCAATAAAATCCATTGCACTTAATATTAAGAGAAATGATTTACGATAGATCATCCCACTTGATGGCAATATTGCATGAGTAGGTAGCATAAAGTAGGAGATACAAAGTCAAATTTAATTTTTAGTTTCATAGATAATGTTGAATTGATTAAACTTGTGTGTCATCAGTTTAATATTTTAATGAAAAATTAAATACCTGGAAACAGATGTTTTGATGTATTAAATACAGTTTTTGTATCAACCTATTCCTTATGAAAACTAATTAAATATGAGCCACTCAGAAACGGTAAATTGTTGTTAAATTCATCATCATCTTCAGTTATAATAAGTTTTGTATACGGAGGTGGAGTAGATAGTAGCAAACATTCTTAGATATTTGTTTTAATCTTTTAGTCTCAAATCGTTTTTTATGTAAAACGATGAAATGCAATTTATGAAATTGCAGAATTTAATCATTTCACTGGAATGTTTGTGAATGAATTTTCTGAGAAACGTGATGTTATTATGAGAGGACTTTTTCATATTGGTTTTCGTTTTTTTTTATCTGAAAGTCAAGTTATTCAGTCTCGGTACATCAAGTCATTGTACTTTACTAGTTCTTAGGATACAAAAATTTATATGAAAAACTGTATGCTTGATTTGGAACATAACGACAAAATTCACTTCACCATATCATTAAAATATTCTTGTTAGTTTGTTAATTTTATCATCACACGTGATTTTATTTCCAAGCTCATCCTTTTATGTGTGCATTGCAATTACAGACATAAGATTAATAAAAAATGAAATGTTATGAAATTGTTAAAGAAAAAAAGAATTCCTTCAGTCAATTCATATCCTCTGAGATGAGACATCTAACTGTTTCTTAAAATATTTCTTTTACGATGAATTGAAACAAATTGATAAAAGAAAAACAGAAAATGTATGTACACATATTTCGATGAAACGATATGAAGGAGTTGAAAGTGAATGAATACTGTATGGTAATCAAGAGAAAAACTATGTGGAATATGTCTACAACTGTTAAGTAATAATTTACATCTCTAAAGTCAATAAAGTGTTGAGATGCATTTAAATTTTGTATGTTTAAAGTTCCATTGAAAGAATTCATAAGAAGAAGTGAAATATTCAACTGAAGTGAAAATGTGTGCTAATTGGATTAGACCACATCATTTGATTAATTATTTCACTTTTTCTTAACTTCACACTGATTCCCATAATGTTTTGTTGGTGGCATTATACAAATTTTTTGTTCATATTCAACATCATTTATTCTCTTTTCACTTAACAATAAAAAAAACAGTGTAAATTAGAGTGTACAAAAAATAACGAATGGTATGTAGTTAAGTGTTTCACCCGTTGTTATGCAATACAATTTCTCAGTTAAACAAAGTGAAATGGTTGAATTATTAATGGAAAGGTTTTTTTTTAATACATGACGGTTAGCACTCGGTCAATGAATTTGATAATGAGAGAATTGCAGGTACTCGACGGTAATGAACCATTTAAATCTGTTGGGTTTTTTATGGCCTTAGAATAATTACTTGGATAAGGATGATTGTGCGGTTGGCACATTGTTGTTATACCGTGACCATTCGCTTGGTTCACGGGTTCACATTTATTCTAATTTACAATTAGTTGGATTGTCGGATTTACAGCATTTCGTGTGAAGTTTTAGAATAAACTAAATGACCTGTTTTCATAGCTAAAGCTTAATGACGAAATAGTACTGAGCATAGATATCGTATTATGTGTACATGAAATGTAAACCATCATCATTGTTCTCTATATAAAACGGTCCATCATTTTATCAGATGAAACATAACGTTATGCTTTTCAATAGACGAATAAGCCTATAAAGTAATTATAAATTTGCCTTTTGTCTGTTTTAACAATTCTGATGGATTTCAATAACGGAAAATCAAAGCTTTCATTAAGAAAGTTCGATTTGAAGATGAAAAATAATTGAAATAAATTTTATTATATTGTTGGTATAGGAATTAACAAGAACTAATTATAATTAAATTTCCATTAATTGCATCTCTGCCATGTTATTATCTCGTATAATTTTAATTCATTTATTCTGTTTTAGTAATTCCATTTAACAGAACCTGATATAATTTCATGTTTTATTTTTATTCATTAGCCAACAGTGGCTATAACAACTGCATCATAAAAATTATGAATTTACCAACTATATTTAGAATGTTGATCCAAATACCATTATAGAGCTCCACAATACTCTGGCTGTCGTTCGTATAAGAATTAAAACAAGACAACAATGAAGACAAACAAGAAAACTCTAAAATTTCTTATTTTGTTTTTATTTCGATTGAATTGAAGCACGATTATAAGAAAAATATTGTCTTTTAAATGCAGGTCAACATGGATTATATTTCTATATTTGTGTTGAAAATGGGAGCATTATTTCAAGTGGTCCAACAGATAAATGAAAATAAAAACATTCAATTGATATGATTATAATAATTTTTTTTTCAATTTCTTATAAAACATGTTGGCGGATACATCTATGCTATAGCTACTTTTATTTTGCCTGGAAAATCAGTTTTTATTCATACAAAATGTTTATGGTGTTGTGCATTTGAGAAACTTCATGTTTAAAGCTGAAGTTCATCCGTTGCCATATTTATCCCTGAGCTATCGATTTAGTTACACCACTGTATACATACCATACTATTGAGAAAATCCAAGGGATTCATTACAAATACAAAGATGAAAATCAAAATATAACGTACAAGAAAGAAAAAAATGAATACAACTGTAATGGAAAATCATGAGAAATAGAAAATTGTGGGATCAGACGGTGACCATTTCATTGTAGACTGTTTTTCTAGAAATTTTATTTTTATTTGGTTTAAAAACTTCATATCAGGTCCACCGTGGATTGGAATTGATCTGGTTTCATCTTGTCTATCCATAATTCTTCTACTCTAAATGAGATATTCGATATCCAATATGTGTATGGTGTTATTGAAAAGTTATTCGTTCAAGAAAAACCCTTAAATGGTTGGATGGGTTACATTCGGTTTTGAGTATTTATTCCCTCGACCTAGCTGTGGAATGAAATCAAATGATATCAATAGAACAGATTTAATAGAATAATAGAAACTCCATGATACATATAAAATGTGAAATCTGGTTTATATAATGAAAAAGTTTTGTTATTTATTTATAAAAGTACTTGACTATTTATCTATTAGTTATTGTATAACTGAACACAAGGGATGATACTAAATTGACCGTCACACTCATCTCACTCTCTATGTTCTATCTAATCCATTGATTTTAAACAATAGAATTTAATATGAACGGTGGGAGTTTCAAATTAACGTACCGCATTCGATTATAAAGCAATGGATGAAAATATACCAAAAAAATGTACAAAAGTTTTATCCCAAACATAAAAATATTAAATTCGGACTACAAGCTTATTATAAATTTAGCAAGGCATTATTATGGACCAAACATAAAGTGCTTTTCATATTTCATCGAGATGCAATTGGATTTAATACAATGGGAAAGGGTGTTAAAAACGGTGGACCATAACATGGAATAGTTTTAAACATTTTAGTACTAAATGAAACTGAAAATACCTTTAAATTGGCACACAGAGGAATTCAAAAAGCAATTCAAGAACTTTAGTTCTATAAACTTTTGTCACTTGCAATTTAAAATTTTTGCTATAAGAATTGTTAGTGAAATCGAAAAGACGTAAGGAAAAAAAAAATAATACAAAAAGAAATCCTGATTTAATTCTAATTAGGTATCATAACTGGTTCTATTTTGTTGTACTTAGTTCACTTTCAAAAACCAACCAGAATAAGCGCCATACAAAACTTGATGTGGAATTTCTTAATGTTTATTATCGATTCAATAATAGAGGAATAATATTTTTATATTTGGTATAATGATATTGACTCAGTGGTAAGCGGATTAAAGAATTACCACTTTGAACGGTGTGGGTGTATCGTTATTCAATTTTTATTGATATTCTGTTAATATTATTGTTGTTGTTTTCTGTCTTTCACTAGATGAATTCCAGAAACCAAAAGTGGAAGCAAAAAGAAAGAAATAAAGATTGAAACATAATTTAAGAAAATAATCTTTTGGCGCTTAAATGCTATAAAATGCGACCATAAATGATTGATACTCCATTAATATTGAATTTGATCTCATTCAAATTATTTAGTTTATGTCACAGTAGAGTGAATACAGTTAGACGGTTGAATGAAAATCAATTATACCATTGAGCAGTCAGTTTTCCAAAATATAAAGTGAATTAACTTAAGATTTATAGGAAAATTTTATAATGAAACGCATAAAATTCATATAAATTACAACGTAAAACCCCGATATAAACTGTTGAATTGAGATTTATATCTTGAAAAATAAAAATAATTCAATGATTTAAAGCAGGGCCAATAATTCATGTTACTGTGATTCGACTCAAAGGAACTGTAGATTAAATAATTTCTTTAACTTTAATTGAGAGGTTAAATTTATCAAATTTAATTCAAATTGTGTGACTTCGTTATTGTCACTGTTATGATAATGTGTAGTAACATAAATATGCTTTTTACTTTTTACGATTATAGTTAGTTTAAATATGTCATCTGGAAATGAATCAATCGTTTATGGAGGCGAACCATTTCAGCAGTTTATTATATGTAGTTTCATAAGTTATTTCATTTATTCACGACTCATTGATAAAAGTTATTCACCTATGGAAATATGGAGAATACAATATTCATACAAAAAAATGAAAAATTTATTGAACGTTGTTGTGTTGAATTTATATTGAAACTGTTCTCTTTCACTGTACATTCTAACGTAAAGAACTTTCTCACTTTATTCTGTTTACAGTGTGATTACTTAATGGACTCAAAGTCCGGATATAAGTAATTTGTATTAGGCAGTCCATTGCTCCCAGTTAAAATTTTTTGTGTTGTAGTTCTGAGTTTTTTTTTGTGTAATGCAATAAGATTCGTGTGTTTTCCACCTGAAGTGAGCGGTCGATTTTACATAGAAAACATATACCATCTGTTCCATTGACTAAGCTGATGGTGTTTTCTATTTCTTTTTTCTATGCTACAATAACTGATTTATCAACAAAAGATTATTTAATTTTTTTTCGGTAGAATAACACAACAGTTATGCATCTGGTCTACATCTTTATGAAACTGATTGGTCCAAATAGTTAATTCGATTATGTAAATTGTCTTTCTATTTTTGGGGAGACCGTTTTAAAATCGAATAGGGAGAATTTCTAAACTCCAACAGATTGGTTACAATGTTTGGGGTGAATATAGAAATTATTTTCTGGATTAAATGAATGATAAACTACATATAAACTACGTATATGCTGGGCATGAATGAAATTTAAATGATTTTCCCATATACTCACTAAATGTCCAAGAGAATATATTGGAACAATTGTAATATTCCATTTAAAAAAAATGAAAGACTCATTTAATCTCATGGACCAGAAGATAAGTAGAAGAACATCCGTAGTTGGGTCAAAGGTATTAAAGCTGTCCATTCATCTCATTCACCATGAATGAATTGAACTCCTCCGGTGGTTCTGTTCAGGTGATGCGTTCTAAAGATACTGTTTCCCATTTAATGTGTTTTTTTTTTTCCTATGGTCTCTTGGTTTGTATGAAATTTTTACTTAAAAATCTCTTGTGTTTTGTTCATCAATTCTATTGACATGAAGTCCGGTCTTTTGGAGACTGGCAAAAAGCCATACGAAATTATTTTTATTTTTGTTGAAAAATAAACGAAGAAAAATGAAACTTAAAAAACCATGGAAGTAGAAACATTACTTCCTCTTCGTTGCGTTCTTATGGACTTTAACTTTTTTTGTTATATTTAGTACGTTAAGTTGAGATAATTTTACTCAGCCAGATTACATGGTTTTCTTTACCAAAAGAATAAAAAAGAAGTATTCCTATAATTACATTATAATGTTACGTTCAATTCTGTTGTTGTGTTTCTTTCTGTTTTTTATGTTCAATTTTGTTTGGTATATTCAACGGTTTACTGTAACTGAGCCAAAGTCAAACGAGAATAATCGATGTGGTATTAAATTACATACCCAATATAGATGAATTTCAATTGTTTTGATGATTCCAGTTTTATTATTCCTTACTTTTTGGTGTGTATCTTCCTAATTCATAAGACATCAATTTAAATTTTTTGCACGAAGTTTTTGTTTCTTTCCATCTTAATTCTATCGATGGGATAGAAATTTTATTTTTGTTCGTTTTTGTGTTAAAAAGATGATCATAAACATTAAACATTTTGATTAGTTTCCATGTGAATCATGATTGGATGTCATTAATCAAATGTTGAAGACGTATCTCTTGTATGATCCAATAGAGGTAAACAGCACATATAACACCTTAGATTACAATTGGATGTGTACTCAGTTTGAGTGTTTTTTAGTTGATTTTCCTTTTGCCGTGTTCATGAATTCAATGTTTAGTTGGCTGGAGTTGATGATGACGACAATCTTTTTTTTTAAAAACTTCTATTCTGTTTACACCATTTCTCATGGCCTCATGCATATTATTGAATTGGTGGATAAACAGAAGGAAGTAATGCCTTATTATATGTGACACTTGAATTTGCGCTCGTTGAACTGTAATATGAATTTTCTCATTTTCCAGTTTTAACACATACTTGAGTCATACTATATGCTGATTACATAGAAAAATACAAGTGAAATGGTAGACGACATTAAAGAATGTTTTATTTTTCTATTTGCCTATCCACAAAACAACAGAAAAGAACGAGATAAAGTGAAATATGCTATTTTAACTTCTGGCCAAGTTCTTTACCATTCATTCACTCTCAATTCAGAGTTCGAATAGAATGTGATATGTAATGAACACGACGTGTATAAATTCTATGTTGAATAACAAACTCTGTATTGTAATGTAACATAGAACACAGGCAGGAGTAAAAAAATAACATACAACCAACAGGAGTAGAAACATAAAAAATAGAATTGCATCAATCTAAATAGTGGAGAGTGGATTGTTCAACGAACTGGAGAGTAAAATATACAAAATGATCTACAGCTTTCAGTTAACCAAACATAAGAGGAAATTATGGGAAGGAATTGCTCAATTCAATGGTGGGATGTATAAAAAACTATTCGTATATCGTAATAGTGAAGTACAATGTTTTATCACAAAAGAACTGCATAAATTGCAACTGAAAAGAAATTGCGAAAATGAATTCTCTTTATCCGAATTGCTCTCAATTCGATTGAATTTGTAGAAAATGGTTTTTCAATGAAAGCAATTCTAAGCACTTATTTCCATTACCGAACTGTATAATCGTTGCGGTGAACTTTATGATACATCGTAGTCTTTCCATTCAGTGCCAGTTCAATTCATATTGAAATATGATTGAAAACTTTTACTAAAAACTGCGATTGGTATTATTCACCTTTTTTTTTTTATTTTATGCGCCCAATAGTTTATAGTGAAATTTTCACAATCGATTGTAGATACAAAGTGTACTTACTCGTTTCTTTCATCTTTTATTATTTTTTTTTTATTCGTGGGTCATCATTCAATGTGAATTTATCAATGGAGTTTTTCTCATGAAAGTGTTCTTTTCGAGTAACCACAAATCAGTTTTCCATTTATTTGGTTCTGTTTTTATTCTACCACCCATCAATATGGAACGGCAACGAGTGCTTTTATCAATATATACTGTTCGAATACTCATATTGCAGTTGAATATGAATTCTTTTTATAATTTTGAACATATAATAATATTTCACGTGAATTCACATTGAATTACCATAAGTTTTTCTTTCATTCCTTTCTGTTACTTTATTTTTCTCTATTTGATAAGAAAGAAACTGCAAAACTTAAATTCCATATAAAAATAATTCTTTAGAAAAAGAAAATAAATTTTCTTGTAAAAATTGTCATTTTGGCAAAATTTCAAAAATATAAAGAATCTTCTTATTTCATTTCTAAATTGTTTTCGTTTCTTTTTACAACAGATTGGAATCAGTCAAAGGATATCAATGGTTTTGTGGAGGACACTAATCATTTTATTCTGGATGGAATAGTGAATATCATTGAACGAAAATCAATTTTATTATCATGTACTCAAATGACCAAAAGCAAACATTGAGTGCTGATGCACAGGAGATGGGCAAAGAGATGCTGATACGTAAAAAATCATCATCATTTCGTTCAAAGATTCCGGTACGCCGAAATGAAATGAGTCAACGACGATATGACGAGAATCAACCACAATCACCTCATTTCCAGAGGGTAAACTATTCAAATGATTCTATGCAAACAATGTCGCCACATATGGGACTCCATCATGCCAGAGTGTATCAACGAAATCATCCAATTTGGTCTAATACGATGTCTTCATCCACTAGTTACACTAGCAGCGATGAAAGCCAATTATCCGAAGCACCATTACAGGTGAGCAAAAAGAGTTGCAATGTTAATTAAATTACAGATGCCAAATGAAATACATAAATCTACTAATCAATTAGTCTAATGAATTGGTGTTATTTGAGTACAACACTGTGTTGATAGCAATTAATTCAAAATTGTTGGAACAGTAAACATCGATTAATAATTAATTAATTCCCGTTCAATTACAGCGACTGCTAAAAGAGGGTGTTACGAATGGTCTGCCACCACCTGTTATGGCGACTTCAACCGATGCAATTAGTTTGAATGGAATTTTAGATTCACTAAGTAACGGCAGTTACTCGAGTCCACCGTCGCCAAGAAATTATTTACGTAAGTTTACTTAGACAATGTCTTGAGACTGTAATATCTTATCTAATCCTTTTGTTTTAGATTCATCGTTTGATCGACGTGATCCTAATTCCAGTTACGATTCACTACACAATTACAATTGTAATCGAGAACCATTGAAAACAACCGAAGAATTTAAAACACGAAATCCCTTGCTTGGTGTATCCGATAACGATTTATGTTGTACAAGTACGGGTGGCAGCCAATATGGCAGTTATGGTACAAATAATTCATTGAAAACGAAACCACCTAAACCCTTGAGACGTAATATTAGCAGCAGTGTAATTGAAAATGAGAATAATGAAACACTAAGTCGAGATGAAGAGAAACGACGTCAACTTAGTGATTGGTATTACATTAAAACGGAACCAAAATCAAAACAAAACAACAATTCATTGCCATCAGCACGGCATCGTTCCAGCCAAGATATCCAATATCGTATGAATCAAAAGGATTTGGATGAACGTGAATCCAACTATATAAATAATAAATTTTATGAAGAAAATCGTTGTAATTTTCAATTACGTGAACGTCAACCGATTATGTTAGACAATGGACTGGATGCTAATCAAAATAATGCCAGACAATTGAATCATGGATCAAATGGTGATGATACAAATGAAAAAATTCATAAAGAAGCAGAACTGAATTCGATGAATAAACGAGATTATGGTTTACAGGCAACAACGCCTAGCTATCGAGACCATCATCATCAACAACAACATCAACATGGTAACAGGAATGCATACAATGATGAAATTGTGAATCGTGCTAATATTCAAATTGGTACCGATGAATATTATGCAAATCAACAATTATTGGTACAAGATGATGATTTTGGCAGAAAAACGTTACCATTCAATGAACGAAATAAATCATTACATGGCATGACTTACAACTCAACGGATGGTTTATTTGATAAAAATGGAACGCATCCAAGAACTGGCACTGGCGATGGTGGTGGTGGTGATCGTAATCACTATTCATCGTCAGCCAGTCAAAATGAAGAGGGCAGACAACAGTTGAATTACAACAATCCTAATGAATTTACTGAGCCAAATAAAATGGATGGTAAACGATGGCGTGAAAATTATTTCATGTCTATGATGACACCATATTCAACAGGATCTGTGCCTGGAAAAGTGTCGAAGTCATTGAACGAGGACCAAGTGAGTTTATTTTCCTATTGTTTAATATATCACGTAGTTAGTTCTTCCTTTTTTATTATTTGGAGTGACCATATTCTCGGTATTCATTAATTCTTTTGAGTTCTGCTAATAGTTTTCGGTTGAATTGATTTATAAATGACTACATCAGCGACCAATGGTGATTTTAGGAAATTTGAGCATTGAAGTTTTACGGTATCTGGTTGAACTTTTGAATTTATATAAATACATTTTGATTTGAAACGACTGTAAATTGTCTAACTATTTACTGTGGAAATATTGTCTCTGAATGGTAAGGAAAGGAAATGAAAGTTGTAACGTTGACACAGTAGTTAACTTTAAATTGGCATAGTTTATGCGCGTGACAGTTTAATTTAGAGATCATTTAATTCGGGTGGTACCTTAAAATTATAATGGAAAATGAAAAGTATATGAATGATTTACTACTGAATGCAATTTTTATATAAAATGTACGCAATTTAACTGGGATACATTGATGTGGAAGAGAAAAATGAACCATTTAACATAAAATTAAACTTTAAATACATTAAATTTCCTGCGGCTAGAACGTTATTTTTTGTCCAATGTTTTCCAAATCTTTTTTAAAGTAATCGGAGAACTGTATATTTTACAGTGTTTTTATACGAATGGATTTGTATGCTTTGATCAGGTTACAATCTATTGATGTGTACTTTCATTAAATAAAGATTTAATGAGTGGAAAAACGGTAAAACTTTAGATTTTTTCTTGGTTCGGTATACAATTTGAAATGTGTGTGTATGTGAATTTTCCATTGCGGATAGTTACTCTATGAATATTAAAATGGAACGTATGGTTTCATTGAATTTTGATATCAGAAAATGATTTTCCGTGTACGAAATATGATCCAGTTCATAGTTGCAACCGTAAAAATTCCTCAACGCCCGTAGTTCTCATATGTTTTTTATTTAAATTCTTTTCAAAATTCTAAATGTTTAAGTTTATCATACTTTATGTTGCTGAGTTCAAAGTTTGACTCATTTTAAAACTGGTAAATTCCAAATAGATACGATGCGTTTAATATTTCTCTACAGATAAAAGCATTGGATAGCAAGAACGTCCGCTAGGATGATGAAAGTGCATAGGAAATGAATCGAAAAATATTTAGGAGAATCAAAAATGAAGATTTAATTGAATGTAGTACACTACACTATGAGTTCCGGGTTGTAATTTCGTTGATAACAATGAGCCACATATTATGTGGAATGTGAAGTAAGCATAGGATCTGTATTGTTTAGATCAACAATTCCAAAAATATAGAAATTGAAATAACAGTTTTTTAATTCATTGATGGAGATGTGAATCATTCCATGTTAATGTGCATCCTTCTGAAAATAAGTAGAGCTCAAGTGGAATTCGATGCTTGTCAACAACAGGAACATTTGGTATAAGTTTTTCCTATAATACCAGATCAATTTGGCTTGAAACTAAAAAGAATCGTTTGCTAAAATATGAATGTAAGTTTATTTCAAACACAATAAAAATAGGGAATAAAAACACGGATCGATTACAAAACAATGGAGAGTGGTTTCGATGTACAATGCAGTTACCATGATATCGAATGATAATAGGAAACTCTTGTTTCTACATCTAGAAAGTATTGAACCAATTTTCAATATCATTTACGGTCTGCTTAAGAATTCATGTTAATTAGTTTTCTGGGAAAAAAATTCCAATTTTTTTAATTCGCTAAAGAAAATTATAAAAGCAAATAAACTTTTACTTGTAGACGTAAAAATTTTTCCAATTTTCATGTTAGTGAAACGATGGGTGGATAAAATTGATATGCCTTTCATTAACTATACACAGTGACGCTGACTGGGCAAGATTAGTTTCTATTACGTTCACCAAATAGTTGCACTAGTTTTAAAATCATTTACATTCACTTTCTTATTGCAACAGAAAAAAAAATAACTAACAGAATTGATTATAAGAGGGAGGCTGATAACATGAATGAAACTTAAACTTTTTAATAAGAATAATTTCTTATTCTTTGTTGAACATAGTCTCGAGTTAATTTATTTATGCTGATGTAGTCTTACCTGATAATGTAGACTAGAAGATGCTACACCAACAATATAATTTAGTCGCTCTGTTGTCCCTTATGACACTAATGAAATTAATTTTCGATCTCTTAATGAAAGGATTTGTTTTCATTTTTATTTTCCTTGAAACCCATTGAAAAGTTTTCCGTTTTATTCCTTTATTCCATTTTGATGTGGCTCCACTACGGTTGTAATGGGAAGAAAAATTCAGTTTGTTCATAATACAAACGAATTTCTACATAGTTGATGATATTCAAATGAGAATAAGGACATTGAAATGCAAAAACGCAATTCTTCTTAAGTTTAAATTAAAAACCATTAAAATACAGAATAGTGAAATGCAATAAACCGTTTTTTTTTCATTCTCATGGGTTTCTGCATATGATTTCAGTACTCACTGATTTCATGTTGTAAAGAAATTTTTTTCTTCGACAATTGACATTCTTGTTAAATTTTCATTATTCGTCAAGATGGCAATCTTTTTCATATTCTTCATTCAGTTCATTCGATTTCAATATGAAATTAAATTTATATGCTGAATACGTTCAACATATTTTTTAAACGAAATAAATTAATTGTGTGCTGAACATTAAGAAAAGAAAATCAATAAGCACCAATATCCATTAAGGGAAAACTTTCGTTCAATCAACAATGTAACGCATTATTGAACGCTTGAAATGAACGTCACATTGAACGTAAGATAATTTTTATTTCTTCACTGTATCAGTTTAACATCCGTTCTCATTTTATTTCCTCCAATCTCATAAAAATTTGCATATCGCGTATAAATGCGAATATTTAAATTTTCGTATCATCATTGAAGACACGACACATTGATTTCCAGGTTTTCTATTATACCGAACGATTTTATCGTTTAACAATACAAATGTTTAAAAGAAAATATATACACACAGTCACAGTAAATTGTGTATGTAAACTATAATATCTGTTCAATATAATCATTATGAATCGATCGTAATTCATTGGATATATAAATTTGTAATATAGTATTGTGGAAATCTGTTGCCATGAAAACCTAAAGTTTATCAATGGAGGAAGAGTTGGTAGATTGGTACACAGAAAGATTGAAGTTTCATTACAAATTGTGGAATGGGTACGCGATGAAGTTTAATGACATTGTATTGTGTGAGTGATGAAACATGGATTCTGTATTTGTGACCCATCTAATCAGGACACCGTTATATCAATACGGATACTCGTGATATGAACACGTAAAGTCCATGATATTTACCGTTCATCATCTAACTGCATCCATTTTCTCACCCTTTTTAGTGTACTGTTTGTGTGTGATATTTTTATTCGTCGGTACATTGTAATCGGTAAAACTGGATAGTGTAAAATGTGGAATACACAGCAAATATTATGCAATTTTAGATGTTTGATAAAAAAAAATAAAGTTCACATCGTTACAATGTTGGTTCATTGTATCTTGATACCGGGAAATTCATTTATATGTATGTTTACTTTAGATTATCCATTAAACGGTTCGTCGTTTCTTACCTTTTCGATTTTCCACTTTATGGAAACATCAACAACGAAGATGATTCTTTTCATCAAATCCAAATAAGATGGTAAAATGGAAAAACCGATCTGGATAGTGAATGTGAACTGTTAAGGAATATAATAATAAATTGACGTTGAACGATAACATTCTGTTTTGGGCCAATAAGAATGGAGGATGATAGTATTAACAGATGCTCTCACATTTATTATTAGTTGGCATTTTTATGGTGAAAAGCAATCTAAATGTATGTCATAATATTGGTATATTGTCCCATATTATGAAAGTCATAACCTCTCTGTTCAGTTTTCTATAACAAGTAAAGTGTAATCATGTGAATTAGTTAGTTGGTGTTATTTGCCCACCAATACTTCCATCTATTTCATGCCGTTTGCACCAAATTCTTAAGATGGATGGAGTGGTTAACTCCCACAGTGATTCTCACCTTTTTTTTATTATCGTTGTCTTTATCGTATAGAGAAAAATAAAAATAAAAATCATATTACATCTGCTTTATCAAACGTCGTGGATTTAAAAGAAATACTCTTTGGTTTTTGGTAAACATCCTTTTCTCTTAGTTTGGTTTTTTTTTTCTTGTTTCCACCACTGCCTTGTTCAAATCATTGTATTTATGCAATTCATGGGATTTCCGCTATGAACTCACTTGTTTTCAATGGAGCAACATATTTTGCATAACAGAACGTTGAATTCTTGGTATTCATTCGCAATGCTGTCTTTCATTAAAATGTTTTTATTTTCTTTTATTATTCTAAATCATTTTATGAAATTCGGTCAGATAGAAATTTAAGCTGGAATCTTAAAAGTCTTATTGAACACATAACCAAAGTACAATATGATTATTGTGAATGGTGTATGAATAAAGTTATGACTATAAAATTATTTACATACATTGGATTATAATTTGGTCTAAAACTTACAGTTTATTTCGCGTGCTTACGGTTGTCTTACATTCATTGGATCGTATAAACAAGGACAACGAGTGGGAAAAATACCCTGGATCATAAACGAAACCGAACTGTTATTTTCTGTAAATTTTTATTCACTTCTGGTTGTGTTCACAATCAAACTAAAATTTTCCAGGAAAATACGGTTTACTGTGAATATTTTCATTGCACACAAAGGTGTCTGGTATGCAACTGGGATAATTCCATTTGGTATGAAAATAATAGACGAGGAGATGTTGGATGTGCCAGTTGAATAAATGATATTCCCTAAACATGTCTATGTATAATAATAATAGAATTATTGGTACGAGAAATTGTTGGTTTGGTTGATGTGTACTGTATAGTATTAAGGATAAGCTATCGTAGCAGTTGAGTGCTTTCATGAATGAAAATGCGATGTGATGTGCTGGAATTTTTGTGTTTTCGGTTGCAAAACGATAAAAGAATTGTTTTTATTTTTTCATCTGTTTTCATCTCACCAACAAAATGAAAACGATAGAAGATAATATAAAACAACGAACGATTGAATGTCTTAGAACAATTCAGGACCAAAAATAGTAATTCAATGGGAATTGGGAATGAAATCATCTTCCTAAAGGCATTTAGGTTTTGCTTCGTTATCAGTGAAATAACATTTTCCTCGTTATTTTTTTTCACTTGTTCTATATATTCGCTATTACTTCTATAATTTTAGAAAATCGGAAACAATGTTTGAATGCTTGAAAAACGGTTAATGTGAAAACTTGAACGTAAATTTATTCAGTGAAAGACACGAAAAAACCATATTCAGTAGTTCCAATTTGATAGTAAAATGTTTGAATTTTTTTTTTCTCGTTTGCAATAATATCGGGCGTTTTCCATCCTTTGATTGTTTATCATTTCCTGGTTGCAAATGAATCGTTACAAACGATAACTATTTATGTGAACTGTGAATGCATCAGGTCAACCGTATAAAATTATCCTGAAATGATGCAACGAATTGCAAATAAGATATTCCCCAAAACAAAAAAAACTAAAATAATTCAATTTTTATCAAGTATTGTTTCTTTGTTGAATATATCAATGTTATTTACGCCATCATTTAAATACTTCGATTTATTGAGATGAGACAACGTGTCACCCCATTTTATGAGATAAAATTTTATACAGTGGCACATTATCTTTTGATATTTGATATCAAATCATTTGGAATAAGTGAAACGTGTGTGCCTATTATCATTATGTTATCGTAGCTTATGCTCTGTTTATTGTACAATTAATTTTAAAATGCCAAAAAACATGATGGTATTTTACCACCTGACTTATGGGTGAAATTAGAAAATTTAGAGTGAATAAGTTGACATAGAAATACCACCAACGGTATAGTAAAACAAGTGCTTTAATATCTGTTAATGATCCCATTCAATTTATTGTTATTATACCGCATACTTTTTTAGTCTGTTTACCATCAGACTCAATATGAATTCCCTTTTATCTCGATTATCTGTCATATTTTAATTGGTTAAGTTGGTCTAAATCTTATTACGATACCATAAATTTAACTTTCAAAGTTCACACCATTTCAAAGTAATACCAACCAGATTATATAAAATGCGTATACGATAACGGATTACGTCTGTTGAGAATTGAAAATGGGAAAACATGTTGGAATTAAACGCTTCAAAAATGTACATTTCAGGTTGATCATATTTACAAATGTCATTATGTTTAGAGGATATTTTCATTTGTTTGGCGTTTCCTTCGGTTGGTTAATTTTTAACAGTAACTGTGGGGAAGTATACTGACTGCTTCTTCTTTAACCAAAGTTCTTGTCTCTTTAAAACTTCACTGGAATTGCGACTGGGAATTGAGGGATGACATTTTTGTTTTCTCAAGAAAAAAACAACGGAAATATAAGTAGATCTATTTAGATGATTCTTTACGAAATTGAGAGTTTGAATGTCATTATTCTTAGATTGTAAGAATCAAGAGATCCCTTTCTCATTGAGTCATCCTAACAAAGCGGCTAATCGAGGATACCAGCAGACGTTATTTTTCCTTCGTGTTTATATTGTCTCTATTTTTCCTTTGAAGAAAACAAAAAACTTATGAAACCGTTCCCATTGAATGGTTTTCATACGAAATTGTCATGAAAATTTTACTTGTAATGACTAAAAATACACACGGCTGACATAAAAGTTGAATGTAATAAACATTACATCGATGAGAAACATTCAATATGGTTAGAAATGTCTCTTATATCAAATATAATGTGATCTCGTGGGGATTTTATAACTGAAGTTGCGTGTAATGGAATTGTATTCTAAGAAGCTTTTAATGGTGTAAGAATTTTGTTTTTTTCCAGTCTCTGCGTTTTGTTTTGCTATGAGAATTGAACGATGATAAAAGCTCTGGGCTCCTGATGGAATGTGAATCATTCTCTGAAGCTTTCAGGCGTGTGCGATAATCTCTTTTTCATACTCTCCGAGAAAAATACACCCTTGGTGACTCTGGTAACGACATTGCGTAAACAACAGACAGTTGTTCTCTCTGTACTGCTGCTATTCGGTGTTTTATTTTGGTTTTTGTTTAATACAGCATCCTAGAAGTTATTTGTTTGTTGTTCATATGCTTTTGCGGAAAAGTGATCCCCAGAGAATGAGAGGAAAAGCACTCTTCGTTTCAGCCGGGAGTGTTTCGGGTTTTTGTGAAAACTTTCCATTAATATGCGAAAATTTCATGTACGAATGTTAGTCTGTGAAAGTGTCCTGACGAAGGATGACGTTATACTAAATAATCGGTTATTGTTTTAATTTAATTCAGACAAGTTAAATTTCCTTATACACAAAGTTTGTAATTCTACACATTTTCATGTCACTTATTGTGACCATATAAAAACGATATTATTGCTAACTGAGATTTATATTGCAGTAATTGTGAACTAATGTGAATTTTGTTAATTGTTGTGTTTCAATTTTGGAATTGTTGTTAATTTAAAATCCGTAAAACATGGAATTTAACGTTAAGTTGTATCTGTATCGTTAAGGTGAAAATCAAATTAAATTTAAATTACCGGTGATTTTATGAATTTGTGTACCGTTTTTACTATGGACTTGTAGATTTAGATTTTTATTATATCACTCCGAGACATTTAAATGGAAAAATTATCATTGGGTACTTTTTTATTTCCCTGTTGTTCACTATACGGTATCGAATGAGGGATGAATATCAAACAAAACTGAAATGATAAATAGTCAAAAGCTTTTAAGTTAAGTTAATGGGTGGAATAAATTATTGGTTGATATTAATTGATGAAAATTAATTTACATATCCCCAGGATATCTAGTGCCGATTTAAACAGAATTGGAATTGATTAAACCGCGTTAGAGAAAATTTCCATATGTTTATGCGATGGCATACACATGAAATTCATATATAAATGACAGTCGCCTTTTATCCGTTTTTTTTTTCCTTCTTTGTTTTCATATACGAATCCATTAGTAAAATTCAACGAAAAATTTCAAAATAAAATTCGAGTAAAAATACGAGGAAATAAAGTGATGAGTATTGTTTCTGTTGCTTCTGGTGGCCTCACACCCTTTGTTAACTCGTTAGTCGTAATTAAGAGTGAAATACTTTGATAAGATCAGGAAATTACCTATTGCCAAAATCCATAAAACACAATCATCATGTCATTCAATTTTATGTTTAAACATAATCATTTTGCAAATGTTCTACAATTGGATTAGATTAAGTTAGGCGAAATGAAAAACAAGAATAACTGAATGAAAATACATAAAATAGATGTTGCACATAACCCGAATACTCACATAAGCCATTGGCAACCAATCAATTGGATGCCCATTTAGAGGACGTGAATTCTTTTAGGAAAAAAAAAAGGAAAATTCTATTGGAATGAAAAATATAAAACAGAAAATACCATCAACAGTACAGATCGGATTATCACAAAATTAGTTGATTCCTCTTGTCGATTTTGAGCCATTTGGATCCTAGTTCTCCATCACATGTAGTTTTGTTTTATTTATCTTTTCCTTTATTTCTCATTTTCCTGTTTTTATTTTGTTAGTTCACGATGGATTTTATGTTTTTACCATTCATTTAGTCTCCAATCAATTCGTTCCCTTTCATTAGGTTTTTTCTACCGTTAAATACACTACGGTTTAATGTTGATTCCATAACATATCCATTTGTTGCAAATGGGTAAAAATTAAATACAGTTGAGGGTAACTAGTAACAGGGTATATTCTATATGTAATGAAATTAACTATGAATTGTATGTAACTACTGTTCTGTGGTTTCATTAAAACCATTCAGTTGTATCGCAGATTTAATTTGAAACGAGAATAATAATAATAAAAAAAGAACGGTTCTTCAGCATTGACTGACTGTGAACGGTTCGGTTCATTAGGATTCAAATGGGCAAAATGTGATTGATAAAAATTTGCCCATCTCTTCTGTGGATAATTTTACTATGGCCGTTCATAATTAATTTGAATATAATGAGACGATTTAATGGGAAACCTAAACTAAACTATTGAAGTTTAAAATTAACTTATTTCTTCTATATGGGTCATCTAACTTTAATTAATCATCGTATTCATATGAATTTGATTTAATTAAATTAAATACACAGGTGGATGTGATTGATGTAACACAGATTGGATGTCCTCAAACGCACACAGAATGTTAATTACAAACTGTTTAGCATCGTTTATTCGATGATTTTGGTTAAAATCCGCCTTTCACTTTGACGGTTTTTCTTCTTTGACTTTCCATTTGGTTCAATGAATCTTAAAGTGGTGAAATTACAAACGTGTTAAAGGACACCACACATTATTTATGCAACGGTTAATTTGTTGAATTTCTTGTTCTCTTGCTTAATTGAAATCATGTGTTTTCATATCGGCGGGTTGTTAATTAATTATTTTCACATTAAATTCAAACATCATCGATAATTAATATTAATCAGCGAATTATAAAGGTTGAATAATTAATATGTTTGCAATTCATTTATACGGTCGACAACTAATTACAATAGTTCCATTTTATAATTATAAAAGGATTTTCGTGACCTTTGACCAACAACCAATTATTAATTTTTGATCTGGTGCGGTTTGGTGAATTCAATTTCATATAAATTTGTGAAAGTTTTGTTTATTTTTTTTTTTTTGATTCATGTTCAATATCCGTTTTATAATTCCGAATTAATTTATGATTAATTCATAAAATTCACTTATTCATGTGAATTGATATAGACCCATTTCAGGATATCAATTAAAATTGAATTCCGTATGAAAATTGCGAGTTTCAAATGACACGTTTATTGATACGATTGAATTTAAAATACAAGAGAGCCAGTTATTAATATTTGAATTTGTATCCAATTAAATGAATAATTGTATCTGATTCTGTTTATCGTATAAAATCAACGCACCCCCACCGAATTAACCATTATAATTACCATTTTATTCATAGCAATGGATCACAGCCATCCCCTTTTGTGTATGTAAAATTTGTTCATGTTCGTTCATCGATAAGAAAATCAACATTAGCAAAAGAAAATTCAAATGAGATTTGCAAAACCACTTGAAACCATTTGAACGGTATATTGATTTAAGTGGAATACTACCGTTTCGTTGAACGATAAGAACACAAATGGTCAGAGAGAATAGAAAGAAATACTTAAAAAAAAATAAAACCGAATGGCGATGACTAGAAGTGAAGTAAACCAACAGAAAAAAAAAGTTTTAAGAGAAAATTAGAATTCTTTCAACGATAATAACATGGAAAGTCAACAATGAAATGAAAGAAGTCCTTTTCACCATCAATTTTTCATGTCTGCGTGTCACATTGAACAATAATAATCTATGAAATCACAAAGAATGATGCTGAAAAAGTGGCAACGATACGATCACTAAACACAGAGTACAGTCAGTATGATGAATCTTGCCATAAGATAAAAATTGTTGAAATTCAATGTGAAAGATGAAGATTTTTATCATCTTGTCGCGTCTCATTTTTTTTACTCCATTTGATAACGTGCACAGGATGTAATGAAGATTTCTTTTTACTTTGGTCTCTCCTTTATGATTTAGTTTACCAGTTCTTGGGATGTAACGACTTAAAGTATCCATATTCTATGAGTGTAATGGATAGAATTTAATCTGGAAAATGAGAAAATATGAAGGTGAAGAAAGAAAAAAAAACAGTTTCTGATTGTTAAATGGTAAAAAGAAGGTGGAAGATTTTCATAAAATGAGTTTCTGTATATCCAACGATAGCCAATCAGATGGAAAGCATTATGCAGTTACATGGACTGAAGTTAGCGAATGTTGAATGCACTCACTTGCTATGAAGATAATGGAATTATACACTTCATCCGATAATCATAATTACGCACTAAAGCTAACAATGATTGTTGCGCATTTCCATTGGCTTCAAAGTATTCAATTGTTTTCCGCAAATTCAAAGGAAATTAATAGACAGCTTTTACGTCTTATCGGTCTAATATTACTTGATTGCATTTCAATAGAAAATTCTGTTAATCGGTTTATAACTTTTTATTTATTGGTTGACGTTCATCTTCAAATATACGGATTTAAATCAATTAGAGTACACAAAAGTTTGCAATATTCATAAATCGTCTTAATTAGTTTTATTAACGGACAAAGAAACATCATAAAACAAATCAAATTCTATAATCCATGAGTTCCATTTTTTGTTTTTCCAAGTAATCTTGACTGTGATTTAAGACCAACCGGATTTAATAAGATTGGAATAACAACACTAAGTGTTCACAGTTTTTAGAAATGGCAATATGATACATATACATAACTGTTACGATGCTTGTAATATTGTGATTGCATTCATTTATTGCACATAAAGATATGCTGTTTCCTATGACACAATATTATCAGTTATCATTTATGGTGTCAACAGTGTTGATAATGGTTGCATTTCAAGCGCAACACAATTTAAATCTGCAATCGTATACTATGGGATAAGCTCTGTTGGAAAATCAAACGGGAATATAAAAATACAATCGTTTTCAGTTGTTTTTTGTTTACACTTGAAACATTGTTTTTCCATTCGACAGTAACAAAACAGAAAAAATACTGTAGAGGAAAACACAATTGAATTGTTGAACGGGAATAAGGAAAAACAGTTTATTTGTTTAGCTTCAATTCTGTCTACTGGCAACTGTTTCCATAATGTGATATTCAAAAGCTCTTGGTGGCTTTTTATTTTCGTTCGCTTAAACTTGAGGCAATAAGAAAATCTTAAATCAAATAATTTTATTGAAAATTCTAAAGTGAATGAACGGAAAGTAAGAAGCAAAAAAAAAAATAAGAAATAAATTCACATTCAAAGTCTCTGATGGAAAAATAGAAAGAAAATAAAATGAAATTGGCAAATCCTCATTTTAGCTAAGTAAATTGTAAAATGATTTCTTTCTTCTTTAGTTCGTTCATTTATTCTCTGTATATTTCACTTTAAGTGCCTGTCACTGGTTGGGCCTGTAAATAGGATGATGAATTTTCATCCCTCCCGTCGAGTCATACCAATTGCTAACGAGTCGTATGAAAGTCAAAGTTTTCGGTTCATTTTCTTTTACTTTATTTTTTTTTTTAATTTTGCTATGGCTCAATGTTTTTCTGTCGTTATCAAAAATAGCTCTTGAAATTATTCAATAATTAATAAAAGTCTCGTAAAGTCAAACAGTTTTTACTGTTGTGTTGATGCCAAAACAATTTTAAGAGTTAAAGTGAAACACACGTTAAATTTGTTCACATCAGTTTTCCACTCATAAATAATTCACACTTATTTTTTCTAGCCAACATACTATACCACAGATATAGAATCTATTGTATAATTTACGGTTATGCCGACATGTTGATACTGTTAGTTGAGGATTCAACAATTTTCATATGCATACATCTTTACTAAAACAGAAGAAGTTTTCATCTTCATCGAGAATAAAGTCAGATCACTTGACATTAGGCAGCGCCATTTCCCCCATATTCAACTCAATTGATATCGTTGTGCTACTAATAAGCATCACAGTGATATTCCTGTATTTTATTCTATTCATTCTGGGTTGTTTAATTTTGCTAAAATGGAGAAAACATTCCAACCAGGTGTTGTGTGCCCTTGTCTTGACATCACCTGTACTTTCCATTTGGATTATTTTTATTTGAAATTTCACTGTGGCTTTATAATGGCATAAAGTTTTTCCGACCACACTAGGCCAGATATTAGGTATAGTTAAGAGTGTACGTCTGTTCACCGCATAAAATGTTTGTAAACTTGGAATATTGGGGAAGGGTACGACATATACACTCACCTAACCGTTTCAGACGATCCCAGCCCATTAGTGAACTTTCATTACGCCATCGAACTTTAATGTTCCACAATTATTTTCGTTTATCTCTGCTATGTCTCTGTTGGGCATACCAAAAAGTTTTATTCATAACTAGCGAACTGTTGCGGTCGCTGTATGTTTTTTTTGTTCTTATTTTGCCTTCAAGTCTAAGAAGTGTAAATTTGCATAAATCAGAAACATTCCCTTAATATTTCTTCTTTATTTTACTTTTCTTTGGTTTTTGGTCGGGTTGAATGTTATGTTAAATAAATTTAATTTCATAAACTTGTCGACCACAACGTAGTAATTTAATAATAATTTCTTGTGTATACCGTAAAATGATAGGTAACTGTTAGTATGCCATCGTTTATTCCGATATCTGGAACAGAGACAACAAAACAATAGCAAAAAAACATTAAGAAAATAATTTGATATGGTGGTTATGACTGAGAAATAACGAAAGGCAACCGGCTAAAGAATCCTGAAGACAACAATCTTTTGCTTTAATGTAACATTTCTGTCATCTTGGTAAATGAATTGCAATTTACTTAAAAGAAAAAAAAACGTTGGAAAAATAAAAAGAAAAACGAAAAGATAGAAAGGAAGTTATCGTAATTTCTTTTCTTTAGCAAAGAATCCATTGGTCGAGCACGTTTACAGTTTCGATATAAAAAAAGTAAACGGTGTCAGTTTAATCTCAGCCGTAAGGTGAAATGACATTGCATTACTACTCCACCATTGAGTGGTTGTACTCTTATTATTCACAGGAAATATGATTTTTATTAAGTTTTAAATTTACATAAAGTTGGATTTAACCATCGGATATTTCATGTGTATTTTCCATTTTCTTGTACTCTTGATTTGCTTCTTGAAAAATTTTTATTTTCATTTGCAATGTTCAGAAATTGCGGTAGAGAAACCGAATGAAGGAATATTTATAGTATTTCATGCTGATTCAAGGGAATGTTTTTCTTTGGTGCTTTTGACCTGAAAGCTTAATGCAAATTTCCTTTTGCGATCTTTGGGTGTTTTTCTCTAAAAAGATTCCATTCTGATATACTATTTTATTCGTTTTTTTTTTCTTTTATTTTCATATTACCAGTTCAGTCTAATTTTGTTGCCATTGGATTTAAAGTAAATTTCCAACGAATAAATTCTATTTTTTTGCTCTTTTTGTGTGTCGTTTTGTGGTATGTTGTCTGAAATAAAAAGAATAACAGGAGAGTTTATATATAGGTAGAAAGTGGTTTCTTGTAAACGGGGTGTATTCTTATTACATTGCAGTGGTAAGATAACGCTGTTTAATGGTAATAAATGTCTCCATACTCTCACATTGAATGGATTTTCCATCGTTCTCTCTCACCCACTAAAATATACGCTCAAATATTAAGTAAAGCATAAATTATCCATTTAAAAAGGAAATTCTTTACGGGCTGTTATTCTTATTTTTTTTTCTTCTATTCTATTCACTGTCCTCTTTCCATAATTTATATCGTTTATTTGATTGTGAATCATGCGGTGTATGACTTTAAATGTTTTATATTGTGTAACAAAATGAAGAGCTTTTAGCTACCAAATATATTTGTATGGTATTTTGGTTGTCTTTTTCCTTTAATTTTTTGTTGTCCTTTTAGTGGGGTTTATGGTGGGGTAGAATCACATAATAGATCAACATAATGTTACGTTTTATGGTACCCAAAGCTAAATAAAAACCGAATAAAAGAAAAAAAAAGAACTGGCATTAATCTCAAGTAAACGTGCACTTTATGAATGACAATTTCAACGTTAACGAATATCATAACATAATTTTATCGTAATACTCTTATCGGATGGTTTTCATTTTACTCTCAGTTGTATGAATATTCAATTCATACTGAATTCCATTAGTATTAAGATGTTTGTAACACGAGCCACTCAGATTATATTTTTACTGCCTAAACTAAATGCCTCAACTAAAATCCATGTAGAGTTGTCACCGATGCCTATTCATTAAATGTGGATACACACTGAACACGGGAATAAGATTAAAATTTTCCTTAAGAATTGTATATGATTGTATTTTTATACCATTTTTCCCTTAACATTTGGCTAGGAAAATAAATTACTTTATTCACAATTGAGGCCGAAAACT
>JXOR01000845.1:0-55740 GCA_001014335.1 Coboldia fuscipes | reverse complement strand
ACCTGGTGGGAATCCAGGTTGACCTGGTTGTCCTGGCTGTTGTTGACCTTGTTGATCTTGCCCTGGTTGTCCCTGTGGACCTGATGGTGGGAATTGACCTGGTTGTCCAGGCTGTCCTGGGAATCCTGGTTGTCCTGGTTGTGGTTGTCCTGGTTGTCCCTGAGGTGGGAATTGTTCTTGTTGTCCTGGTTGACCAGGTTGTCCTTGTGGTCCTGATGGTGGGAATGCACCGCGTTGATCAAAGCCTGGTGGGAATCCAGGTTGGCCTGGTTGTGGTTGACCAGGTTGTCCTTGTGGACCAGATGGTGGAAATTGTCCCGGTTGACCAGGATAACCTGGTGGTGGACCTTGTGGTGGGAAACCTGGTGGAAATCCTGGTTGGCCTGGTTGCGGTTGGCCAGGTTGCGGTTGACCAGGTTGTCCTTGAGGAGCGGATGGTGGGAATTGTCCTGGTTGACCAGGATAACCTGGTGGCAATCCCTGTGGTGGAAAACCTGGTGGGAATCCAGGTTGTCCTGGTTGTGGTTGACCAAGTTGACCTTGTGAAGCAGAAGGTGGAAATTGGGGTTGAGGTGGTATTGGTTGTTGTTGTGGCGGTTCTGATACTGCATCAGTGGATATACTATCATCCGTAGATGATGAATCATCACCTAATCCTGTTGTAGTTGTAACAGTAACTACTTTCCTTGGTCGTGTAATTAAATCCAATGTTTTAATTCCCTCATTAATTGAACTTTGCTTTTGGTATAAAAGCTTTTGAAATTCAATGGCGAGAAGTTTAATTATTGGTCCAATGGTACGTTTTTCACGAACACTATCGTTTTGATCAGATTCAATCGTTTTGGATTGATCATTTTGTGCTGCTGTAACACAAAGAGCAACAGCAAACACCACAAATAATAATTGACACTTCATATTTTCAAATTAAAAATAATGCATTCGATTGTATCAGTATTATAAGTAAAACACTAAATTTATATTCCACAAATGTAATCCAATTTGGTCACTAAAATATCCGTTTTCTTTTCAGTTAAAAAACTGATAGAGGATCAAAAATTAGAAACTATTTCACAACACAGTCGCGTGCACCACTTTAAGTTCGCATCCGATCCGTTCAACAGTTAGAAAATTAATAAAATGAATTGACCACCAGAAAATGTGATTGGTTTTATTCCTTCCACAGAATTGGTGAAAAAAATATAAGATTCGGTATTAAGCCAGTTAAACCAAAAAAACAACAAAGTGGTGAATAATTATGCAAAATTTTTAAGTATTTTATTGTTTCACAGATACAAATTAAATTATGTAGTTTCTGGGTATATTGATTATTATATGGACCATTGAAATTCGAATGTATATAAATGTCACTAATACACCTGCCTATTATCGAGTTAAATGATACCAATAAATCTCTTACTTTTGCGTTTAAATAATAGCATGTAGGAAAATTCAGCATAAAACTGTGTAACTGTCATGATTACCGAAAATGATTGGTCTTGTTCATTTCTAGCCGCCGATAAACTTAATACATTCAACCGTTTTTTTTCTTTCGCTTTTTATATCTTGAATAGAGTTAAAAAATCATACTAACACGGTATTTGGTCCACTAAAATGCTTATTTAAAATGAAATTGAAAGTGATTGCTAATTTTCGAAGCATGTCTTTTTCTTTTTGAGATTTAAGTCTCTTCATATCAATACAATATAGAAAGAATATTGATGCCACTTAGTGATTGTTCATTGTAGTTTCCAATCTAGTAGAATGACGATACTTAATATTTAATTTTCTTAATTGGTATCATTAAGAGCAATTAATTGTATCATTTTAAACCGGATTTTGAGAAACATAATTTGCTATAGATTAGCAGTATTGGGCGGTCACCATTTAACGTAACATGTAAGTACAACATGTTTGTTACAATTATATCCCATAATTCATACTTTCATTTAGACAAAAAGTAAGCCAATATGATTCATGAATGCTGTATATTTTCGGAGGGAGTAAATTGACCAACAACAACTTGTTGATGGACCAGTACAAACGCACATAACAGTCATGGGTCTTTGGCCTTCAGATCAATCGGAGGACTTGCAATTGATCACTGCAGAAAAACTTTTCCACCGATTAACTACAAAAAAACGCAACGAAAATCATAAAACTTGTAGAAATAATTAAATCACTAGTCACTAGATAAGTTCACCTGGCCAAATAAAAGTGCCCAACAACAAACTTCAACAATCGGATACAATCTATTTTAATTTGCATTCAAATAAGAGTGGGATTATAAAAAACATATTGAGAAAAAATATAAGCAGTAAAAGATACCATAATTGATTGATCTATATTTTGTTCTCATGAATATTCTTCCCATTACAATGGTATTAAATGAATCTGATCAGTGAAGAAGCTGCAATCTCATATAATCTTTGATCAAATAAAATCCCCATAAAGCCAACAATCGTTGACGACGAAAATGAAAGGAAAATTTGAATTTTGGGCTTGACCTCAGAATATCAATAAATCGGCAATATTTTTCCACAAAATTAAATTAGCGTAGTCCAAATAAATGGTAATCAGCCAAGAAATTCGTTATTCATATTATGTAGTTTCCTTGTAAAGAAATCTAACAGAATCTCGAGGTTTAGTGAATTAAATTTGCAAACGATTGCAAAACATTTTGCAAACCAAAAATCAAAAAAAAAAATGTTTACCAATACTTCGGTACACTAATAAACTCACAAATATCGAATGATGAGAATCGACAATATCAAGCATAATTGTAATAGAAAAACACTTGAATCTGATAAATCGGAAATGAAATGCATATCTATTGGTAGTTAGTAATGAATCACTGAAATAACAGTTTTATCATTGCATTTCATACAGCAAAATTGGACACCTAATCAAACTGCAATTTTGTTATTAAAGTGAATGTCGATTAATGTAAATTTTATTTCATTCATTTTTATTACCATTGACCCATATTATGTGAGTCTGTGGGGTCCAAACTCTTTTGTTTAGTCAACACCAAATATAATTGTTGTATTACTGTAAAATGGTGAATTCAATTTTTATTATCTCTCGTTGTGGAAAATACGTAACTGAATTAAGTCTAGTCATTGTCGTATTCAACTATTATATTTCAGTTGAATTAAACCAAAATTAAACGATACTGATCTGTATATATGTACATAGTTGATTTGCAATAAAAACTATAGCAATGTATTAATTGTATTGATTAATTTTCTTCACCTTACGGGCCCATTAATATCATATAGTTCAATAAGTCATACATGCTGTGTAGACTAGAGTTAATTTTGCAAAAAATCAAGTCAGATTTGAATCGGATTTAATTAAAAAAAAACATGTTACAGTTCCAAGGTGATGAAAATAATTTCAAAAGAACAATGAAGACATATTGCATTGTCGTGTTTAGATTTGATCAAGTTTCTTTTCCATTGAATTAATTTTTTACTGATTCTTTTATTATTATGATTTAATTTTATAATCAAGTTTTCACTTACACCGGGTTATCACATAATCATCACGGAATTGAACGCATTATTTCGTAATCGACGCAATAAATAATCAATCCAAGAAGTAAGTGTCGAAAATTGCCAAAATTGAAACATTTATGCAGGATGCATAAGTTTGATTTTTCAGTTAAATTTTTTATTTATTTAAAGCATATTAGGGTTGAATATTAAACATGATTGCATTGGATTATCAACATATATTTCAATTGGAAGTACATTAATATACAGTCATAACATTACACCAAACTATGTGTATTCGATTTCTGTTGAATAGTTAAATGATTTTAGGTAAAAATTTACAAAATCAATTCAATCATGTGACAGATGATAAATGATCATATTCTAAACATAAGATAAATTATTTAGTCTTAATAATTTAACTGGTTAAATCAACTGATTAACGAGAGCCCATCATAGGATTACTTGGGTATACTTATGCCACCATAACCAGCTATACATTTTACACAAAAAAAATATTTTAATGATGTCGTATTCGTTGAACTAATTTGCATCTCTAATGGACAACGTTACCTTGACTTTATCGCCAAATAAAAGCTTCTTCTTTTTTTTTATGTTTCGATTACGTATTTTTAAGCACAGCATCAACTCCGTAATCCATTTATGGTCAAGGAAATTAGATCTGATCTAAAATATATGCACAATAAAATAAAATTCATAAGATACATAATGTTAAACAGTTAAATATTATAACTATGAAACTAGCACACTACATCATTTTGTTACTAATTTTGGAAACCCAAGACAATGAAATTTGTCACTTTTAAGGTTCATTACCAATTTGTTGTGCTCCAATTAATGCACCACTTCGCCAAATACGGTAGGTGCAACTGACAAATAGCGCCACGAAGTAAAAGGGAAACTGATCATATGGCATAACTATTAAGTATATAATGCGGATATTAAACAAACATCTTGAAATGTTAAATTAGTTTTAATGGTTAATAAAATAAAATAAGTAACCAAATCTAAATAATTCATTAAACTCTTATTGAGTCGTTTATTTAAAGACACTTTCCATTGTGTCGAAATTCTGAGATCATTGTGTGATTTCAGAGTAATAAAAAATATTATATTTTACCAAATTACTAGAGGACACTAAAATTATGGGTGAAAATTGAATTCAAGATTACTTCCAAATGTCAAAAAACATCTAATATCAATTCATGAATGGACGATCAGTTATTCTTCACCCTCCTAAATCCTAATCAACCAACAGAATTCGTCAGACACATCTATGAAAACTGTGTGGTTTTCCGATCACGAACAAATGCCAAAGTCATGCCATCATAAGTTATTTCAGAGTGAAAGCAAATTTATTAAATTTATTTGAACGCAATGAATTTACTTTTGGTTGGATTCAATCACAATTTTAAAGACACTTTTTTATTATAATAAAAATTTACTCAACGGAATTTTGATTAGCCTTCAATGCATACCATATCAACAAATCGATTTTTCCAACATTATTATCATTTATATGGAATATCTCTTTGTGCCTACCACTCTGCATTTAATTTCTTTCTGTTTTCCAATTAACGTATCAAGTAAAACCCCTACACTCGTAATATTGAAATTAAAGTAACGTTTAACCAAAAAGACAAATTGTAAGTAATGGAATATCAATTGTTTGATTATAAATATGAGTTGCTTTATTTTTATTGCATTCATTGTTGGTTTTCTTTTAAAATAGTCAAGTTCAATTAAATAACGTGAGCTTAATTGTCGGTGAATTTATTTCAATTAAATTCGTTACTATCAAAGTTGAAGAAGTTACAAATTATTCATAGAAAATGAATTTAGTGAAAAGTACAGTTTTTCTGGTTGTTCTGTGTTTAGTTGTTTGGTCGGTGCAGTGTAACGAAGAATCAAAGTCTGATACGTTTAAACGTTCAATCAAGGATTCAAACATATCTGAAAAAGATGGTGATAAAACAGTGACGAAACGTGGAATTTATAGTCACGGATACTATGGCACTCATCCATTAACGCAAAGTTATTCACATGTACATGCGTACAGTCTGCCATCTACTTATGCCCAATATTATGGTTATAGAAAACCATTCCTTGCCAGTGCTCCAAGTGTCCTTAAATACCCAACAGCAGTCATTTCAAAACCCACAGCGTTCCTAAATCCAACACTGCCATTACACACAGCTGTTCATGCTCATGCTCATCCCACACCATTCCATTATGCACCCAAATATTCAATTCATCCAGGCGGTGCTTCTGTTTTTTCCAACAGTGTCAATTACCCACGTTATCCCTATATTGCTGGAGCTGCTCCAGTTGCTAAGCCAATTGTTTCAGTTGCCGCACCAGTCACTTCGACATTCTTCTTACCCGCTCAAAAACCAATTTTTCCAATTGCTGCAACCCCAGTCCCAGCCACCTTTGGTTATCCACATAGGCCAATTGCTATAGCTCCGACACCTGTTGTATCCACATTTGCTCCATCACGTCCTATATATCCTGTCGCCTCACCAACACCAGTTGCTGCTACATTTGGTGTAGGTGTCATACCGCAACGACCAGTCGCTTTTGATTTCGGACCGACTATAGTTGCTCCACAAAAACCAGTCATATTTGACGTCAGTAGTCCCGGATATCCTTTATACTTTCAAAAACCAGTAGTCGCATCTCCGTCACCAACTCCAATAATTCCAATCACCTCACAGTTTGGTTTGTCATCAATCCCATTACCGACAGTTGGTACAACTCCATCACTCATACCGTCTGCAATTCCATCAGCTGGTGGTTCTTGGAAACCAGTAGCTGGTAATGCACCAACTCCTCCAACAATTGGTACATTTCCACGACCGAATTCATCACTTTTGCCACCTCTCACAATAACACATCATTCAAATGGTGAAGGAAGTACTGATCAATCGTTAATACCATCGAATTCAAATAATTTTAATGATTTATTCAATGTACATCAATCTTATGACGGTCAAGATTTTTCACAAGGTAAACCGTTAGAATAATGAAATTTAAATACACACTACATGATAAGAATTTATATAATCATTTGATTTCACTTTGATTCGATTGAACATTTTAAGAATACAAAATTTGCATATTAAACCAGTTTTATGATAAAATTTACTTAATAAATTCATTCGATGATTCGATTTATTTGTTTGCGGTTAAATCAAATCGTATCATTTAGTGAGAGTGGAATAGCATAATATGAATTTTAAATATCGCTTAGTAATTCACAATCTAAAATGTGAAATGTCGTTCAAACGGTTATGGGCAAACGACAGTAAATAATACCATTTATTGATAATGATGATTGTATAACATCTTATTTTTTTGTAGGTCACCATTTCGATCAGCATCCACGGCATCAAGGCCATGGTGAAGAGTCGATCGGAAGTGCTCACGAAGTTTATGGACCACCATCAAATCATGGCAGTTATTTGGGACCATCTAGTTATGATGTTAATTTAGGCACCCGAACCGGTGGTTATTATAATCATTAAAATTATCGTATAGTAAATGCACTTTGTTTTAGATTAAGATCATGTAGATGTAGGTGTCGATATTGTAATGTTTTTTTTTTAAGTAATTGGTAAATAGTTCTCCTAAGGAGATATTAATTGTTTTCAAAAAAAAAATTAATTAACTTAGTTATCATCCAAATTAATTTGATTTAGACTTAGTTGAAATTTTTTCAATAACAGAGAAGTGTTACATTTTTTAAATTCATATAGAATATGTATTGCAAGTCACTGGGAAACATGAAAGGTCAATTATAATTCAATCAATTGTTGAATGGTGGATAACAAATGTGACATAAAGACTTTAGGTGGAATAGTCGTTAGAAATACATTGATTGCAACAATATGATATTTATGTTGTCCAATAATTTTTTGCACTAAAATCTGTCATAATGTCGGTCAATGTACGCGTTATTTTATATCTACATAACTAATGAAATATAGTTAAATTTTATAATTATGTTATATGGTATGTTTTTGTTGGCCCTCGTCATTCAGTTGTTTCACCATTATAAATGCAATGAAAAAGTATCGTAAAAGAGTTTTGTTTTGTTTTTTTCTTTTCTGATCATTTAAATTTAGATCAACGCCACTGTTATGTAGTTTAAAGTATTAATTTGCGATACAGTGAACGAAAGAAAGAGTTAAATTATGGTTTAATATAAATAAGATATAAAATTCGTCATTTGTTATTAAAGCACGAGACCGTATAAAAATGAAAGTATTATTATAATTTTCTTTATAAATAATATCATTTAATTGAAACGGTGTATTGTATTTGGATAAAACATGTTCATGAATTTTGTGGTTACTTTTTATAAGTATGGGTATGGTCAATAAATGCCGTATTTTATTTTACTTAGATTTTGGTTTAGTTAAGTCAATCAAAATTTTCAATCAACTGCCTATTTAAAAATTAATTTTTAATATTAACAATTAGTTAAAAGTTCTCATATATCGTGGATGTTTAATGCCAATGAGTTTGAAATTAATTTAATTAATACCTCACATGGTTATGACAATACCATTGTACCATTGTTTTATGGACAATTCTTTTAATCATCCAAGAAAATAGATTCACAACACTAATTAGTTATCTTTAACATGCATATCTTTTGAATTAATATATCTTATATAAAATTAATTATTATTGTAACTGATGTTGACGTCTTGACTCTGGAGAACAATACCGGAACAAGTAACCTCTGAAGAGTGGAAAAACGCGACTTGAAGTATATTGAAGTCAAAATGATAATGAAAATCGCATCATTGCTGATGGCCTACATTTTCGTAATTTCTAAATGTAACATTATGTCTGTTCTTCAATGTGACTAAGAAAATTATTACGCGATGAATGAATAATTTTATCAATTTTTGCATTCATAGAATCAAACAATTAGAAACTCATATACATAATCAATATCGATTTAATGAGACAATTTGTAGGCATACAACATTACGACAAAAAAAAATTGTTTAAAATCAAATTACTTTCCCTTAGCATAATTATTCAAGTCAATGTTACACAATCGTTGGCCTAGCATACATAATGAAGGTCTTATAATTTCTTTTATTTTATTCTTTATACAATTAATTTACATACATTTGATGAATTAAAAAAAAAATTATGAAACGCCTATTGAACCCATAAATTTTAGATCGATTTTGATATTCAATTAATTTATATTCAGCGGTCGCATCATATTATTGTAGCCACTACTGAAAGTGAAATGGAAATTTAAATTAATTTTCTTTTAACCGATACGACCTAAAATAAAACGTGATGAATATATTCAATAAATTTGTAGACGTGAAAACATTCTATGATTTGTTTTAATAAAGATAATAGTATTTTCTTAATAAATTTTTATTAATTTCAAAGTGTTGGCACAATTAACAAGCAAAAAATGAAATCGTAACAAAATGCAAAACAAATATTTTCGCTAAAAAAATTGTCTTATTGTTACTATTTGGAAATAAATTTCAGAGTATTTTCAAATTAACGATAATGAGGGTAATCAGAATGGAATCTTAAAATTTGAACGATTACTCCTTAGTGATATAAGCCATGACCGAATCCGAAACCTGGGAAACCACCCCATCCGCCACCATAATGTCCACCATAGTAAGATGGGAAACTACTATAATGTCCACCATAGCCCAAACTGCGTCCTCCATATCCTCCATATCCACTGTGTCCACCATAGCCTAGACCACCATATCCACCATGGCCGCCATATCCTAAACCCCCATATCCGAGACCACCATAGCCTAGACCACCAAATCCTCCATAACCAGCATATCCACCAACACCACGTTTCTCAACTGTCTTGGACTCTTCTTGTGCAAAGGCGATAATGGCAACAGCCAAAACAACGAACAAGATTATCTAGATTTAATTTTAAAAAATAATTATTCTATTTAATACACTGTAAAACTTTGTTGTCTAGAAAATTAATATGACTTACAATTGATTTCATTTTAACGTAGAATTAATTAGTTTAATCCAAATAAAATTTATGAACACAATTTTTATTCAACTGCACAAGATGCACTCTAAAATTCAATTGATGTTTTATTCCGATCCTTTGGCTCTTTTTATATGAAAATTGAATACGTTGCATCGCCAAATAAAGACGTAATTGCATTCAAACAGCAGACTCGGCTCTATGTTGGATGCAATTTAGGCCTACAACAGTATGTAGATAAAGGTGCACAATTCTAATCAAGATATCTGAACCAAAATGGGGAGGTGGTATTACCGATTCTCATTGGAATTAAAAAAATAAATAAATGCAAAGTACACCAGTGTGGGAACACATAAATTTCGAGGGCTGTTTACTACATAATGACGGTTACCATCGTTGTTATTTTGTTTTTTTAAACACGAAATAATTTTAATTATTACATGTAATGTTTATGTATATTTTTGCTTCTTTTTGTTATTTGCATTATTTGAATTACATTTGAATAAATTGCCAACATAAATCGTCATAGTATTATATATAATAGATAGCCGTGTGGCATCAGTTTCAGAATAAGAAATAACTAACAACAAATTTGCTAAATGATACAATAAGTAATAACGAAATTACATGGAAGAATTGTGTTACCAGTTCCGAAAAGAAGTTACCTCATCTACATATGATTGTAATGCGGTAATACGAACAGTTAGCCTTCCATTCCGCTATGTGTAACATTATGCGTACTAGTAATCGAAGAATGGGAGAAAGATTATGACATCCAAAATGTGTTATACCTTTAGGTCATGCATAAGTTTCGCATAACGAATAATCATCAACAACAGTGGCACACTCGCCAATTTATAGATTAATGTCATTTTTATTCACATGCATAACGGTGTATTCAACCATATCAACAACTTATGAAATCAATTGACTATAAAATCAATTATCCACTTTATTCATAATTAAGTTACACTTTTTGTTCTATGATTTATTGATTTAATTTCGATATCAATTTATCCAGGTGGTATTAGTTCATCAGTGAAACTAAAGAAAACATTAGCGAAAGTTGCATACTAAATTTAAATCCCTTTAATCAATTATCATTAAATATTATGAGTAAGTTGAACTGGTTCATAAATCAATTACTTTAATAATTTTGATTAAATTTTATGTGATTTTTCACTTCATAATAAAGAGTTATTTCATTCTGGTGTCTATAATTTCCCAAGAACAATATTTTAGAGAGTGATCGTTAATTTGAAGGCTTTTCATATCAATACTTATTTCAAATTATTGAACTGGGCGGTCATGTAAAACGTTTAACTGCAAACTAAAATCACCTCCGGGTCAATAGGTGAATCAATTCTTCTGTGTACTTTGTTTTATAATAATCGATTGTTAATTATTATTAAACAGCAGTACTATTCTCACCGGTAATAAAACTGCATTAGCTAAATATCACGTTTAAACTATTATTTAAAACTGCATACAGCACGAAGGACGTTAAAGTACAAAACAATTCAATGATGAGCCCACCTTTAACGGATTACTAGATAACATTGTCCCTAATTAGAACACTTATTTAATTCTAAAAACAATATATTAATAGAATAGAGAAAAAAATATTACAACAGCTAACGCCCAGTCAAATTATTTAACAGCATAATACATTAAAATTCGTGTTTAAGTTGATTACCAATTTCGGAATATGGCTAATATACCTCTGGGAGAGTGTCATTATTCAGTTATTTTGATTCTTCTAAAATAACAATATAATTGAATTGGATGTACAAGTATGCACGAGATGTGACACAAAATAAATCGCTTATGTGACAACAATAATTATACATGATTACTCTATTATGCTGTAATATAAGGTGATTTCAGTTGAACATAAAATTTTATTTTAAAACCATTTTACCTTAACACCATACTTAATTTGAAATATTTTAATTTATTCATCTGTATCATTCAATATTTATAAAAAATAACTTAGAAATAATATGATCTTTTAGTAAATCCAAAACTAAAATCGTAATTACTTTTATTAACCAACAAATTACTTGACCAATAATTACGGTTCTTAGTACATATAACTGTATGTTGGCTACTGCCAATACAGTAAAATTCATAAAAATTGAATGATGAAAATATACAGAAATGAAATGCTTTAAATTTCCTTTGATCTTTGTCTAATTAATTAAACACCTCTTATAAATTAATGGATTTCTGTTGATTATTTTTATCCTTTGCTCTGCCTTTAGTTTTACAACGATATACAAGTTACAAAAATTCCATACAATCAATTGAATGTTATTAGACGACAGTTAATGATGTTAGTTTTTCGTTCAATTGAAGTTGTGTCTTAATTAATTGCGATAAAGTTACGACCATCAATAGGTCTTTAATGTTAGAATTAAACATTTGAGTGAATTGTTCTGTGCTCATATGTGGCACTGAATGAATCAAATCTAATAAACTACGTCCAACTGCATTATCCGGCTGTTGTTTTCCACTCAACACGTCTTCTACGTAATTTAAGATTTGATCCAGTAATTCAACCAATTTATTGGATTCTTCTGCCACCTGAGCTAAATCCTGCATTGGAGCAACGGTACGTGGACGTGGAGTTGGCATACCAATTGTTTTCTGGCACAAATGTAAACCAACAATTTCCGGTTGATAACTGGTCACCTCCACATTGATTGGTGTAAACATACAACCAATTTTGCCACCTGGTACTCCTAAGCTTACGCACACGTATGCTTTCAGACCCATTCGAGCGCCTTGTAGTGATGTATCTACGGTCAAATGAATAGGATCGCTGCACTCTCTGGCATAATATTCATGGATCACAGAACTGTGATTGGTAACTTCACTTCCAGTTGCCCACCAGCCTA
The DNA here is from genome assembly GCA_001014335.1 of Coboldia fuscipes. Classification (NCBI taxonomy): domain Eukaryota; kingdom Metazoa; phylum Arthropoda; class Insecta; order Diptera; family Scatopsidae; genus Coboldia; species Coboldia fuscipes. The sequence goes on along the minus strand of JXOR01000845.1, from coordinate 43,312 downwards.
AAAGTTAACTTCCTATTATTTATACGTTCTGATGAATTCATTTATTCCAACCTACCGACAATGTTTTCCGATGAATTTACCCGTTTGTTGAGCTCATACAAATCCATGGCGTAGCTCAATTCGGCTTCCACTTGGTCATCGTGTTCCTTATGTGGCACACAGAAACAATTGCTCACTTCTACTACGCCCTTGTCCAGTGTTCCTAAAATGATATGATCAATCAATGCATGTTGCATGACGGCCGGGGTGTTAACATAATTTGCATCACATTCAGAAATTCGCACTTACCCAATAGTGTGCCGATGACACGTTGTGAATCAGCGTTCCGCCGTTCAAAGGCATCAACAATTTGGAAGAGCACAACTGGATGCACTTGCACCGTCAGATTCAACGCCGATTGGCTAAAGTACATCGGTTTATCTTGCGCCATGTTTCACTGAATTATTTCGTCTCAAAAAATTAAACGAAAAATTCTAAAAATATTGTATTGAATACAAAACTCTAACCAAAAAATGCTTGACAGCGACAGTGAGTATTATACGCAATATATCGCAAGCAAATAAAAATTTCTAAATCGTGAAAAATCAAAATTGCCGTATATTTTCATGAGAAGATAGTGTGTATTGAGAGTTTCTAGAAATAAGCAACAAATAGATAATTGATCCTAATACCGGTCGAAGAAATGAAAATGGGATATGTAACAAGTATTTCAGTAGTATTGTTACGTGATATTATCTATTCGAAGAATTGGAGATTCAAAACAGTAGTAACATGCTATGGGGAAACAATATGATGTAAGAAGTTTCTAAAATATGTTGATTCATTGATTCAATGAAGCGTTGTTTCTTTCCTACTTGAAGAAATGAAAGCACTTACATGTGACATCTATTTCAGTAGTCCACTTACATGGTTTTCATTGAGAAACGGCAATATCGCTACAAACCAGTTGTTGTTGGTGGAATTACAAGACATTTTTTCCAACGCTCTTCGTTATAACAGCGGTATACACACTCCACAATCATACAGTCATAAATGAGGTGGTTGATAAGAACAATGGTATCAGTTATTGTTCTACTAACGCCTCTTAGAGCGAAAGCAAAATTCACGACCGACTTTTTTTCATTCAATATATATTCGACCGTGTTTTTGACCGACTGAATTACCGTAACTCCGTAGGAGTTTCATCGTATGTATGAATGAATGTCTGACTATTTGTTAGAAATGGTTTATAACAGACTATCAGAATACAGAAAATGATATACAAAGCCACGGATATAAAGTTGTATAAAACCATGTTACTACATAGTTAAAATCTTTGTTTACAATAGGAAGGAAATCAGCTGTTTTCTTCGAAGCGGACGTAGCTTGTATATTTATTTGTGGAGTAACTTTATTAGGTGACTGCACAATTATAACTTTTCTTTATAAACTACGATTTTCTTTGATATTTTTCAGTTTGAGATGTATGGGACAACCTCTAAAATTAGCTGTATATCCAACATAATTACAAAGTGCGCAAGCCAATTCTTCAATTGGGATACTTTCATCAACTGGATATTCATCCCTTCGCTGACAGTTAAAGCATTGTACTGTGAATTTTGAACAAATCTTTCAATTATAATTCTTTAGTACAACATCTTTTTAATTTCCAAGAACTTGCTGATCCCGGCATCAGGTTTAAGATTAATAATGTAATAATTTAAATTGAGGATTTTTTCGATTTAAATTGGATAATTTCATGTAATCAGTTCATTTTGTCTATGAATTTCAAATCATATATATTCAGTCGGTCGAAAACACGGTCGTGAATTTTTCAGAAATCGGAACGAAAATTGTCAGTTTCTGAAATGAATAATAAATAAATAAATATACGCAGTTGAAGTGTGTGAAATAAATTAAAAAAATTAATAGAAAATAATAGGCTCGTACTTTGAGCTAATGATTTTTGGGTGTTGTTCCATAGGCTAGACGAAAAAAGAAACGAATAAGTATTGTCTTGGAGTATTGAAACAGTGTTTATAAAATATTACATAGGCGAATATTGTAAATTAAATTGCTTGTACCAATGCTGTGATAAGGCTATAACAGAGGAATATAAATATATTATCAAAGTGAATAGTTTCTAGCAAATACAAAGGTTTCTTGTGAATCGCTTTGTGTTGCATCAGAATCCAGAAAGTGGTAGAATGGTTGACGCAGATAGAGACAATGTTTTGACCACACTGAAAATCCTCATTATAGGGGAGAGTGGTGTGGGAAAATCAAGGTATGTAATTGCGAACAATAGACCGTGTCTTATCTCTTCACTCGGCTGATTTCACATATACCATTGACTATGTTCTAATATAAATATATTATTCTTTGTTTGTTGTCTCATTTTTATATTACAGCTTAATGTTGCAATTCGTTGAGAATAATTTCGATTCAGATCAAACACTGACTATTGGTGTTGATTTTAAAACAAAAATTATCAATATTGATGGAGTGAATGTTAAGTTAGCGATATGGGATACTGCTGGTCAGGAACGATTTAGAACATTAACGCCGAGCTATTATAGGTAACGTGTATACGTGATTCTAATAATAATCATGCCTACGCTTGAATGTGTACAAATGTTTTCATTTATGTTGCTCCATCTAATTATGTTTTATGCTATTTTAGGGATGCGCAAGGTGCTATATTGGTTTACGATGTCACTAAACGGAATACATTTCAAAAGTTAGATTCATGGCTTAACGAACTGGAGATTTATGGTACGAGACCGAATATGGCCAAAATGATTGTAGGCAATAAAACTGATATGCCAAATAGGGAAATAACGAGAGACGAAGGTTTCCGTTTCGCTAAGAAACATCGTACTCTATTTATTGAGACATCCGCAAAAACAAATGAATGTGTAATGGATGCGTTTGAAGAAGTCGTTAGAAAGGTATATTCATTGTTGGCGTTAAGTAAAGTAACCGAAAATTTAATTAATTTATTGTTCATATGTAATTGTAGATAATTGAAACAGATGGTCTCTGGGACCGTCGATATGGTAACAATGGTACTGTTGATCTTGAAGACGTTGAAGGCAACAGAAGCTATTGTAGCGGATTATGTTCAATGACATGATACCATTCTTATGTGCTTTTACTAATTCCATTTCTATGGCGATATTCAATTTTCATTGGAATTTTTCTAAATCAAATATGAAAAACAAAATAGATATTTAATTGGAAAAGATCCAGAAGATTTGTCAATCAACAATTTCATAAGTTTAAGGTATTTTATTCTTCTACTAATATCTTTATTTCTCATTTGTATACATATTTTGTTTCTAATTTTATGTTTTAAATCATAATAATACATAATCGACACGAAAATATTTTGTGTAATTTGAATACTGATAATTATGTAATAAAGTAGGTAATTTATACAAAATGGAGAATAACAAAATTAAGTTGTAAATTTATTTAAATTACCTTTCTTTCAGTGCGAATAATAAAATCATTTCTCACTGGGAGATTGACTAAAAGCAGTTAATATTTTTGGCACCTAATATGCTTTCATATGTAAGAATCGTGATTAATTAGCGTTTAAATGGCTTTTTGGTATCAACAATAAATATGTACGCAATTAATTATGCATTTCCTAGTTAAATCTGATGTTCATATAGAATCTGTATTATATGATGAGTTCTTGAGAGATCCCGCATGTCTGCCGCAATATTTGTTTATCGTTAAAATGAATTCCTTATAGAGTTCATCATCTTTAACATTAATTTATGCAAGCCCCTTTTGTAATGCCGTATCAGGAGTTGATGAGAAAGTTAAGCTTTACCAGTTTGGTTGCAAAGCAACGCGGTGATTTCATCTATTCGTATGGATATGGACCCATCACATATTGTATGCTAGATTCAATTTAAGGGTGGTGAGATAGAGCGCATGAATCTTTAACTGGGATTTAGATGTTTTTATATTATTTTTCGTCTCGTACTCAGAGCATCCAGAATTACACGTTTTCATTAAATCGTCCGTGTAGAAAATCATCTCTCAAATAAAAGTTTTTCTCTCATTCAGTATTAAATGTGATCTCGTCGCAGCATAACGAACATTTTAAAACCTCCAGATAAATATTGTGTCTTACATCTCTACAAATACACAAAATACGGAGGATTCTTTTTTGTTATTTTCTAGTCTCTGAAAATATCAATGAAAAGAAAGCATACAAATAATACAGTTTGTGCTTTATACATTTTTGGGATATTTGGTGAATTTGTTGATTTTGTTAAATAATAAATATTGTGAAACTTAATTGTACAAAATCCGTGGATTTAAATAGCATAAAATTAATTTTAATGTGAATCCTGTTGGTGTTTACTTCTAAATACACACACAAAAAAAGGGCATGAATTACGAATATTTTTGTTCTTTTATGTTAAATAAAAAATCGATCTGGATTCTACTTGAAAATAGATATTAAATAAATTCCATTCTTTTTACTTGCATTCAATTGCAAAAATTGTATGTGCTTTTATTTGTAAATTAATGTAACAGTGGGTGAAGCATTGCAAGTAAAACGATAACCGATTTGTATGTAACCAAACACTAATAAGAAAACAAAAAATCACAAAGTTCAAAGTTTTCGTATCGCAGTTGGTGAATTAAAATCCTTTGCAAGGAAAATATCAATCCGGTGACGAGAGAGAAATCGGGTGAAGTAAATCTTAGCAAGTGCGTCAACCGAAGAACCCAATCACTGAGTGTTCATTGACCAAGAAGTACGACAACCGAATAAGAGAAAACAGTCTGAGCCATCATCAGTAAACACCTTTCTTACATTTCCGTTTGATTCCATTGTTTTCAATCAACATACAAACGGAAAAAGGAAAAGTTTCTCGTTCAACTTGATACCCGTAAGTCTTAAGATCTATCATCAATTCTCATTCTATTATTCATTTTCTTTTATATATTGGTTGTTTATCTAACTGAGTTCAATGGTTTTGCAAACCATTCATCTGTTCTGTCTATCGAAATAATTAATTTCCCCCGTTAATTGTGAACCACTAATTTTAACAGTCAAATCCCGATACACACATACAAACACAAATGAAATATATATGTTGTGTAAACCCAAACATTTTCAATCAAATTTTAGGTAACCATAATAAATTGACTCAAAATGATTCCATCGATTTAATAAATATTCTTTGTATTCAATACACTGCATTGATGAAAGTTAAAAAAGCTCATAAATATTGGGCGATACCAATGAGCGGACTCTTATCAAACCGCATCCATAAAGTTATAACCACGTTATACGCTCGTGAAAGTGTCAACAAATTTACAGGTACCGAAAAATTTCTAGATTTAATTAATTCATTACGCCTACATAAACGCATATCATTAGCATTGTGACTTTTAGCAACATAATATCAATTACTTTCTGGTATTTTGATGGTACATAAAAGAGTTTTTTTTTTCTGGTGGGGACAATAACAACCCATCCACGGTATCTAGTTTTATGTACATATAATATTATGTGCTGCACGGAAGCATGTAGTTGGTCCGTTCAACAGTGCGGGAAGGATCACGTTCAATATGATTCTTATTAGGTGCTTATGCAAGACAACGATGACAATACGACGAAAATGTTGCGATGAAGTGTACACATAATATACCTTCATCCGTTCATGAAAGATTAGATTACATGTTCAAATGTTTCTTTTGCCATTCCACCGTTGGTTAAAAAAGAAAAACGACAAATAATTTTTTTTTCCGTTTCTGTGTTTAAAATTCTGATCAGAATATGAAACCGGCGGTATTTTGGCATCATAAAGTCAAGAGTATTCTTTTAGTAACATATTTCTTTCGTTTCTGTTTTATTTTTTATTCGTTAAGTGGGATATCATGGGGCGCTTAGTTCATCCCCCAATTATTTATCTATTCAACGGGGTGATTTTGTTATATTAGAAACATTTTTATTTTATTCGATGGATCCCAATTTGTGTTTTTACATTTCTGGTTTTCTTCTAATACAAATACGCAATTTCACAGCCAGCAGAAAAGCAACAAAATTTGGTATCAGGAAATGGAATATCCATCATGTTTGTTGTTTACCACATTTTATATTTGAATTTAATTCAACTGAATTCCAGTAAAATGTATCATTGAATGAAAGTAAAGAAAGTATCACCATTCGAACATTCCATAAGTGAATATTTAACTAAAATATTTGGATGTTGTTGTTTTTTCTACAACGTTGCTAAAATAAGTAAGGGAAATATTAGTGGTTGAGTGAGGGTGGCTATGAAAAGGGCTTCTGTGTAATAAAATTGGTATCCTTATTTGAATGTGTGATGGTTGCTTTTTCATGTTTTAGAAGGGAAAAATATTTAATAAGGACTCTTGACGATATCTGTCTCTTTGGCTGGCGTTCAGTGGATCTGCATTGCTCCACAAATCCCCAATGGAGGTGGCACTTCATGGCGCTATAATGGTATATACTGTTCGATAACCAAGTTAGAACAACAAGTATAGAATATTTCAATTTTTTATGTATCACTTTGTTTCTGTTATTGAAAAAATAAAAAAAAAAACAAAATACAAAATAAACAACGAAATAAGAAAACCTAAAGAATATAAAGATGGCAAAGAAATACAGAACAGTACAGATAATGGGCGGAATGAGCTTCATGTATCTATCCTGAGTATTCTCCATTGCCATGGAAAAGAACAGAATGGCAAAGGAATAAATTATCCTTTCATTTAACAACAAGATGCGTATCAATAACATAAGACGTTAGTGCTTTGGTACAATTTAAGGTTGATGGTGCGTCGAAAAAATCAACGAATTTGCTTCTTCTGCTATTAGATTGTATTCTATTATTCAGCAATCATTGACTAAAAAACTGATGGGATGGTAATACAGATCCATTAAAATATTTCTTACACTAAATCTAATGCCAAAGTGTACCAATAATAATGGAATATGGATAACCGTCTACAATGCAACACTAGAGTTCTATTGCTGTTCTATTGTGTGGTTAAACGTACTATACCAACCAAAAAGTTATTTTAGCTTAACTTTTCATTTTACCACGAATTTGTTTTTTACATTTTTTGACGGTGGCGGAGGCGATTCTTAAGACCAACACTCTCTTATATATTTATACACCACCAGAGTTTGTTAGCTATCAGTAGGTTATTGTTGATCCCTAAAGGGTGTTACTCCGGCGGTATGGCGGTGGATGTCTTTAACATCTCCTCACCCATATATCAATCTTATTCACATTGTGTAACCATAACATTATCAGAATCATCAGAAAAATAGCTTTTAGCAATTCAGTTATGGATTATTAGCTTTGATTTTATTTCATTTTATTTTATTTAGTTAAATTCATCTTGTGATGTATCTGGTTTTCTAAAGCTTTTTGTCGGCATATAATTTTTCCGTTTTATTTTTTTTACCATCAATAGGTCCTACACACTTTCCTGATAGTCGATCTTATTTAGCATTTTCATTTTATTTTCATGGTTTTTCGTGTTCTTTCTTTTATCCGCATTTTATTTTTTATTTATTTAAAATATGTTAAGAAGATACGCGTAAAATATGTATAACGGAAACATTGTGAAGCTCATATGGTGTCTATTACAATGGGGATCTTGGTTACGGAACACACTCTAATGGAACATTACTGAGTCTGTGATGAGACGAGAATCATTTCATTTTCGCAATGGAAACGTTTTACAGATTTATTTTATTTTTTATTTTTATTCTTTCGACGAATGTATGAGTGAAATTTGGGTCTCTGGGAAATTGATGGAATATAAAAACCCAAAAACAAGTAATTTGGTAATGTCCTAGATGAGGCATCCAAAAACGATGCAAGAAGAAAAAACCTCAAAAAAAAGAAATGTATTTCTTTATTCTCGTTGATTTGGTGGCGTGTGAATTATGTATCTTTGGATTGAATTGGAATTGAACGATACCAATAAGAAACCAATCGGACTGATATCGTTTCAGCCAAACAATTGATCCTTAAAATACCCTTCGTGAATGTTAAACGGCCCCATCTACTATTGATATGGAACACTGATGAGATGGTGTGGTAAAGTGCAGATTACAATAACTTCTTCGCCTTTTTTTTATTGCCATCATTCAGTGATTCTTCTAGTTGAACGAGCATCAAATGGGTGGCACGACTATTAACCATTTACTACACTTTCCTATCTATTCTTGGTTGGGAGAAATGAAACTCATCGATATTATTTATTAACTTATGATATCCGGTTAAGTTTCCTGTCTTTGTTGTTTGTATCGCACATCTCTTTCAATGTAATTTTTTTTTTACAATTCATTCTGTTTTCACACTCTTTCAGTGTAATGCATCTATTCAATGGGCCCAAATGAATGAATTCACCACTTGTAAACTATCTCCCCATTGACCAATAATACTAAATAAATTGTATCGGGGGGCCACTCAATGTTCTGACATACCAAAATTATTTATCCTTGATAGTATGGTGAAATGACGAATAAAAATGAGATGATGGTACCAAATACATTGACTGGTGTAAATGTTTTATACATAAAATTCAAACGATGAAAACATAACGTCTATACAGTATAAAATTCATGAGATCCGTAAACGTAAAATGGGGATTGATATGAACAAGTAACACTAAAGGAAATATATCAAAATGATTTTACTCCTTGAACAAGATCAATGTAGGCTTTTCTTTAATAAATATAATAAAGGAAAAAAAAAAGAATAACCTTCTAAAGTTCCATGGAAAGAGGAATAAGTTGATAGCAATGCGTTATATTGAATTCGAATACATATAATATCTATCTATTGAAAGGGCAATTTTTCTTATAATTTTTTTTTCTTATCGATACGTTCATACTATTCTCGTCGGAGCCAAAACGATTCCATATTGGGACTAATAGCCCCAATCGAAGTAAAAACCAATGCAAACATAATTGGAATGATGATACAGAAATGGTATGGGTGAATGGTGGTGCGGTAAAAGCTGATTGAAGGGATGAAAATATACTTAAGGTTGTCAATATAAGACATAATCATTTTGCAACTTTATTAAATTACTACAGGAATTGCCGAAAAAAAAAATTTTTGTTTCTTTTAGTAACAGAAATTCTCTTTCTTCTTTTTACTTTCGCGTATTCCCATTTGGTAAATTTATTTTCTATTCAATTTGATCAATTCAATGTGATTTCGCGTAAGGCCATTGGCTTTCGTGTTCATGTTATTGGGCTTTCTGTTTAACGGCAACTGATAAAATAAAAAAAAACTTAATGTATTAAGCGACACCGAAAAGTAAAAATGTGATGGATGAAAAACGGAAAATGGAAAAAGTTTTCTTAAAAAATTGTTAATGGAAAATACATGATGTACTGTGGCCATCACCATCAAATTCTATTTTATGGCAATCGATTTGTTTTTGGCCAATTCGAAATGATGAGTCGTACTAAGATGCTTAAGGGACGAAATCAATGGTTCCGTAACAGTGGAAAAGCTCAACCATTCCCAATATTTTAGTAAAATAATATGCCATCAGGCATTTTCATTTAAACGACGATCAGTATCGGTCTTGTAAAAATAATTGCGGTAACAAAAAACTCCATTTATTTTTCATTTTTTTTTTTGTTTTTCGTTTGTGTGGAAATGTAATGATTGAAATTCCATATCTTTGATGGTAACTCTTCAATAAAGTTATCTATACATGTGAATGTACTATATATTCAATATACAAAGGCGTACTGATGAATTACAGATAAGAAACATGATATTACAGTTTAGACCCTTTTGCCTTCCTGTGTAAAATAACTTTGAGTGCGGCTATCAAAAATCTGACAGATAGAAGGTAAATTTCAATATAATTCGATGTTGAATTTTTTATAAATTCCCGTTACAGAATCAGTCGTTCAAATTCAAATTAATTACGTTGCCATACTTTTAATGTTTTTGAAAAACTGTCGAAAAATTTTACTTGCACCATTTTGGTGTCACAGAATAATGGCAACAACAACATCAAAATAGAATCATAGAATTTAATTGAAACCAAAAGAACGAACGCATACGTTGAATTAAACATGGGTAAAGAATAAAACCTAAAATTTAATTGAGATCATGCTGGTATTCTCATTTGCTTTATTTTAGCAACACAAAAAAGGAAACAACTTTCTAACGACGACAGACAATGTGAAAGACATCCAACGAAATGAAATTAATTTACCATTTCATGACATATTGCTGTTGTTTCATAAATATAAAATATTAGATAATTTTCTCACGTAAAACTTTTCCATTTTAGAAGAAACAGTCTTCTTATCGATGGTGGTCGCCTCCTACTTCAATTTGGCCTCCCTTAAATCATATAAAGTTTGTTAACTGGGTAATGCATTTTCTTATTCGATGGAAGGAAATTAAACGTGTTTCTTTCGTTGTTTTTGGTAACGCATTCGGAATAACCATATACAAGTAAAACACTTATATTGATGCTGGTAACTAATATTATACTTATGAATTGAAAGTTTGAAAACTAAAACGGCATTGAAATTAACTTTGTATTATCAGCATAGTAATATAGAAAATGGTACATCACTATCTACCAGTGTTCGGATACCATAATTATATGCAACGTGTTAAATTTAAAACGCGATCGGTAAAATGTTTTCCCTTCCCTCGCTTTCAGTTGATTCCGGATTGTGAATCGTCATGTTCAATACATCCGCAATAAATTTTGTTTTTCAATGTATTCCAACTTCCACCAACAATTGAAGTTAAAGCACAAGTAAAAGTGTAGGCAACCACTTTAACCTTATTGCATATAATAACCATACTAGTCCTATGAAATCATATGGTGAATGAAAAATTGGTGGAAAGGAAATCAAAAAAAAGGAAAATTCTCAATAATGGAAAGAGAAGAATATCAACATTAATTTATCCAATGAAAAACGACATGAAAATAATTAGCTTCCGGGTAATATTAGATTCAGCAATAGAAATTCAGATGGGGAAAACATTTAACTTTTTTTCTCATGAAATTGATTGAATTCTTCTATTATTTTCTCATATCCAATATGTTGATTGAACCATCAGATTTGAATTGATTCCGGTTACGGAAATCAAATGTTTCCATACTTTTTGTTATGATGGTTAATGTGGGATAATGTTTGGGTTGTGCAAATATCGAACTTATTCGCAACATGAAACACATACAAATTGTTCTCATCATCTAAACAACGATAATTACCTTACTTTGATTTCATTTGCAGTATAATTCATATTAACAATGCCACAAGAATACTGTCAATATGTACTAAACTTGAATGGGATAAATAATAAGAGTGTTCTTTTTTATTCAATTCAGTGTTTCTATTCATCCTATATATTGAAGTCTGTCTTCTTTCATATTTCCATTGCATTGAAAACATCAAATTCAATTTTTCCTGCAGAAAGTATGTATGAAAGGGGAGGTCGCCAAACTGGAGTCAAGCTGGTCTATTATCTCTAAAACTGAAGACATCCAAGACAGAAGAAAACAAAAGAATGAAAAAACAAACCCACCAAGTCTGAGAAAAATTGTGTTGTTTGTTTTTTTTCTGTTTTCTTCATTTCACTGATTTTAACTTTGAATAAATAGAATGTGAAGGCCATAGACATTCAGTTCATAATGCCATAGTTGATTATAGTGATTAACATCATGCTGTGCTTGTGTTAGCCACATCATCATCATCTTCGTTCTAACTATGTCGTTTGGCAATAGAATCGCATGGTTGCATTATTTGCTTATTTATTTGTAATATGACCATGTGAAGATAAATTATGTTCACCCGTTGGTATTGGACCAGAAATTCACCACCCCCAACTACCACTGAAAACTGAAAATTATTCTAATTTTACATGGATGCCACTGAACACTAGTTACAACATTTTGTTACTAAAATATCATTTAGTGTGTGGGTGTAATCTATAAGTTTTTATTCGTAATAGAACGTTTTGGTTTGGTCTGCAGAGTTATCCCACATGAAAAAAATGGGCTTATTGAATCAGAAATACAGTATTATAGGTCTCCAAACGAATTGTAATCATTCAGTTGGCTAAATGGATTACAACAGCCAGGACAACACTAAACCAATTGGATTAATTACTCAAATGGTGTGAGGATTAACAATTATTTGGCTTTATTTTACTTAATAAAACTCTATAAATTTTTTCTAGCGTTCATTGGTTCTAGTCGTTGTCGTTATTAAAATCAAGCATTGCTTTTGTTTGGAAAGATTTTTTTTTCTGTTCATGTTTAGTAAAAGTAAAGTCTTATCATGTTTTAATTTTACCGTCATGTTGAATAAATTAAAGGATTTTCTCATTCTATTTACCATTTGTTATAATATATTTTATTACATGAAGTTATTAATTTGATAAACTGAGGATCCATTGTTTCACGGATTCCTTATTAACGGAAAACATCCGTATTAAATACGGACTAAATGGAATTTATATGAAATAAAAAATAAAATAAAATTTTTGGTGAACAGGAGGATATTAAATTTCAACCATTGCCAAGAGTTCATTTGTTTTTGTTTACCATACCGTCCAGTATTTTATTTCTAAATTTAACAAAAAAAAATTATATTCTTGAAGGGTGGTAGTATTTCATGAAAGTATGGAAAAACAAACAACAAATGGGGTAAATAGTTTAATTCTTTTCAACAAGGAAAAATGAATTTTATAAAAACTGTTAAAAATGGAATATTTCAATCATTTTACCATTTATAGTTTCATTTAAAAGATGTAAAACTAACAAATGCGAAATATGAACATAGTTTAATGGGATAACTTATTGTTTATGGATGATGTTATGGAAACCATACAGTTCAACATCTTTCATATTCCATTTCCATTAATCACAAAGTAATCGTGAATACAACGAATAGCGGGAATCTCATCTTTTTAAGTATTTTATGATAGTAATTGACCGCATAATACCAAAGTGCAACGGTTTATTTTACCATTGAGTTAACATTCGGAGACAAACCATTAAACTCAACAAAAAACCGTTTATTTTTATATCCTAGAAAATTCTAATTTAAATCTATCCAATACCAATTTGGTAGCATATTACTTCATCTGGTTCATAAGATATGAGATGATGATGGCTGGAAAAAGTGATGGAATATTTTAAAATGACCAGAGCAGACGAGCAGTGTTGAATTGTGACAACACAGTAGAAAAAACCTCAATATGAATGGAATGTCTCTTGCAGTTTCCCATTCAAGTAAATACACAATTCATTCACATTTTGATGTATTTAGATTCTGTTTTTTATCCAACATTTTATGATTCGCTCATCTCAGTTTCAATAGATCTTTGAAGAACACTATTTTATTAGAGCTTTTTTTAATGAATTTTTGCTCTCGGTAAAGAGTGTTGAACTAAACAAAAAGTAAAAAACACTCGACTTGAATGTACTCACATAAAAATGCATGAGCTGGAAAATCACAATTATATAGACGTAATAATATAAAAGCTCTCATATTACTTTTCTATTTATGTTTTAGCTGTTTATACATTATTTTTTTGTTCGCCAGTCTTCTTCTCTGTAGCACCCACAAACAAATTTCAGACTGTGGATGGAAATCAACAGTACTTCGAAACTTAAACCCATTGAAAATGGTTAAAATGAAATGTATTTTCAGTGAAAAGGAATAATGAAAAATAAACCAAGAAAAAAGAAAAAAAAAGAAGAAAAATAATAATATGAAACATAGAATGTGAAATGAATGAGACGAAGAAAAGTTATTTGAGGGGGATGGCTGGTATTTAAAAAAGACACAACACTTGAAATGTTTTCTACAATTATTTGTATCCTCATGGAACGTATCCAGTATTTATATTCATCATAGTATGTTGGCTTCCATATGGTTCTTTATAACCGGATTAGGCTCCGCTTGTATGCCAATATATATCTACCATTCAATGGTTGAAGTAAAAAGGCTTTATGAATTTCCTTATATGAAAATCCCTCAATCGTTGTTGCATAGTTAATCGTCGCTTTACCATACATTTGATCATACATTTCAATATAGTGAGGAGATTTAAACATAATGTTATTCCTTTAGAATATGTAAACAAAAAAAATTGTTTTATTTTTTACCAAAAAAGAAAAAAACGCCATAAATTTCAACAATATTCAACATATACATGTATGGTAGAGATAGTATTTCATAGCAGATTGGTGACACCAACATGATAGCACCATCGCATAAGAGACATCATTTTGTTAGCTCATCCTTTCAAACCACAATGTACATTCACATTTGACATAATGGATGATGTGTGGGAATAAGTTCAATTCAATTAAATAAAGATAATTAGGAATTAAAATTCAGCTTAACCACAAATTGTGTTAAACAGTTACATAGTTATATGGAGGGATGAAGTGTAATTTAGTGCGACTTTATTTCAACTCTTTATCTGTTCGTATAAATGAACTTTTATTTGTTTGGTTTGAGTTGCCTTCATATAACCAACTTATGATCACGTCTATTTAACAGCATCAAAATCAAATTGCTTAAATTTCCTAAAGAGTCAAAGTAATTTGATATTAATGAAATGGTATTAAATAACTGATGCGAATTGTTTATTATTTAGATTAATATTATTATAATATCAACATGATAGCACTGAGTAATTGCGGCTTTTATTATTTGATATTTAAACAAGATTTAATATAGAAAATATAAAATTATGTATATTCGTATATATCTGACACTCATAATACTAGGAAAAGTCATTCACTGACTTGATTCATCATTAAAACAATTTACTGCTTAATATAATATACCACCAATCAATAGAATAATCTCATGCTGTGTAAACACCGGATTCTGTCGGTATAAAGTTCTGTCTATACCATCCCGCAAAGGAAAAAAAAAATAATTCAATTTTTCCGTCTGATCTATAAAATACAAAAATACTCCTTCACTTCTCTTGGACTTCTCACATTCTCATGGCATCATAAAATTACTAAAAGCAACAACAGTGGTATTCAGTATGTTAAGAGGAGTCAAATACGAATAAAATTTCTTTGTTTCTTTTCACCATATTGATGATATTGTTTCACATTGTCAGTGTATTTTTATCTCGTTTCACCCTAAGGCTAGTGGCGTGTGCATTAAATCCCAAATTCGAGTTTTTATTAGCCGAAAAAGGAAAATAACTCAACTGTTTGTAAGAAAAACTTTATTTTTCTGTTATCATTTTGATGGTATTTTTCTATTCAATATTGCTGTACTAATCTCTGGGACGTAATATCAAAATGGTGCTGGTCCATTCATGAGAACTTGTTTATTTGAATGTGCTTTTACGTAACGGATCAATGAAATTCTTGTCACAAGACGACATTATGTCGCTGTTTTCTCCGACGCTTATTTCCACAAGATTCCGATGCAGTTACTTTGCCAATGCGAATGGTATCTAAAATATAACTATAAAGGACAACTTTATATAAAACAGAACTGGAAAAGAAATAAAAGATTCAGTTGAATCATTATAAATCATCAGAACCAATGTCTATAGAATTTTTTCGATATTATGGAATCCTTTTTAAATTAGACGAAGACCTTGCAATTGGTTGAAATAAAAAAAAATTTAATTATTCGATCTAGAAAACAAGATTTTCAAAATCCAATCAGGCAAATTTAAACCGATGAAATTGGGTACAATATTCCATTAGTTGTAGCTATTCAAAATTTATTTACAATAATTACATTTAAATAACAAGATAGAAGGAAAAAAAATTATGTTCCATTTGATAAAAAGGAAATTCCAATAAGATTTCTAATAGAAAAAGAAATGAAAATAAATTGTGGAAAATCTGATTACTCTGTTTAACGAATAATTTCCAATTGAAATATTTTTTATTATACATCAACACCTTTTTGATATAAATTAGTTTTATTTCACTCACGTTTCACAATTAAAATTAATTGCATTCCATAATAAATTTAAATTATGACTATTAATTTATTACCATCAATGAACAGATGATGCTATTCCATTTCTCGACAATTTTCTTATGGTTATTGCGGCGATATTTATTGATTCAATTATTTATTACAAGTGATTGTATTTGTTTTGTGGAAGTAAGATTTAAAATTCCACTCTTTCTTATAGCATAAATCTATATTGTGCATTATCAACATTTTCAATCGAAGCATTCGATTGTACATAACAGAACTATTTGAAAATAACATACATAATAAATATGTATCAGTTGCAGGTAGATTGAATTGTTATTCATTCAAGATTCATGGTATTAACTGACTTTGGCTACAATTTGAATCAAATGAATTATCTGGAATAAAAACGTATAGAACAATGTATAATTGAAATCAAAAAGTGTAGAATTAATTACCAAGATTAATCAACTTATGTACAATAAACAGAAAAATTATATCACTTTCATGGTTTCGGTCACATCGTTATCATGTATACAATTTTCATTTCTTTAAAAACTATATCAAATTACTTGATACTGAACGAACACTGTTACACTGCAACACTAACGGATAAATCGATGATCATTTTTTATCGAAATTCTCCAAGGATTTTTGGATAAAAAAGAAACACATATCCTTCAATTTCATTGATACGCTGCATTACATAGTTGCATTTCATTGATATCACTAGATTCGTTACGCATTCTAACCATTTTCTTCGATTACATTAAATGAACATTCAGTACGTGGTAAATGTTCAATCAGATCGTTATTTAACTAAGTTTACTACATCAATAATAGTTGGTCTGGAATGTTTAAACTGTTTTTTTTTATAAGTGAGCACATCTCCATAGTTATCCATTATAAGACTTATTAACAACGATAAAGTTCTCTGACACCGTGTTCATTCGTTACATTAGTCTGGTTGGTCTCAAGGTGACGTTTCAATATTTAACAAAAAGTGTACCGTGTTTAAAATTAATTAAAGATATTGTCAATTTGATCATGTAATATATCGGTCTAATTGGCTATTCGAAGCGAAGAAAAAAAATTACTTGATATTTCATTCATTAGATTTGTTAGAAAATCAATTGGAATTCCATTTCATTTTATTTTATCGTCATTATGCTGGCACACAATCTGATTAATATAGTAGACATTTTTTCTATAGTTGAATTGGTGAAACTCAATTGAGTCCAAATCAAAGAAAAGTTTGAAAATGACTTTTCTATACCATTGATCTTCGTAAATATTATTTACCGTCAATTGACGTATAAAATACAATAAATTAGTTTCCAATTTCATCTGACTTAAATTGACTACAGTTGAACTAAAATACACTACCTGAAGCAAAATCCAAAAGGTAAATATTGAATTAGTCTGCAGTGTCAATGCAATCTAATTTCTGATAAATCATTCACATTCCACAATGAACATAAACGATGACTCGAACAAATGTTATGAAATTCATCTCGTCATACAGAAAAATATAATGTTGCTATTAGCAAAACGGACGTAATTAAGAGTATTTCTTACATTTTACAGTCTATAATGGTTTACTTAAACGTACTTGTAGCCACTGGGAACTATATTTTCAATTAATTGCTACCCATTAACTTTTTTTTCAACGTTTAGCATTAAATTTCTGGAAAAAAATTATAAGTTAGATTGACACATAAAGTTACTGAATGCAATTTCCCTGGATACTGCATATAAAAATGTATACCATCACATAAACCATAAAAAAGAACACAAAATGATTACATAAAAATATTGTGGCACAACAACTTTGACAATAAAAAATAGCATTCAACCTATGAGAAATCTAGGAAATTTTGATGCAATCAAAATACTCAACACCCTATTGTTTCTGTTAACAGCATTGTCATAACGTTAATGAATAGACTGAATGAATTTGAAAATTAAAAAAGAAAAATATAATAAATCGTGAAAATAATTTTTTTTTACTCGAACATTGTGAGAAATAAAATTGAAAAACAACCGGTGGTATTTTTATGCCAATGGGGATGTTGCTTGTGCAAATAATCTCATAATCATCATATGGGAACGTACGATAAATATTTTTTCCCTTCATTATCCCAAATGTACTCGAACAATGTGTTTTCAATAAAACGCCACTTTTGTTCGCATATAATTATTATAGAATAGTAATTAAAATCCCGTGAACTATTGTTGATAAGGCACAGTACAATTTGGTCGCATCATTTTTATTCGTTCGGTATAATCAACAATGAATATTAAAATCATGTTATACTCAAATGGTTATGATTGTTTTATTCAATCTGCTAACCAGGCGAATATTAAATTTGATTTTATGCTGAAAACTTACAATGAAATACATTGTACAAAGAATGATTAATTATTGAATATGTGAATTCATATTCTGCTCATGAGCAACCAAAGCTGAGCTTTCACTAACGAAAAAAAAATAAAAATCTGTTTGTGGAAAGGAAATCAGTCTTGTATCCACTCTCGTAGAACCAATTTAACTCTACTCGAAGTAAATTCCAAGCCAAAAATTCCGTATTCTGAACAGAAGTAGGAGAGATGACATATTCATTGGTGTGATGCCACAACTGAAAAAATATTAATGGTTCTATTCTATGGCCCCCGACATTCTGGCGCTTACCATAATTCAGTTCACGTTATATAAATGGAAATCCAATTGGAATTACTGTTTAGTAGTCCATTTCAAATATATGTACATAAATATTATACGTATATGTGTGGGGGGATGATAATGGGTACATACGAGAACATCAAAACACTCGTGGAAAACTGCGTGGATTCTAGTAATCACATGATGATTTTATTTTTTTTATAGAACCAAGAATAAGATTCAAAGTGATTCTGTATGAGTTTCCAACAGATTATTTATGGGAAACTTTTTACATTGATTTTAAATGGCAATTCGTACATTCATTTCGTTATAAACTTTTTGCTTAAGAAGGAAATGTTTAAGTTCAACATTTTTAGAACAGAAAATCGAAAGAAAATTCATGTACACAATAAGAAGATGTATGAAGTTCTTTTTTTATCGATTTTATAGAAACAATCTCTATGATAAAGTTGCATAAACAACAAAGAATCCGTAGAAGATTCTCAAAATGAAAAATATTTTCAGGCCAGTAGAATGGAATCTTCTTGTGATTTTGAGCCATTACTACCATAAAAGCATCAATATAACATCAGAAAGATATTCTATTTAAAGTTGGCTGTAAATAAAGTTAAAGAATGTGACCAATGCATTAAATATTTTCACTTATTTTTTATATTATTTATTGCATATCTCCTTAGGAATACTGGCTTAAATTGCAAAGATTATGTTTTAATGAAAACAATGGAAAAAATATGAATGGAACTCTTGACTTTATATGTGACGATGATAAATCTCCAGAGCTTAATCGTTTAATAAAATAAGATAATTTTTTTTAAATGATTGTCACTGCCTCAAATAGCTTTAGAGAAGGCAAAGAATAAAAATAAATTCTTGGTTCTCATTCATTCTCTCGCAGTGTATTAACGAAGGGGAAAAACTTTTGCACCCTCTCAGACCCAATTAAAGCTAAAAGGCTGCTAAATAATTTATCTTGACTGTGAATATAATTTTATTTTTTTTACGTAGACTTATTCTTGTGTGCCAGAATCACTTCAATGCATTTAAATTAACTGTTCCGTTACTAATTTCATCACATTAAAGAATCCGGTGAAAAGTTTTATTCAGTCAGAACTTGTCGTCCTCGTGTACCAAACGAATAGAATAAAATTATATACACACCCCATCAAAACACAACACCGCACACCATAAACTTTTCACATTATTCTGACGGTTAATTATCATTTTAAATTAGATGAACAAGTATAATCAAAACATATAAAAATGTGAAAAAAAAAGAAGAAGAGAAATATCAAGTACACATATAGATTGTATTCACAAAGTCACACTCTTGGTCTCTTTTCTTATTTGATTTTTATCATATCCGTCTACATGTTTTATATACACTATAGTAAACATAGCGACAACATAATTATCATAAACCGCATTCAATTTTATTTTCACAACTCAACAAACTTTAAAAAACATTAATGAATTTACACCGTGAAACGCCACGTAATAAATAGAATCTGGCACCATAATGTTTAATTTAATTTAATTTAATTAATTAATTTTCTTATCCGTTTTCCAGTAAATGCAACCAACAAAATGAGTGAAACATACGATGAAGAATCTTATACCGGATCAGAACCGGATGATATGTGCGGTTTATCTGATTATGAAGATGAAGGAACTGATTTAGATGAAATGCAATTTACATTTTGTAAAGGCTCAACCACTAAATTACTTGAGTGTACAACAGAAATTAATTTAAATGGTCAAACCAATGATGACAACGATGATCAATTGAATTCAACGACATCAACTAACAATTTACATGGCAATTCAAAATCAAAATTAATGTTTTTTGGTTGTGCTACCGTTTTATTGCTTAGCTCATTTTTATTATTAATCTCATTTCCACTGTATTACGAACAATTAAGCATCGATTTAAATGGTGACCATAATAAAACGACAATTGAACAACAACAACAGCATAATATTTATGGAGCTATTTTATATATAACAACATTTACAACATTATTAATAATAGCGATTACGTTAATCGCAACATGGATATATAAGTGGCAACTGAATATATTTAAATTACCAATACCAAATGACAGGTGAGTGTATGACCGCAAATATAAAAACATTTTAGCACAATAAACCAATTTGTTAAACTGGTCGAGTGGTACAGATCCAATGTAGGTAAATTGCATTCAGTAACGGTAGATGGTACCAGTTGAAGTTGACGGTTACCTATAACATCTTTGGCCAGCATAAATGTATATTCAGTGGTGCCACATGAAAGAAATCAGTATAACAATATTCTATGTGTCGAAGGGATGCATAAATAATGAAACTTTTTCCAGAAACAACACACAAAAAAAAACTTTATCATAATGGATTCTTCATATACGCTCACTTGGTTTTAATGCCTCTCGTTTTTGGTCAGTTAACTGATTGTTCAACATTAAGTTGTACAACAGCAAAGAACCAGAATAATTTCTCTATGTTTTTCTTGCCATTATGATTCCATATTGATGGAGGGGCAAAACCCACATTATGACACCGCACTGAAACACCCATTGGATTGATTGACCCACCCCCATAACACAAATCCAACAAAAGGTGTACAAAAAATTGAAATAAAATAACTAATGTAAAATACCTTTTTTTTACTTTTTCTTTGGGTTTCAAATTTTTTTTTATGAAATTGTTTCTTATGTGGCTTTCATTTGGATGGACGCGTCACCAGATTATTCTCAATATCCACCTGTTGTGGTTTAGCTGGTACATTCTGTACAGTTAGTTCATATCAAAGGGTTTCATGTCATCTACAGGATCCATTAAAGGGAGCCGCTCTCGTCTATTCATTAGTATTTTATTTCTTCTTTTGTCGAAAAGGTAACGTAAGTGTAAATTTCCTTGTTATTTCATTCTATTTATACTGCTTAATGGTCGTATATTTAGATGTCGATTTATATTCCCTTGCTCCTTATGCCATTCTCTTTTTTCTTCAGTATTTTTTTTCTTTTGGTGTAGTATTTGTTTTTTGGGGGTAGATGATCCCTTTTCAAATAGTCCACCAAAAATTACAAAGAAAAAAGAAAACTTTTTGGTCCCAACATCTCAATAACATACATAAAAAGATTTAAGTTAAATAGCTTGATTTCTAATGGTATAAACAAATCTGTCAATTTCACACTATCGAACCGACACAGTAATGGGATTACAAAAAATCTTCTCAGCTACAACAGCCGTGGTTGGTCTCTTTATATCAGTTGACTATGGATTGTGCGATGAATTTAGATGCCGCGGTTCAGATTTAGCACTTAGTTTAATTACTCAATCCACCGGATGGCAAGGACACGCCGTATGGACTCTTTTATATTTAATTGGTATCGGGCTATGGGTGTTGCACTTAACAATGCTTGAAGAATACGTAATTAGTTATCCAAACGTAAGTAACCATCAATTCGTCCTTTTATATTTTTATCTTTGCTTCTTATCGTTCCAATAAAAAAAAAGTTCTAGATAATTAAATTCCGTTTGTTGATTCTTCAGTAACTGACACCCGTCTCCATCCACGTAGTTTAGACAAACATACATATTAATTTTATGCATAAACGTAAAGCAATACTTTAATGGTTGTCGTATTTTATTTTATCTTTTGATTCCATTCATCATGAATTAAATACAGCCATTCAAAGCTGTACCAACAAACACAAGTTTATTATCCACAATATCTCGGATGGTGTCAAATGAGGAGCCACGATTACATAAAAATTCAACAGAAGGACGTAAATCACAACGAGAGAAACCAAATATCCTGCACTTAATTGTTTGGATTCAAATTATTACGTATGTGGTATTCCTAATATTCGGATGGATTGATCTGATATCACGATCTGGTTCGGTATGTTATCAATATTACGTTATATAATCTAATAACTTCCACTATATTCATCAATGGTTAACATAAACATTATTTTTCCTGAAATTTTAAATAAAAACGAATTCTGTCATTCGAATCATAGAATCTCATTAATGTAAATTGAATATTTTGATAACTAGTAAACCAAACATAGATCCATATTTTATTTGCATAATAATATTTTGTTTTGTATGCCATTGTGTTTTCAATCTAGATTACCGATGTCCATCAGCACTGGTCAAATACAAAAAATACAATTTATTGTCATTTTAATATTCAAACCCAAGTACCTGAAATGCATCACAACAGCATACCAGATAATAATGAAGCTATAAAAGAGCTTTTATCAAATTTGACACCTAACAGTGTTCTCTATAATAAAACCGTCCAACATGTAAATCGTAATCGAAGAGAATCACATTACCAATTTCATCAAAGTATTCATCATGATAGAACAACTGGATCAGAGATACGGATTGACCAGCATAATAATAACAGTAATACAGATAAACAGATTCATACATTCATAAAACATCGAAAGGCCAGAATTTATCGAAATAAAATTTCAAGATTTTTATTAGAAAAGAGTAAACACTATCGACAACATCATACCAAAGGATCTGGCAATGCTGCAACTGATTTAAATTCACTGCTCGCAGATGGTGAATTCATATTTGAGGATTTACAATGCGAATATGTTAAAAAGTATGCGTGGCTTGTTATTATTGTATACACGATATTTGTAATAAGTGCAATGCAATTTTTAATGATATCTGAATCAGCAGTCTTTACTGTTGCTATTGCCACCTCTGCACTACCGCTTGTCGGTATATTTTGGTCATTATGTGAGCTAACAACAAATCCATTTGATAATACAGGTGAGACCATTCAAATGAACTTCTGAATTTTCCAAAAATCCTGTACCATTGCTGTCCCATTATTTTTTGATTGAGATGGTGTAACAACTGTTCTCACTGCATTTCAATTTAATTAATTCACAATTTAAATATTCTTTCCTTTATCGATTTTATATAGCTGAACTGGTATGGGCACCACAAGTGTCAGGTGAACTAATTTGTTCACTACTGGGAACACCAATCGTTTTCCTGGGCATTGGTCTGCTGACACGTTCCTATTTTTATGACAACACCATCATTCTAATACAGCCATTTAGTAAACGTTATACTACATTGAAATCAGACAGTGCTTAAATTATTGTCTGGTGCATCTACCACATCATTTAGGGAACGATTAAAGTATTTCACATATGGAACTACGGACATAATATCGAATAGATATTGTTATTATAAAATTTATGCTGACCTCTTTTATATGCATTCGACTATTTATATACTTTTAACGTCATTGAATTGGAAACATTTAAGTAAAAAATTAAAATTCACTTTAAAAATATGATAATGCTCATAATAGATAATTTAAAATAAAAATAATGGAATTTCGTTAACGAGAAAATACAATAATGATAAAATTTATAGAACTTATTATACATATAACTGTAAAATATAATCAAATGAAAATAATTGATATTGAAATAAAACGTTTAATAATTGTTTAAATATAATTGAATTCTTATTAACAATACATCTAAATAATATTGTAAATAATTAAAATATACATTAATATGTATGGATATGAAATAAATGATATTGATGTTGTATGAATGTATTTTAAGTAGCAAAAAAAAATGAAAAGGATAAACCAAAACAATATAACTTTTAAAGATAAACAATGTAAATCAAAATGAATAAATATAAAATGGGAAAAATTTTAATATTCAATGTTTAATCAACAATAATTAAATAATTATTAACGCATGATCAAAATTTGTACATACTGACGATTAATACTGCAAGGAAATACAAAATAATTTTAAACATTTGAGCTTTTGCCAATACTCGATTCAATATTGAAAATTAAGTCACTTTGTTTATTTACATCATAATGAATGTAATTGAAAGTTTTCATTTTAAAATATTTTCAATAATCGTTTCAACAAACTAAAATATCAAAATATGAATGCAATGAGTATAAATATACAAAATTCTGTATTCTCTGTTAACAAATTGTATTTCAATTAATCGCAACTTAGAAGATTTTAAATCTTTGATGTTTAAAGTCAATGGAGCATAAAGTGTAAATTAAAATTTAGTAATCATTCTAACTGATGGAACTTATTATGATGTTATCAAAATTATGGAAATTGTATCAAAACGAATATAATATGTAATATGATGTTCTACATATATTCATTTAATAATCATCAAACGCATTATTACTGACTGTTTATGTGATGAGTAGTGTGGACTGTATGATGAATAACAATATTATATAGTTCCTCATGTTATACTCAATGCTAAGATAAACCTTTATAACATATTTCATAAAGATAATTAATATTGTTGTTGAATATACAAATGGCCTAACGCACTGAAGAACATACATCTACATGGTATATTGTCACTAAAATTGATTAACAAATAATACGATTAAAGCCAATTAAAATTTCCATCTCAACTATAAAGAGAGAATTAAATTGAAAAAAGAAAAAAAGTTAATTAAATGTAATGTTTGTTTGAAAATGTCCGTGCAGTTTTATAAAATATTTAATTATTGATAGTAGACGACACATTCATAACAGGACAAAAGAAATATTATAAAATTGTAATCTATATGAATTATTGTTATCCATTTGTGTCCCTCCATATTAATACCTGTTGTTTAATGTGACTGAAAAGCCAAAATATGAAAGATAGTGGATCAAAACAAAAGAAATTCCATCAAAGTGAAAAGAAAATAACGAAATTTTTGAAGTCAAAGTGCTTTATATCATGTTGTAATTTAATTAGATTCGTAGTTTATATTGAACAGAACAAAATGAGAAAATAGAAGATTGAAGTCGGATAGTATGTAACTAAATGGTCATTCTGCTATTATTTCTTATACATAAATAGCGATTATTGAATACCAGAATGTTAAATTTAGCTGTAATTCGATTGTATAGAATAAACAATTGAAGCCAACAAAGTAACTTATCTTGAATGGAATTTAAACAGATAATAAAGACAAATTGAAATTATTTAATATTTTTTAATTTATTTTTACACTTTAGTAATCAGTGGACGTGTGTGTCATTCTACACTATGCATTGAATTCTTTGATTTACAAACGGATCTATGTGGTGATAACTCTTTGCAAAGGATGTGTTTATTGGTATTAGGTTTATCAGAATTTAAATCATACCTTCTTGTTACCTTCAGTCCGTTGTATTTTGATCATAATATTGTTACTAATCCTTTATTTATTTTTTTATATTGTGATTTAACTCATTTATTAACATGCATCCGGAAAATTAAAGTGAAACTCAAATTTCGAATAATTGCAGCCAACATATTAGAATCAAATACTTCTAGATGAAGGTTATTCGAAAATTGAACAACGTGCAAAGTACATAGGCACTTTAACCTGCGTCTATTATGTTGTGCACTTATCTTTCATAAGTATTGAAAATTCGTATCGTCATTGATATTTACTGAAATATAAAGTCTTTTATAACTGAAGTCTTTAATGAGTGGTGTTAGTCGAAATGTCACTATTCCGAAAAAAAAAATAAAAAAACACAGTCAATTGTTGATAATTGATAAGCGCGAAATAATTAGGTTAATTAGATTTAATTCGTGAACTGAATGTGCATTAGACAGATTGTTTGTGAGGAATCATAAGGGGAGTGTGTGAAACATTAAAAATATTGTGAATGAAGTTTTCTGTTTTTTTGAAGGATCTAACACATACACAATTTTTTTTCTCTCATGCAACTCTCTCTCTCTCTCTCTCTGTCTGTCGATTGAGGAGACAAAAGCCACTCTTTGGTCCAAATGTAACTATATTTTACTAAATTCAGAATCTATTTTGCGTTCAACCTATTTCGGTTCTTTTTTTTTTTGTTAATTCCATGAGAACGCGGAGTGAATTTTCTTATCGTCGGAAAAATTGAATTTTTCATTCTCAATCTGAATTTTCTCTCATTTTCTCTCTCGCTCTCGCTCTCGCTTCGGACAATAAAAGAAAAGAAGAAAAAAAATTTCGTATTTGGAGACACAAAATAATTCAAAGTGCGGAACTGAGCTACACTATTTGTTTTATTTACGATAGATATAATTTTTTTTATTTCTTTAATTAAAATTCATATGTGCGATTATCGAGGACAATTAGCACGTTGCATGAGAGATAACTTCTGAACCAAGTGGGATTAGTGACTAAGGTATATCCCTAGTGTTGAATCTAGTGTCTTCAATCTGTGGTGACACTCAACGAATCATCGACCATACAATACGTTGAGGGTATAAGGAATACCATTTGAGAGTCATTGTCATCCACAGTTCTGTTCTTCGCATGCTGGGACACTTCTGAACATTAAAAAAGTGTGTTTTTTCTTCGTTTTCATTTTGTGTATTCTGTGAGAAGTGCAAGAGATTCCCCCGTATGTGTTTTAATTCGAAAGCAGCAGAGCTACGTCGGTGAGAGACTACGCCTTTTGAGACAGCCATATTATGTTCAACAAAATATTATAAAAGTGTGTTATATGGAAAGAAAGTGTTTTTCTTTTCTAAATTAATTAATTTTCGGTATGTATTGCATATGGAATTCAACTATTTATAGTTAATTTACGGTATTTAAGCAATTTGAATAAGTGATTAGAAAATACAATTCGCTGATAGGTGGTTTCAATTATTTGTTTTAAGAATGGAAAGATGGTTAGAAAATTTCACTGCGACGGGTTCTCTCAATTTTCTTTTTTCATTTAGTGAAGTCCACATTGGACCCATTGTCGTACAGTCTGATGTAAAATGCAATTGATTCCTTATCAAAATTCACAATAAAAAACGTTCGAACTAAATTGGAATCAATTATCTGATACGACGATGAGTGTAACAAAAGAAATTGATGTTATTGACCAATTCGCGATATGATTTTAGTTTGTGTTTTGTTTATATACAAATTATTGTATGGATTGCAAATATTTGGAAATCGTTCTAATAATTCTTTTATAATAACTCTGCATACCTTATTGGTACATACTTTTTATTAATCTAAATGTATTGTATGTATTCAGTTAACATATGTATTTCATCGTATAAATATATAAAATAAACGCATAGACAAGTTAAAGCACATATAAAATAAATTTAATGAATACGAGACTCTCGCGAAAAGGTCATTTATGCAATAAAAACATGCGAGACTTAACACAGAAAATGACAACAACAAAATGGTACGACGTTTTTGAAGAAGCATTGGTTTCTTTAATAATAAACCTGCACGTTCAACAACATAGTCAGCAGTTTTTTTTTCATATTTAATATTGTTAAGTGTTGAACAACAAGAATCCGAAATTTTAAAAAGAATTGAATAAAAAGAACTATAAAAAAATATAAATATATGAACGTAGTGTTCACAATTGAGTATGCTTGTTTAGCATACGCATTTTGCACTTTTGGCTAAGGTGTCCATATTAACGTGTACCACAGAAGTTGCTAATTATAAACTAGATTCCATTCGAATATAAAAAGTGAATATTTAAAAAAAGCAAAAAAAAAAAAAATAAAATATCATGAATAATAGTATCTCAGTGGCACATTTAAGTATGTTGAAAGCTTGCATTTAAGCAGTTGTATAGGTATATGAGTACATAATATACCGTAAAGTGTAAAGAGAATTCATACAAAAATAATTTTTAAGACATAGCCAATATAAATAGGTTTTCCTTGAAACCAACGATGCTGGATACAAATGATGAACGGACTTATCAACGTATAGCCAATACAAATGTACAAATGCATTTTAAAGTACCTACATAATTACCGATCGCCATATTTCCCAAATACTCATTGGGATATTGCCCGATGTGACTAGGCACGCGTTTCCCTTTGTTTTGTGTCCTAGGCCCTAATCCTGTAACAATAATGTTTATAAAAAAACTAGTTTTTCGTTTAAACAAATATTCGAGACTGCATTTACTTTTGGATAGTTGGGCTTTGATCACGTTCTTTTTAAAATTCATTTATATTAACAATGTGAATATTCATTTGTTATTATTTTTTTGCTGACCAATTAACTAAGACAAAATCAAAAATTGATAAAAGTTTTTGAATTGAATTCATTGGTGTTAATGAACTTTGGTGTATAAATAATTAAATTGTTATGGTAATTAAAAGAATATTTTGGTGTTAAACGAATTAATTTATATTGCAAACATATTAGATTATAATGAATTGATTTAACTCTATATATAATAATAAGATTTAATAAAAGATATTGTAATAATTTATTTTAATTTTAGAACTCTAAAATGGTTCATCGCAGTAGTATCTCGTCGACTGATAATGAGGTATTTAATTCGTCACACATTGATACAATGTCGACAATGGCAACTGTTGAAAGTGAACCCATTAAGGTGTTATCGGGTAACCAATTATTATCGGCATCAACAACAGAAACCAAAACAATGGATTTGACATCAACAAAACGCTCTGTATTACCTCAAAAGAAAATAACGCGGAGTTCTAACCGCCTTAGCATAGATAAAATAACAGAGAATTTAAGACTGAGCCAGGAATCAAAGACGAACTTAAACAATTCATCAGATACATCTATCAATATTAATACTCCAATAAAGAGTGTTGCATCACAAAATGATTCCGGTGTTGTTTGCGAGATGAATGAGAGTGATCTTAATCATCAGCCATGTGTTCAAGATATCAGTCAAAATGAAATTAGTGTGCCATTACCAGAACGTAAACCACGAAGAAAAAGTTGTACAACACGAAAACGTTCAATACCAATTGAACACGTGGAACCAACAATTCTAATCGATGAAACCAAAACAGAGAAAGAATTATCACCATTGCGATTATCACCTTTATCAGGTAAAATGAAATTAATTAAGTATTTATGATATAAGATGGTAAATATTATATTTTAAATTTTTAGATAAGTCCGTGTCAGAATTAATATCTACAGTGCATGAAAGTGCCACTGTTTCTGGTACATATGCAATAAAAAGTCTCTGTCTTTATTGTGATAGAGTATTACCAAATGTAAAAGCATGTAATGAGCATACAGAAAAGACCCACCAATTAAATGCGAATCGTCGCATTAGTTCTAGGAATTCCACAACAAATACATCTAATGTTGCTGCATGTTCGTACTGTTCAACCTCACCAGCAAAGAAAACTGTAATTTTACCAACATCTGAGTTGACTGAATTGTTTTATCATTTCCTGGAAAAACATAGTGATAAGTATCATGGTTGCCGATCATGTCAAATCCGTTTCACCAATAATAAATTATTAGTTGAGCATCAAGAAATTCAGCATGGCATAAAGCCTTCTAATGTGAACCCAGATGATAAATCCAATGATGGAAAACGTAAAAAATCGAATGGCGACATTAATGAGAAAACTAATGAATCGACAACAGAATCCTCACCAGATACTGTAGATGAAAGTATCACTGCCAAAATAAAAACTTCCGATGTATCAAGACGCGTATTGAGTCGAAGCCAATCAAAGCAAACATTGCAAGAAAATAAATTGTCACAACAACAACCAAAGAAAAAGATCTTGTCACGTTTAGGGATTGCACAAAATCGATCACCACGCACAAGAAAATCATTGAGGCATTTAACCAACAGTGAAAGTAGCCGAAGTGAGTCAAATCCAAGCCCGGCAAACAATTTTTTAAATAATAAGCCCAGAGCAAGCCGATCGCGAAGTAAAACGAACACACAATCGACACAAATTAGTCCAATGGAAATCGATTTATCAGCAACTGCAATATTGAAATCGACAAATACCCGAAATGAGCTTACCTTAACCACATCATTTGATGAAGATTTCTATGAAAATGTAATCACAAGTGTTAAGGATAATTTAAGCTGTTTTGTTGATGGCAAATTAGCAAGTGGACCAATGTCACCTAGTCCTCTAAGCCCAGTTGCTGCGATTCCGGCTGTGAAAAGTACTGTAGTACGGACTGAGATTCCAGAAACTGATCCCGAAATCCATGAAGCTACTGCATTATCTGCCCAAACTGCATTCCCTACACTTTTGACTGCGGAACAATTCGGCCAAGAGACTCATCCAAGTAAATTAAAAAAACCAATCACTAAAAACTCATGGAAATGGAAATGGGACAGTGTCAAAAAGTATAAATATGTAAATGAAGGTGGGAAAATGGTGAAGAAAATAAAGCATCCAGTCAGTGGTTTACGTGATTTATCAAAGTTAGATATGTGGACACAATTAACAATGCGTGTTAAACATGAGGTGATTAAGCGAAAGGATCGGTTGTCTTCACATGAATCATACGATAAAGACGTGTGCAGTTCACCAGAAAGCGCAAGAGAAGGAAAACGGAAAATGGTTGAAGAATTAAACACTATATTGGATTCTCGGATGTTACCACAAATAAATTTAGAACAGAATGAGCAACGTGTTATTAAATTGGAACCAGAAGAGGTGTCTGACCCAACAGTTATGCCGGTTTTGTTGGATACAGGTCGAAGCGCTGATGAAGAAATGTTTTTACGCAGCCAATTGCAATTGAAAAAGCAACCAAATCAGAATTCAAATAATAACGAATTGGTTTTAAGTGGTGAATGGGCCAGACCTCGATGTTATCTTTGTTATGGTTGTGGTGCTAAATTTGATACTAAGAAGGGAATGGAAGACCATAAAATTCACGTACATCCTAATGTATATGCGACACATTATGAAGTAGTTGGCCGTGAACTAATTGAAAATAATTTATATAAGCATCTCTTTATTCCTGAGCGGGCATTAAGCGCTACAGCCAGAAATACTCAACAATCGGAATCTAGTGATGCTGATAATAAATCAAAAGATACAACAATTGAAGATTCCATGGACAGTATTACATCATACACTGCAAGCTATGTTACTGCCATTAAAAGTGATTCAATTGATACAGATTCGAATTCAAATTCAAGAAATTCAAAAGTGAGCACCAACACAACTACCAATTCATCTGTGATTAAGGATGTAAGTGATTCGAATACCATGGAAGTTAAAGTGAATTGTAGTAAATGTAAACGTGAGTGTAATGGTCGGTCAGAATTATATAGGCATATGTTAGATTGTTCAGGTGATTATATTTGGATGCAAGCTAAAAAGCGTTTTAATGTTCGCTATCGATATTTTGGAAATCGCAAAAGGCGCAATCGAAAAAATCATATAACAACCCAATTAATTGGTATTCGAAAACCACGAGTAAAGTCTACTGCGGCAACTAGCATAAAAAGTGAAGAAAATTCCTCAAATGATTCTAAAGAAAATGATTCGAGTAACAAAAACACTAATACCAACAATGGTAAGAAATATGTGTTTCTCTTAACTAGTTTATTTCATAGTTTCAATATTAATTTTATAATTTTTTATGATTTCTTTCACTTATTGCATGCATTTTATTTCTATTAATCACTTATTTACTTCCTATTTTGAAGCTCAAGAATGAAAAGGTCAAGATTTCTATCATTTTACAGCTGATCCAATTCAACGCATGTTGGAGAATTTACCAGCTAAGCGGGCATGCCGTACAATATTGTCGACTGATAATTTATCAAAAAAGAAACGTACAACAACTGTTAAAAAGACTAAAATTCGACTGCCTCCAGTTAAATCGCTAGCAGTTAAAAATCGTATAAAGAAAATTTCCTCGTCAGGTGCCGGGCGTAATTTAACATATGTGACTTCATCGACAGTCAATGTGATTGGAAAATCATTTAAAAAACGAATGCTAAAAAGAACTATTATGACTAGAAGCAGTGGTAGCAGTAAACCAATGCGAAAAGTGTCGATGAAATCTACAACTTCACAAAGTATGCAAATTTCAAAGATTAAGAAAACTAAATTGAATAATAAGTCAACGAGTATAACGCCGCAGATAGAGACTGATAAAACTTCTAAAGGTTTCATAAAGATACTAAAAAATAAATCAAAGCAAATTCGTTCTATTAGCAACAATCGTAAGGCAAACAAAATGACTGAATTACCTAATTTGGAACAGAGTGAGAGCATTGAAAGCATTGCTGATGAGTGTGATAAACCAAAACCTATAATGCGAAAGGATAAAACGATTGCATCATCATCTACTAATAAGAAAGGAATAAAAGATATTTCATCAGCTAGCGACACAAATCAGGATAGGAATATTTCAATTGAAACAGATGAATTAAATACAGAAACAAAAAACGAAACCGATATAAATATCTTAGTGCAAGGAGAAACAAACATAACTAAAGATATAGAAAATCAACAAATTACGAAATTGCAAAATTGTGTCGTTCGTATTGTTGTTGAAGACACCTGTGTCACTAAAGATCATGGAATTAGTGAAGAAGTGATTAATAATACAGATAATCTCCCTATTCCTGATGAAAATAAATTTGCCACTCAATTACATCTTGACATTACCCGGGATACATCACCAGTAAAATCAAAGTCACCCTTAATATCACCTAATAAAAAGCGAAAACTTAGTGATTGTATAGCAATGTTGGCTGGTAAATTAGAAGAGAAAACCGGAACTAAATTTCTGGAGAGTGATTCAAGTCCATTGCTCAGTCCCACAAGAGCACAACCAAAGGACTCATCAATTGAATTACTAACAGATTCTAAACTTGACCCACATGATACAAATAATACTAATACCGTTGATAATCAAAACAATGATGTAGTTCTTGATTTATCAATAAAAAAATCAGTTCAGATTGATATTTCTTCTGAGAAAGAATTTGGTAGTCAGGTTTCCGATGTTGTGTTAGATTTTTCTATCAAGAAACCGATTATTAGTGACAACCATAGTGCGGTCGAACAATTAAATTCCGATAGTATAGCCACAAAAGTTACAATCTCATCCGAAAATGATAATATAGTTAATACGGAATTAAATATAAAATGTGATATAGTTAGTGAAAAGAATGATGTTCCATCAAATGAAGTTAGAAAATCAAAAGTTATCAAGGAAAGGGTCAATAAAAGTACATTGAAAGAGAATACTCAAACTACTAAGAAGAATAATAAACAATCAATTGATAATAAGATGCAAACGAATGTTAAGAAAAATCAAAGTAAAATTGCGAAAGTGAACAAAAATGTGAAAGAAAATCATTTGGTATCTTCTGTTGTGAGAGAAAGAGGCAATGAAATGTCAAAAGAAATTGTTAATAATTTATATGAAAATGATAAAGTTATTAATACGTCGAATCAAGTTAATGTAATTGAATCTGCATCTCAAGTAATTTTTATTGAAACGAAAACAAGAAATGATAGTAATAGTCCACCAATTATCGAAGCACCAATACGATCAAGAATAAGTGCAACTAAAGGAGCTGCAAAAACTAAATCGGAATTAACATCTAAAAATCACATTAAAAATAGACTAAATACCACAATTAATGAAGGTAATAACGGAGCTATTGCAGAGTCATTAAATTCTTCGCTATCAACTGTTAAGAGCAAAACATCAAAAAGAAAAAATAATAAGCAACGACCGGAAGGTAACGGGTTAGAAAAAGACTCATTAACTGTTAAAGAAAATGTCGATCAACAACAATCAAATTCAACTGAGTTACTTTTGGAAAATGATACTAAACCAGTTCAGCCCAAGGAATCACCTAAAAACCGAATAAATGCTTTTAAAAATAATTTGAGTGCCAATAAGACTTCGCCAAAAACTAAATCTGTAAATAATGCAAAGTTGGCAAACTCAATTATCTCAACTATTGAATCGATAGCCGTGGAAAAGACGGAATCATCACCTTCCAAGACATCAAAACCAAAAAAATCGAAGCGTGGTAAAATTGAATCGGTAATAGATGATAGTGATGAAGAATTTCTTCCTTGGGATCCAATGCAAGGGCAAATTACTTCTACTCCAATTAAAATATTTGAAGATGAGATTGAAGTGCCACCACAAAAAGAGGAAATTTTATCAACTACCATCGAGATCATTAACGAAACTGAATCTCAACCCATTGAACCAAATTCAGTAAAACGCAAAAAAAAGAAAAGAAAGAATGAATTAACTGCTATAATTGCTGATCAATTACTTGAAAGCTTTAAGGAAGTAGATAAATCAAAGTTGGACGATTTGAAAAGACTGCATGATTTGGCCTATGAGAGCGGAGATGAAAGATTATTAGCTAGCAATTTCAAAATATCAGCTCCACCTAAACGACGTACAGCAAATATGGCCAGAGAAGTAATACATGAATCTGTAAAGAGAAAGACAATAGATCATCCTAAAGACGTTAAAATGGTTACGACAAAGTCTACAAGAACTAAGGTTAAGACTCAAGAGAAGTCATCATTGACTGAATTAAAACATAGTGATCCAAAATGCAAAGATGTGATAGCAGATACTGATTCGACAACAATTGTAAAACCATCTGCAAAGAAAAAGAATAATAAATTGAATAGAGTTAATAAAAAGGGACATGATCAGAAAGAAGAAGAAACTATTTTTAGTAACATTGAAACAAATACAATAAAAGTTGATGATAATACAGTGATACCATTGATTGCAGAACAACCGAAATTATTATCGAGTGACAAAATTGAAACAGAATCGCAGTCAGAGACACAGATTGATTCAGGTGTTGACGTAATATCAGTCACACAGAATTTGGAACAAAATAATAAAATACAATCTAACGAAACCGTTGATGATGAGAAAGATGATTTAAAGAATGTGCCTGCAATCTCATCCTCTCTTCCAAAGAAACCGTTGCTACGACCTAGCATACTAAGCTTCGATGCAGCAAAAACATCTGAATCTGATGCAACCACTTGTAGATTACTGATGAAAACAGCTCTACGCCTATCTGTAAATGAACAGCCGACAAAGAATGAATCATTTTTATCACAAATTGTTAATAAAATTAAAAACAATACAGATAACATTGAATCAGATGAAGAAGATTCCTGTTTAGCACAAATTGCAGAAAGTGTGAATAATAAACTTAAAAATTCAGATGAATTCAATCAAGATGATGATTCTCCTCCGGAATTAACTAGCTTATCATTACCCACAACATCACAAACTGAAACAAATATTAGCACAATGAATCCTCCTTTAAGAACCATATTGACGGAGAAGAAAACAGAAGATGATGATCTATCAGATGATGGAGGTGACTTTGAAGATGATGCCAGTTGTTATACAAGCTTTTCTATTGACACCGCAGCAACACAAAGTAAACGACGTCGTCGGCGTTATCGTCGTTCAGTGTTAATGCGATCGAATAAACGGATGCGTCGTAATATGGATCCGAATAGTCCCGTTACTCTGGTGCCCTGTGAATTATGTAACAAGTCTTTCCGTTCAATAGAGGGCTTGAATAAACATAAAATGACTATAATGCATATCTCACGTGTGTCAAAGGAAGAATTTTTAAATGCAGAGAATAATAAACGCCATGCAGAAAATGTTGGAAATGAGGTAGCACCACAGTTTGTAGAAGATCAATCATCTGGGCGCGAGGAGGATGATGATTTAGATGAAAATCGTGTTACTATACCGGATCAAGCAAATCTAAGTCCTCAAATTCCAGAATCTATGTCGAAATCAGCTGAATCTCAGCTTGGTTTGATTCCAAAGATGATGTCACCAAAACATTCATTAAATGATAAGATGATACCTTTGAATCAAAATTGTTTTGAACCGATTTCATCACCAGAGATGCCAGACAACAACTATGATCGATACAATACAAATAATATGAATGTTGTCGATAAGCGGTTAAATTTAAGTAAGGAGCAACGACTATTCTATGAGTGTTGTAATTTATTAAAAGGATCAGAGCAGGGAGGTAATTCGTTAAATAAAAATTATCGATTAAATGACAAAGGTTTCGGAAATGGTGGTGATCCTGTGGTAAAACCAGTGACACCAAAATCAAATGAGCATTATTCAGCATACCTTGGATCCGATTTAGTTGGTCAACATATGCCAACACATGCTGTTGCTTATTCAATGAAATCACCACAATCGCATCATAGTCCGCGGTCTGGTATCCCAAAAATTGATTTTAATCATTTCAGTGACATATCGTCTGATTCAAATCCAGCATTTTCAAAATCATATATACCAAAAACAATGACACCAGAACGTATAAATAATACACCAGCAGCATCAAATCACTCAGCTGAAGATGATTGGCAAGCAAAAATAAAGATGTCGAATTTTATGGCAACCGCACAGAAATATCAACAGTCTCAGGAACCATTTAAAAGTGTCATGTTCAGTGTTAATTCATCTGTAAAGTGTTCACCATCGAGTCGACCATCAAAATCAACGGATGTAGTATATCCATTACAATCATATCACGAACCATTATCCGACATGGGTGACAGTTTTCCATCATCGCAGGACGCCAGTGAAAGTGAAACTTATGTACAAGCAGTGACGGATCGTTGTGCCTCAACAAACACAGATCCAAAACAGTCGCCAGTTAAAACGGCCAGTAGTTATAGTAGCCCAATACAGGATTCAGTCAATCCATCTAGCTACCAATGTCATATTGGTGGGAAATATCCTTCAACATCTGGTATCACCAAGGAAAATAAGCTTTCAACGTCAATGTAAGTACTCTAAATATTGAGTTTTTTACCATACAAGACGCAAAGTTGTAATTTTTTTCTTTTAGTTCACCGCCATTTACATCACCAATACATTCGACATCATCTCAGGGATCATCTTGTTGCAAGGTACGAACTAAAGCAGCTTTGAAAGGATTCGAAAATTTAAAAGTATCGATTCCCACATCTGGCATTGATCTCCAACAAGCTCTTGATCGGAGCCCACACTCAAGTTCAAAACTTGCCGCATTAGCTGAAATCGCATTAGGTAGTAATGCAACTCTAATCTCACCATTGCAAGAAGAAAAATTGAAATCAGCTAGTCCTTCGACCCACCGAAACAAAAATAAACTCATACTTCCTTTGAAAAATTTGAAAAAACACAATGGCCGTCAACGAAAAAATCAAAATAAGAAAATATCGCCTAAATTTGATAATAATGATAATCAAAATAAGGATATTTATGATTTCGAAGATTCGTTTGAAGCTAGTAAGGAAAAATTTGATATATCAACACATTCTAAAGAAAAACTGTCAGATAAATCGGAAAGTAAATTACAAACCAATGCTGGTTTCAATACGGAGGAGAGTCAACTATCTGGTTATTCAGATCGTGATGATTTCAATTATGCTTCAATGACTGATCGGAGCCTTGTTCAAAGTTCTTCAGATAGTGAAGATGCAAGTGATAATACCATTGTAACAAAAAAAAGTGTTAAGCCAGGTAACAATACTCAAACTAAATCATTAATAATGGGACGAATTTTTAAGAAAGTTAAGAAAAGCGAGGATGGTGAACTTGAATCTTCTTCAACTGATGTTATAAACGTAAAGAAATCAAACCAAAAACCCGATTTGAATAAAGTCTTCGATAGTTTGCGTGAAGAGGTAACTACTAAGAATTCAACTAAAACGACAACTACTAATACTGATGACGTGTTGAGTGTAAGAGCAAAAACAAAAGATCCATCAGCATCTTTGGAAATGGTAAATTTAAATATATCAGTTACCGATAATCCTCAAGATGTTCGGCGGTTGGAAGCCGATTTTGGAATGTCAATTTCAGAAATTAAACATATAATGGGAATAGACAAACGAAATACTCAAAAACGTCGTGCTGCTTGTAGGCAAACAACAATTATCGAGCGTAGTGATGATGAATATGAAGATTTTCATGCTACCAAAGATATTTTAGCTTTGATTCAAGAAGCTGAAAGAAAAGCTGAACGTAGTAAATCGATATCTGGGAGGAAAAAGGATAATAGTGAAGATTGCAGTGAGTCGAAGAAAAAACTTAGTAAAACCATTGTGGCTGAAGCAATAAAGACCGTAAATAAGTGTATTAAGAAAACTAGTAAAAAGAATGAAAATGAAGTTGATGAAAAACCATCGATTAAAAAAAAGATAAAAGAGCCTGAAACAAAATCAAATATGTCAGATAAGAAAGACAAAAATTCTGAGAAAAAACCAATAGCAGTAAAACGACCGCAATCAAAAAAAATGGCTAGATTTATGGGTATGGATCCAGATTCTGATTTTGAAGCCGAGTGGGGACGTACCAATGCAAAACGATCGAAGATTCGTCGACGCAGGAAAACATTGACTGGTAGAGAAGAAACAACAACGTCTTGTGCAAGTAAAGGTAATAAAAAGAAAATAACATTCGAATTAGATGGAACTAGTGCAATAAAGAATGATGAGAAATCCACTGAAACTGGAAGTCCTAAGGGCCAACCAGTGGCTCGACGTAAACGTGTTGCATCTGAGATGTTATACTATTGGTCTTCATCATCCAGTGATGAAGAGACAGTTCAAACAGCTGAAATTCAGACAGTACAGGAAACAGATCCAACAAATGAAGACGATGATGAAAGTGTGGAGCAACATGGCTGGATCGTTGGTGATTCACACAAAAAGTTAGTAAAATTATTAGCTCATGCTAAAGGAAAAATAGCTTCAAAAACAAAACCATAGGTTTCTTAAGATTCCTATGATTATGACATTTTGAATAATTAAAAAAATAAAAATAAATTGTGATAAATTTTCTTTAAACATATTCAGAATGGAAATTGATGTTATGAACAAGAAAATAAAATTTTATTAAAGTAAAAGATTTATTTACATAAACTACGCAATGGAAACGCAAAGAGTTTTATAAAAGTTCGATAACAAGCAAGGATTTGAATTAAAGAGGGATAACAGAGCATTTGATAATATAAAAACTATAACAAATTGCAATAGATGATGTAGTTGCTTTAACGATATTTAAAATACTGTATTAAATATAGATTGATTCATCATTACATAATTATCACTTTAACATTAGAAATATGTATAGTTATGTCTTACTATTATGTCAATAATATTAAGGAAAATATAATTCATCACTTCGTTTTTCATTACATTAATGTAAAAAATACATACAGAATAATGTATATCGAAAGAGAATTTAAATAATTTTGGTTTTGATATTCAAGAACACTTAAGGCCCTTGATTTAAAATAAATTATCAATTATTGGGAGAAAATTGAAATTGTGACAGATAAAAACCTAATAAGAGGATAACAGTGTATGAATGAAATTGTAGTTATAATCAATAATAGGGTAATTTTTAATCAAATGGATTAGATAAAATTATTAGTCAAAAATTAAACATTTTTAGAAATATCATTCACTATTCACAGTGAAAAACAAATTGAAAAGTGTATTTGTTTAAAATATCAATTGGATTTATTTTAAATTTACTGATTTATTTTTTTTTTTTTCATTTCGGATCTCAACCATTTTACATAATAAATTTATAAAAATTTGTACGTAAATTTGGAGTGTGTAGCTACAAACTAATTAATAATATGCTAATTACTTTTGTTTCAATGTAATTGTATAACTGTGTGATAAGAAAGAACTATATATAGTTATATATTAAATATAAATAAATGGAAAATGAATTAACCATTAGTAAGGACTTAAATGTCCGTTACATCGGTTAGGACCAAGTGTTCAGAATAGAAAGATAGTTTAGAAATATCAAGCAAAGTAAAATTGGTTCCAATAAAAAAATTTACCATTTTATTGTGACTAACGGTACAACTGTTTAGTTTTACCGTGTCAAATATATTAGACTTAGATATTTTTCATCAACTCCACATTTAATATGATTAATTGCTGTAGAATCTTAAGGCCAACATAAGAAAAAGATTATGAAATAATAGAGGATGATGGTAGTTTGTTACACTTTGTAAGATTAAAAATTGATATATGTATAACATAAAATATCTTGCATCTAAATAAAAAAATACATACAATTGAATTTTATATATAAAAATTAAGATAACCATCTTTTTCTTTATTTACTATTATTACCAAATAAATGGAGCTTTCTCTCTTAATATTTTAATACCGTGTTTAATCCATTCGGAACGAGATATCCATAATTCAGGTGCACTCTCTAAGCACGACATAACAGCAGCACCTTTCCACGTTGTCATTGATGGATCCATATCCTTTGGACTGGTCACAATGTCAATATGTTCTGATCTATATAAATACGGGATTTGAAGGCTAACCCGATTTTGTAACCATTTACCTATGCCTGTAAATCTCATTCCTCCACCAACAACCAATATACATCCATACATTTTACGTTTCAATTCTTCGTTTGCTGAAAGGAAATTAAATTCTTTAATAGCATTCAATGTCTTAATTGGTAGTGACTTACGACATCGTTCGATGCACTGTAAAACAGCTTGATCAAGTCCAATGATTTGACCTGCAGGTAAAACAAATTCTTTATCAATTGGTTTGTTATCACGTTCGATGTCTAAATTATCCACAACAATATCATCATCATTTGGTTCTTGATTCGCTAAAACACCATCAGTTTGAATCGCTTCTAATTGATCAGTTCGACCACCACGACGTTGCTAAATACAATAAATATCGAATCAATCATACTAAAGTAATTGGTATAAATAAGCAATGTTTTACCTACCCCTGTTTCACGTAAATACTCTGAATCAAAACAATCTTCATGATCTGCATATGAAGCATTTTGTACTCTTGCCTTTTTACCAGTTCCGGTAATATTCAATAATTCTGTATGGAATAAACTCAATGGCGCTACAATTGCTTCATCGCCCACTTGAATTGTATACTTTTTAGTTGCTCGACAGGGATTTTCTACTTTGAATGTCTTCTCTTTTGGGCCACAAACGTCCTGCAATGTAAGTCAAAACTGTAATTGAAATTCGTTTAACTCCAATAAATTGTTTTACCATGTCAACATGACAGAATTCTTCTTTTAGTTGCTTTAAGAGCATTGCATTACGATAGGAACTTGGGTCACAATCTTTGTATGGGAATCCGCACTTTTGAAGTAACCAATAAAATGTTTGAGTTATATCACCACCTCCATAATCTAATCGTACCTATAACAAATATTAATTATGGAATATATATTAAAAAAGAACCAAACGAGAAGACTCTAAACTTACTCTAGTATTTGAATGAGAAATTCCATCTTCAACACAAGATATTGAAGTTTTTTGATCACCAACATCGACGACACAAGCATACCCAAGCCCAGCTCCAAATGTTGCTGCAACATGATCCTAAAACGATGAAACATATACGATGAATCATATATAACAATAACCAAAAAGTTTTATTAAATTCTATTACTTGGACTAGA
The DNA here is from genome assembly GCA_001014335.1 of Coboldia fuscipes. Taxonomy (NCBI): domain Eukaryota; kingdom Metazoa; phylum Arthropoda; class Insecta; order Diptera; family Scatopsidae; genus Coboldia; species Coboldia fuscipes. The sequence continues at coordinate 1,375 of JXOR01000845.1, read as the reverse complement.
AAAGCACTTCCAAATCCTATTGATTTAATAAGTAAATTCATCACTTCTTTTAGTAATGTTCGATTATAAATGTCTGGGATGACCATAACTGCCTTATATTGCTGAATTTCTTTCAAATTAATTTGCAGTTTTTCTGTCAGTGCATGTTCAATGATAGTCTGAAAATCTGCCATAACACTAGTTAAAGAACCCCCGATTCCATCGTGTACATAAAATTCTCCACGACGCATCGGAAAATGAATATTGAATTCACCATCCGGGTCTAGATTCAAAATGTCTGTATCAAATACTGTATCATCGCATGGATTTAGGAATTCGGTTTTTGAATCATTTATTGTTTCGGGACTGGATCTTCTATTAAAAGCTGCAATTTGTTGTGGCGGGGTAGCATACCTAAAATAAAAAAAAAAAAATCTTGTATCTTACAGTTCTTAGATTTAGTTGAATGTTAAGTACCGTCTTCGCCCATCTGATTGCAATGAAGACTGAATCGCATGAGACACTTGTAAACGACATTCTTCCAGTTCTTTGAGTAAGTCTTCAGTCTGCAACAAGAACATATAAATACAGTGTTAAAATACATTTTAAAATAGTTGCACCTTTTATTTATACCTTTTGAACACTCCGTGGAAGGATTTCATCTTTATGTATACACCCAGATGGCTTTCTTCGACGGCCAATTACGTTTAATATTGTGCATGGGTTTAAATCAGATGCCCTCCCAATCCGAAGATACAGAGAGCCGGGATGAATGATGATGAACATCTTCGCCGTGAATGGCTATTTCAGTGAAAGGATAAGTTTATATTCAAACTCAAAAGACAAGTATTAACCATTAAATTCACCTCTGAATGTTCTGGCATGTTTGTTCCAACTAAATTAATTACAAAACTAACTATATTTCTTATTTGCCTTCTATCTATCTTTAAATTTTGATTTGAGAACTGGTTAGCTACAGTACGAATTACTTTTGATTCTTCGAATTACATACACCATACAAATTATAAACAATAAGTGGATCTTCAGAATATATACACAATTCGGAAAATTTAATTTTAATTTCGTTTCAATAAGCAATTCGATTAACTGATTATTATTCTGAAACGCCGTGAAATTTTTTTGACCAATATAAAATTTGATAAAAAATTTAATTATAAAAATAAAAAAAAGTTGAATTTGGTTTATTTTGATTTGATTTTTCTAATATTGAATATTTATTTGGCAAAATACTCCTTGTAACACTTTAATTATTAAATTTTTTAATTATAACCGTTTCAATCGATTCGGACCACAACAAACACTTTGTTTACAATTTGTCACGGGTTTTTAATAAAAGATAGAAAATGATATATGCCTTTACCTCTTATTTGTTCTC
>JXOR01000103.1:0-101373 GCA_001014335.1 Coboldia fuscipes | reverse complement strand
GAAGTTTTCGGCCTCAATTGTGAATAAATAGAATTGATTTGAAAACAACTAATTCACGAGAGAGATCAACCAACTATAGATGCAAAAAGAATGAAAGACTGAATACAATTCATTTTAATAAAATTCATGATCGTATTGAAATGGTATAGAATTGAATTATAAGAACAGCATCCCAAGGTACACTGGGGTTCATACTCTATTGATATGTGCAAATTTGTTTTATTATTTTGGTTTTAAAAGCAAAACCAGATCATATTGTTGGAACACAATTATTTTGGATATTCTTGGATGGGGGATAGGCATTGAACACATCCGAATACATAAGAACGAGAAAAGAAAAACATGTTCATCAGTTTGGTTTCCTTTTGACATAGAGATTCAACAAATCAATGTATGTTATCCACTTTAGTCGTTGTATGCAATTTTATGTATTTAACTTGAAATGTTATTGAAAAATCATATGGGAAAATATGCGGCGACCGTTGTTTTGACCGCGAAATTCTCGATGTTATTTAATTTAGTTTTATTCTGTTCCTTTTTTTAAGTTTCGGAATTTCTAAGAAAATCGCAAAAGAATTCATTTCAAATTTTGAATGTGTGGTACACCATAATTCATTTAAACATTTTAAGTTTTTTTTTTATTTGGTTTCTCGTGTGATTTCTTTACAAGTTGATGATGTGGTTCACATCCTTTTGAGAGAAGAGCTTATTTGCATCATATCAGGAATTAATGATCAAGTGAATGAAGTTTGAACTCCCGCAGCAAATCCATTGTACCCCTTCTGTGTCTTATATAATGATTACTCTTGTCGGTCCCGGCGCTTTAAAAGCAAAAAAAGAAAACAACTAAAGACTGGCTGTGTCTGTAATAAAAGAAGAAGAGATTCAGTCCCAACTGTGTTGGAGTAAAAGAGAAAGGGAGGGATGCCACACATCATACAATTCCGCGGTTTCAATTCCACTAGTGATTCCGAGACATTGTAATTATTGTTTATGTATAGCTGATATGAATATTTCTAAGGATGGGACAACGCCTAGCTTAATTAGTGCATCTTTTAAATTATCATATAAATTATGTGTCCAATTCACTGTGTTCATTTCAACTATATCAAATAGAATTATTTATTTAATTGATAATGTGTTGGTGTATCAAAGAATACATAACTTCCTATACAACATAGAATTCCTTGAGCAGAGATGGAGAAGATCATGATGGTTCAACTGAATTGCAGTTGTATCATCTCATTGGAGTTTTATCTGTACAACAGAATCAGTCGTTTCTCTATATTCTTGTTTAGCTGTTTTTTTTCTGTTTATAAATAGTTTTGGATGCCAATAAGAACATTTTGCATTTTGAGGATTCTCTTTCACACCATAATTCATTTTATTTAAGATGTTTTTCATTGCTTTGGGGCTGCTTTACCATAACATTATTATCCCAGCTGTGTACTGTGTGTGAGATATTATGTTGATTCGCTATGTTTAATTGTAAAAGATTATGTGTATTCCACCCACATTATGATTTTTAAATATTCTGCGGACATATAATTGAACAATATGTTTCTCTCTCGTTTAACATGATATTATATTCCTTTTATTTCTTGGTTATTTTATTTTTTTTTTTTATAAACCGTTTTGTAGTCTCTTCTTGATTGCAATTTAATTTTTGTTGGTATCATTACTAAAATGCATGTTCATTTTGTAAACACAAAATTTTTGCATAGAACGGATGGCATGTGTGTGGGGGTAAGACTCCTAAATACAAGATGCTGATCAAAGTGTTTTATATTTTGTGAAAGAGTAAATCAACTTTTATGATATTCTACCGTTTTTTCATAGAAATCAGTAAATCTGTTCATGTTACCATGAATGTGTAATGGTGAATTATTCATTTGGGTTCTGGTTCAGTGGGAAAATGAAATTAAAAACCATTGTTGAATGTTATTATGAATATCCCCAGTGTTGGATCCTCATGTGTGGTAATTTAATGCTAACCATCTGTAATATTCACTAGAACTGATCATTTCAGTTAACACACTCTGTTGTATGTCTGGACCAAGTGACACTCTGACGATGACTTTAACCGCTAGTTGAAATTCAATTTCCTTTTTGCATCAATGTCATTCTGGATTAATAAATTTTCTGTTCATCAAAACCGGGTGACTCTGTTTCAATGCAAATCATAATTTTGATAATGTTCATCTCATATCACTTTTGTTAAACGGATTTACTTTAATGAGAAATATTGTTTCACATGAACATGAAACTGACTGATACAGTTTTCTTGCTTTTTGGAAATCGTTTAGTGTTCTTGAAGATCTTCCTTATTTGCAATCAAATGGCTTTGTCTCGTCGTTTTTTAGTCATCTGAGATGTAAGAAGAATGATGAATTTATTTTTTTTTTGTTGTTGATACAGAATCGTGATGCAATTAATAGAATGCCTTCACTTATTTATGTTTATTCATGCAATTCAGCATTTAAAGTATTTTGAGCCCTTGGTTTTTTGCATATTCAAATGGCTTAATGTTCCAGTTCAAGTAATGAAGGTTTAGATGAAATGGACCTTTACACTAGTCTAGACTGTTCTTTGTAGATTATTAACTGTAGCAAAAATTGCATCAAAAGGTAAATTGAATGCAATATAAAAGAATTACATTCTATGCCCATTTTAATTGAATGAAACTTGCTTCTCGTGATCCTTTTAAAATATTCTTCTTCCTTTTAAATTCAAAGGGGGTCAAAGAGTCAGGCGTTTTTCTTTTAATTTTTGTTCCATTACCAGGTCCAAAAAAAGTGCATCTCATATGTGGAAACTTTATACATGTCGACATGAATCAGTGCATAACCCATTGATCCTAACATTTAATGTTTGTTAGACTCTCCGTTTAGGTTATACTGCATATCCAGTTGCATGCAAATTAGTTGCATTTCATTTAAACAAAAATCATTTACCATTGTGGTCAAATCTTTCCTTGTATTCGGTAAATGGTGGATATGGTCTTAAGTGAGAGAAATATAATAAAATAAAACAGAGAGACTCATTCACAGTTGTTTTATTAGAAACATTACACACAAAAAAAATTATTACAACTCAATGGATAAATAACATTTAAGACAATTAGGCACACCTTTAAAATGTTTAATTCCAATTTTTTTTTCCTTTGGTTTTCTTATGATTGTTTTTATTGTACATTTATCCAATTTCATTCAGTAACACAGAGAGAAAAAAAAAGGGCAAAAAGTAATGATGTGTATTAAAACATTATTTCCTTTATAAATTATTTCATTGTGTTTTATTGTTTGGCCTGAAATTGAATGAATTTTAAAGTACTAATTCGCGTTTTTTTTAAAGGAAACTCTGTTGTAATGATTTTCTTTCTTTATTTTTAGTTCATTTAATAAGGGAAACTTAAATGTTTCATGTTTTTCATTTAAAATTAAAATGCACGCACAAATTCATATGTAAATTGCATTGAATTATTGACTGAAAATGTTGTTAATGAATACATTGAAACTTTATCGAATTGAAATTTGTGATTTGGAGCGAAAGCTCAATAAGAATAAAACTGTAATAAATAGGATTGGCACAAAGAGGAAGTTAACTTGGCGTGTTTTATGGAATTCTGTTGGATCACATTAAATCAAAGATTTTCTCATGGAATCAATGGAGTGAGATACATTGAGAATAATTCATTGGTTTGGCCACAAAGAGACGGACTTTGTATGTTGGATGTTAAATATTAGAGTCTTTACTTTGTGGTCAATATTGCATTGGGTTAAAATCCTCTGCTATTCACTTCATCTGTATTCATAATCAATACTCTTCCGATTAACGATTCCTTTTTTGTTTCTTTTGATTTCAATTGTTTCTCTCTTTAAATTATATGAACTCAAATACAATTGATTTAAATTTCTTGTTGATATTTGAGAGTTCAAAAGGTTAAATGTTATTGCGGAATGATCTTTTTGATAAAATTCATAATGTGCCAAAATATTTTGCCATATCTTTGATGGAAATTATTATATTTAAATTTCATACCATTCGATTAGTAGTCATTTATGTGATGAACATATAACAACATCCCCAACGGAATATTCTTCTTATTTATCCACTAAAAACACTCTAATTTAGTTCAATTAGCCTCCATTTACTAAGCCATCACAATCGAATGATTATTTTAAAAATTTTCGTTATTCGTTTTGTAGCTGAAGAATATTGATATCAGAAATTCCAAAAAAATAAAATTTCATTCCCACACTTGTAGATCAATTGGATTTAAATATCCAATCAACAGTAATTAGGTTTTCAGTGTTTTGTTTGAAAACAATGCCTAAAATTGAATGACTTCTTTTAGTTTTTTGTTTTCGATCATGTCTCAAGAGCCTCCATGGTTCTAAATGATTATGAATTACAAGTGGCGAGACCATAGTCAATGAGTTCATTGATTATTTTGGATTGATTATTATCTTAATTTTCATTATTTTAATTTTTTATATTCCTGAATATCAACAGTTTTTGATCCACTTGGGGGATAAAACCTAATCTTCTTGTAACAGAAGAGAATTTATTCTAATATTTCATGTTTATTAAATACAGAGCCGAGTCGTGTCATATTCAATATAAACAATTTATGAAATTTATGTATTATGAATACAAAACAGAGCTCCAATTCATTTGGGCATCTGGCATTTAATTATAAAACGGTCGTCATGGTCCAATTTAATTAAACGAAATGTTGTTTTCAATTAATGAAAAATTGTCGCCAAATGGAAATTTCATCTGATGATGACTCAATTAATCCAAAGACTAATGATTGAATAACAGAAACATTTTAATGAATGGATTGAATGGTAATTGCCAAAATGTATAATTTTCTCTAATCCGTATCATGTGTGTCCAATTAATTCTATGTAGACGCAAAACAATTTCCAATTTTAATAAATTACAAATCAATTGGCATAGTAAACAGAGACGGGGAATAAAAATCCGTTAGATTTAATCAATATTCGTTGTTTTTAAAAATAAACGAGAGAGGGAAACTATTTCTATTCATATATTTTTATGTTGTTTCATAAACTGAAGTCAGTACAGTATAACATGTAATAATACCAATGTTTATCTTAAACGGTTTTATTTTCAAAAATGCATATACGATTCTATCAGTTTTCACTTACTTTATCCTCATAAAAATCCTCAAAGTATTATTTTTAGAACCATATGAGTTCGCGTTTTTTTCACTTCACGCACGTTAAATTCTAAGGACAAATACACAAGAGGGGGTTGATATGAGTGCATTTTTGTTAAAGTCGTTGTAAACTAGAGCGCATGTCACTCACACTTTACATTTTTAACGGTGAGATGAGAGTATATGGATTCATTCAATCAACCCATTTCAATTGATCCGTTGGTCAATAAAATGCAAGATGATTAACCGAATTATTGTTTAGAATTTAGTAGAGGGTGATCATGCTATGGTGGTGGCGGCTAAACAGACACACTAGACCGTTTAGCTGGTGCAGATTACAATAAAGTGCAATGAATTTTTACAAGAGACCTGAAAGTCAGCCAATGATGTGTATAAAACAAAGTAACTGATTACATATTATTCAACGGTAAACCACGCGACGTTATATTATGATTATAAGGAGACCCGGTTATATTTGATAATAAAAGTGTACTGGTGGTGAACAGATGGAAAAGTTCGTTTTAACGCCCTCCTCAATAACAATTTGAGTCATAAACAGAACTGGATTTGTTGAACCTCACTTAATTTCACTGTCTAATCACTTTTATATTTTGAAATTCAACAGTCGTTTGAATTGCACCAGAGTAAAATTATACGGTGCCTACCCCTCTTTCTCTTTAAGTTCTTTCACTGCGGTATATGATTTAGTAGGAAATCCGGTGATTATTTGAAAATTTGAATTTAAAATTTTGCAATAAAAATGAAAGTTGCGTGTAGTTTTCATGCATGAAAGGAAATTCATAATTCATAAAACACTGAATCTCTATGCAATGGATTATCTCATTGAATAAAATTTGCATAAAGAACTACTGAATCGATTTTGAGTAACCGCCAATTTCAAACTTTTAATTGAATAAACCGTCGTTGTCGTTAATTTAAACTGAGATTCTTCAGATTAAAATAAATGTGGTTTTCTTACTTGATTGACAAATTATCATGAAATAGTGGCAACATTGAAATTAGATCGTTGTCTGATTCTCTCGTGTTTCAGTTATCATAACTGGGCGTACAATTTTCGTTTCAAGTAAAAACTATAAGTGTAACATCTACACCACATACAATAAATCTGTTGGGCATATGGTAAATGAATGAGCCCACATCATATAACACATAAATTCCTTTTTGAGTTTTTGGAAGTCTTACTGCATTTAACCATGAGTTTCAATGCCATTCGTATTGTTTTTTAATTTATCACTCCTTTGATTCTTTTACTGACTGATTAAAACAGTCTAAAAAAGAATTCATTAAATTATGGTTGTCAACGGTGCATTAATGTATGATCTGTTTCAACATTATGTAAAACAGAAGAAAATATTATATGGGACAACTAAGTGATAAGCTAATTGCTCAACGCCAGTTAAATCTAAATTGTTGTTTAAATCACTTTAATGCACACGTTCATCCTTTAATGTTATCGTGTTACTTTCTGATGACTGGGAAATGAAACAGATGCCACATTCTAATTCAAAGATCTAGGAATGTGGAAATAAAACAGTTTCCCATTTTTCCATATCCGACTATGAATCATTCACGATCAATCAAAGTATTATGCTGGATAAAAATAGGATTCGTAATTATCCATTGAACTGTTGGTTATCAATGAAAATACCGTTGAGTTATAAAACTGTGTAAGTGTATGAGGATAACTGAATAATGGGGTGTGTTGTACACATAATTTTTTGTTTTATCGTTATAAATAAAAATGATGGCAACAACTGAAATATAAACGAGGACAGGTGTCCAGTTCATATCCCATAAAACACCACCGCCATAATTAATTTGCATTGTGAATAAAATAAGAAAAAAAAACCGATACAGTAATGAAAATGGGGCCAAACTCTTCATTGACATTCCATAGAGTCCGTTGGCAATTATTCAAATGTACATAACATTTGTGGCTTTTCTCATTCATATTGGATGATGGTAAAATATAAAAAAAAAGAAACAAATTCTTTGTATAAGAAACATTATGGATTTAAAAATGAAACAAAAAGAATTGCATTTAAAAAAGCCGCGCAATCATAAATTCTTCTATTTTTCTGTTGGTACAGTGTAATTTCATTGAATTAACATTTAAGTTTTTTCACTTTAAGTCTTCTCTCTCACTCTTATTACTGGTATATTCTGTACTTTTTTTTATTATGATTCGTTTTCGGTGTCAAAAGGATTTGCATCATTTTGTTTTTATACTGGTAAACATTAAAAATTTCAATTGTGGAGAAGTATACACTTGAAATACTTAAATTTATTTATTATTTTCTTATTTTTTTTTTTATTTCATTTTAACGGAAAACAAGTTTTATTATATCTCTCTTTGCATTTTAATTTGGTATGGAATTGCAGTAATGAAAATTGTTTCTTAAATACATTAGTTTTGTGCGATATGGAATAATGATATTCAAGGAAGACTATCCAAGTTAATCTCTTGTTGTTGGAATGAAAAATACATTCATGATTTATAATAGGCAATATTGAATGATTTGTTTCTTTCTTTTTTTCATATTCAGATGATCATTGAATAAGAAGATTCATTACCTCTACGGTAAATAGTTTTAGTTAGAATAAATTTGGTGGAGTCTTGAATTGGGTTTATTTAGCAATGAACATTATAATGCCCTTATGTGTCACAATAAAAAAAGGCAACACCTCAGGAACAAAGTTTTTTTTTTTTTATTTTGGTTGTATGATTCGTATAATATCAATCCGTTCTTCTCACAGTTTCGGAGGATAAGCATAAAAAAATTATAATTCTTGAAAGTAGAAAAAAACAGAAAATTTTAATGCTGCCAATTGAAGAGAACATAAAGTATCTCACACATAATTTTTTATGTTTCATTATTCCGGGGGTATGTGTACATAAATTTTCGATACATTGAAGGATGCAGTTTTTTTTCCCGGGTCCGATGTCTCACCTCAGACAGCAGAGATCTAGTTTTTTTCTTATATTAAGATGATCTCATTTTTTTTTATGATCTTACTCACCCCTAAACCGGAGGGTAACATAATAAATTTAAATTTCATTTATTCTATGGCGCGAGAAATGTATTTTTTTTTGTTACTTGATTTTCTCTTTGCAAAGATAGAAATTCGTTAAAAAGAAATCATTTTCCAAAGTTTTTTTTTTGTTTCCAAATCCAATTTAATTGTCTCTTTTTGTTTCGAAGAGATTTACGAAAAGCTGTCAACTTTAATGGAATGTTGATTGTAATAAAACGTTTTATTTCACTTTTCTTGGATCTTCTTAAGTATGAGACTTACGAATTGCCATACACTTCAAATTGGTACCATCCCCTAATGTCATAATTAATATGCACAACCGTTACAGTTAGAAATAATTTCATGGTTTGAAATCATTTGAATAATCAATGATTAATGAGAACGCCTTAGAATAACGGAAATCACCTTTGATTTTAGTTTTGGTACAATTGTTTCATTAATTAACGTTCCTTAATAATTAGGTAACAATACGATTAAGATGACGCATCTGCTTTTCTTATAGAACTAAATAATATAAAAACAGAGAGGGAGAGATCAGTCAATGAACTTAAATATAAATATTCTTTGACTCATCCTGATAATCTCTTATTTGGTTGAAATTCTTTTATTTTGCATATCATTACCAGAGTAATATAATGCCAATGGATTTTAGGTTTCTTATCATAATGTTAATGTTTAAGTGTGAATCCTCTTTGATCGTGTCTACCATATACACAGATGAACAGTTTCCAATATTTATAATGGTATTCCACTAAAAAAGAAGAGGAGGTTATATGGTAATTTTCTAAAAATAATATTATTTAATATTATGAATATCTCTCCCTCTCTCTCACTGACAATCCTGTTTCTTATTTTTTTCTATCTATAAATACTGAAAAGGAACGTAACAGTGATGATATGCTAAATATTATTTACCATATACAAGAAAAATTGATTATAAACTACTTGAAGTTTCCTATTTTGTCTCTGTTACTCTTCAACGAAATTATGTTTCATTTGGAATCTGAAATATCACGTGAACCGTTTAAAGTAGATACACAGAAAATCCAGTTTTTAATATTTAATTTTCAATATTGAAAATTACCAACGATCATATACTGATGATCAGTTTACTTTCCTTCCTATTTAAGAATCTCTTATTCGGATGGAATCTATTCGTTGGGTTCATACTTATTTAGCATTTAAATTACATTTTGTTGTCCTATATTTTACATTTTATTGATTCATATTAAAATAAATTATGCAATGTAATTCTATATTTGAACAAAAAAAAAAACTATCGTTTACTTAGCAATACCATCTTGGTGCAAAGGCTTTAGGAGTACACACCGTTATTGCATTAATGAATTATTTGTTTCGTAAAGGTAAAAAGATTCCGGTGACATGTTTTCAGTTTGAAACTTTTTTTTGGCTGTTTTGATGTACTAAGCAAAAGATTGTCTTGTCTTATAAATTTAATTTATAATCACTTTTCGATGGGTCTTTAGCCCTCGTTTTAGGTATTTTGATATCAAACAAGTCACATATGCAATATGGTTTACTGTTACCTTTGGCCCCACGAGAATGAAATTTCACTTTCACTCGGGATTTTGGCTTGATTTAATACCTGAAATTTTTATGGATTTTAAAACACCAGTTTTATTTCATCGTATAGAATATTGAAATATTGAAGATTCATAAGGTAATCGGTGAGGTGAGACTCCCTAAAATTGCAACATAAGAAAAAAATTGCATTTTGATTCTCTATATTTTACTGTCATGTTGATCCGTTCGCATCAATGCAATTTTTGTGAGGAAAACTGACTGAGAATTAATCGTTTCGTTCCCATGGAGCTATTTGATGTGATATGAACACTTCAACTAATATCAGGTATCAATGAGATTCAATTATTTGAAGCGAATTGCAGTATTCTTATTGATCGAAAAGAAGGGTTTAAGTTTAACCATCAATTTCCACATAGATGACAATTTCTTTTTTTGCCAATAATTTTCATGTAATGAATTCTTCGTCTTATATTCTTTTGGATGAATTCACTTCAATTAATTTTGTGTGTTGTGCCTCTTCAATTCAAACTCATCGTATGGAACAATGATTATTTCTGTTTCATCTAAAGAAGATTTTAATAACATTTGTGTTGACTAATATTCCATGACATTTATTACCACATCAAATTGATCCTGAATTCATCTATTGAATTAAGAATCAGTTGTTGAATATGTTGCATCCGATTCATTGGATTTATGCGTGAAGCGCCTCCTTAACGCATAAAAAACCGTTTTATTCTGGATAAGATGCTTCCGAAAATCGTTTCATTTACATTATCATTGTCACATTGTCGAAAAGGAAATTGAAGACGATACATTAATGTACCGATTTTCATAATATAAAATATTTATGCTTATGAGCTGTTCTAATGTAAATTCACTTGATTCTTATGTAAATGAATATCCGACTGAGTTAAGTTTTTAAGTGAACGTTATGTGGCATTCATTTTATAAGGTCAATGAGATTTAAATTACTCACCAAAAATTTGAACTTTCTAACGGTATAAAATGTGTCTGATAATTACCTGAATTGATAAGAGAGGAATTTATTTGGAACTATTTTAAATTTGAATTGTATTGATTAGGTCGTAGTTAACCCCTTTACTGATGAATCTATTAGTTGTTAAACAAGTTTTATTAATGTTCAATTCATTGAGTAGCAATACCTCATTTACATTTCAAACAATTGTCATTCGAATTACTATTGATCTTGTCAATTGGTTCTTTATTCATACGTAAGAAATATTAATTCATCATATCCAGAAGGCATTAATATGACTTACCATAATCTCATTTGTTGTATTTACACAACAGATTTTGTAATCCTTAAGAAATCAGGTGAATTTAACGGTTTCCCATAAAATAGATGATGAGACAAATAATGTTGCAGATGTGTGATAAATATCATAATCGTTTTATGTTCACATTAGATTCGAAACGAAAGAGAAAGTTAAAATTGTATTTGGTTACACATCATAACTTTTGATGATCCATTTAGAATTTTTATAGTGCAAAATCCAATAGATTGAATCAGATAGAGAGAGATCCCTTCGCTGAATTACATTGAAAATGTGGTGAATACGTTTCTGTATTGGCATCTAATTCAGTAGGTAGCAATGGATTTAGGAATAAAAATAGCAAATATCAAATATTTTATAGTAGACAATGTGATCATCAATAGAAAGTGAATGAACAAAAAGGTGCATTGACCTTTTATCCTCTACTAATACAACATTCATGTAATTCTATAATTTTTCTTCTTCGATCGTTTCCTTATTTTTCGGGATTCCACGGGATATAAAGTAATGAATAAAAGTCCCATGATTTAAGATATTGATCGATAGATGCTCTAGTTATTCTTTTGCCTTTTCTTTATATTATAATAAGGCGTAATAATGTGCGGTATTGAGGGCATTATTATTTCACTGAATACGTTGTCTTTCTAATACAACGTACATATTTTCTCTATTACATTCGACTGAACAGGAAAATAAATTGTGAACCAGAAGAGGTCATTCCAGTATGATTTAATCTTCTTTTACTTTTTCGCTATTCATATTGATTAACCAAAGATAAAATTGAACTGTATCTTGATGCCCTTCGTTTTAGTTCCTTAAACAATACTAATAGTATCTGACTCTCTGTTACTGTACATTATGGATGGAGGAATATACGGTAGTTACCAATATCTTATTTTCTTATGCTACGGTGTTTAATATGATGGAGATGCAATGAATTCTCTCATCTTGTAGATTACTCTCAATTTGGATGGGTTCGAAAGATTTTTATTCTTATTTTCCAATACCTGAATTTATAAAGGAAAATAATCCATTAGTTTTGAGCGCCGTAATTCTTGTTTCTTTGTAATCCATTACGTTTAGACTGTATACGAAATACAAGAAAAATTTACATATCCCATTAAATGCAAGGAAAACATAATGATCTAAATATTGATGATTTAGCAATCAATTTTTTTTTTATACTTTATCGATACAATATTTATTGCGTGTGAAATATTTTTTAAAGAAACATTCTCGAATATTTTAAAAGAAGTTTTTCTTCGTCTTTATGTAACAAGTTTTGTTCTTTGGGTTCGTTCGAGTTACTTGTACTGGAGATTTTTTTGTGTTTCGATCGATTTTTTATTGTATTTTGCCGACAAGGAAACAAGAAATTCTGGTAAAGACAATAAAAGAAACAAAATTAGGTATTTCATTATATTTTTGCCAAAAAATTATTTATAGTTGCATTTTGCTTGCGGAAAATATTCCATTACTTAGTTTGTATACAAGAAATAGTTATCAATTAGTTTAAGACAACTTGACTATTACTTATTGTAAAAAGTGTGCGTAGAGTATAAAGGTGTAAAACCATGATTTATGATCCTATGGCCTTCTATTTTAGTTCAGTGAGACGATTATTATTGATAATACTTTCAAATGCTTCAGTATATTTGCACTAGCTCAACAGTGGTCAATTAACAATATTTTTTTAAAATTATTTTGTAGACAGGACTGTAAATAATTTTCTTAAAGAAAAGAGATCTAAGAGAGATTCTAAGAAAATAAATGACTTTCAGTCGTCCTTTTTTTTTATTATTTTATTGCACTTAGTGTGTACATGAATTTTAATCTCTTTTTCTAGAGAAAAAGTTATTTATGAGATATTTCCGATTCTAATGACAAATTCCATCAATTGCAAACATCTGGAAATAATTAAAATGTTTTTGCTTATATACTTCAGGTACTTATAAAGTTACCCCTCCTTATAATATCCTAGCAAAGTGGTAGTGATAGCTCAGGTAGTTCAATTATATAAATGAGTACATAACACATCAAGTACATAATGACAGAAATGAATTGGAATTTTAACTAAGAAAAATTGCATTTTATTATAAGAAATTTTTATTTCTCCCCAAAACGAATGAAATTATGTCAAATTCATTGAACCGTGTGTTCTACATTCTGTTAAGAAATAAGAATTACATTTCCCATAGTCAAAATACCGAGACAGATCTTACTTCCCCATTAATATTTGTGCAAAGAAAACAAAAAATTATAAAATCTATTGATTGTCCATCAATGCATAATGAATACAACATGATCATCTTATAAAGAAAAAAATTCGCTATTTTGCTACACAATACCACATTAATTTGCTTTTATAAATTTTTATATAAGAGATGTTCACATTGACTTACCCTAAATTTAAATATTCAATTATTACAGTCTCTTCTTCATCCAAACATATACAATTTGGTGAATCAAATATTTGACTGGAAGATTAAACAGCGCCAAAATAGGCTGAAATATCCATCGGTAGGGTATGTCAGTAACATATCAAACATGAAAATTTCTCCTCATGTTAAATGCATTACATCAAAAAAAGAAATACGAATATGTTAAGATGAATTTCATCTTGTTACAATAAGATACATGACGTAGATGATAGTGATTTGAATTACTAAATTTGATTTCTTTAGTTTTTCTCATCATTGGATTTGAAATAAATTCTGTGTTTATCCTAATAGTTCGAACTACTAAACTAAAAATAAACAATGAAATTGTTATTCTTATGCGATTAAATTAAAGAAATAAATAAAATTAAATTTTTAAATTTATTTAAAACATTTGACCAAAGGTCTCTCTCCCCCGAAAAAAAAATAAAATAAAAAGAAAAAAGAGTTGTAGACACCAAAATCCAAATGACTTTATCATTGAATTTTTAATTTATCGTGGGGCCATTTACCTCTTTGTATGGTAACCCGCGTGATATCGTTTATACGACAATCTTATATTCAATCACTTAAGCATAATCAGTAAATTAAATCTTTTGATATCGATATAATATTTTCGTGTGAAATATAAATAGATAGTTATATGCCTATACGAATAGAATAAACTCAACATTCTGATTGGGACACAATGAAATTATTATTAAATCGGAAATTTATTGATTGAAATTGGTTTTAATTTCCTTCCGTTAACCATTACGATTATTGAATTTTTTGTATCATCAAAAATTCGTTACTCCACAATCAATTAAATACGGCAAAGTAGTTCAATTATATCACGAATTAATAAAGGTGACTTTATTCGTATTAATACGTGATTATGATTTACATTGAACTGGATTTGTTTCCTGAATATATCGTTGTTAATCATTGCTGTTAATTTGATTTACCTTAAACACATTATTATTTGAGTTTTGTTTATTCAAATTTTTTATTCTTTTACTTAATATACCGATTACACGAACAATATAAAAGACAAACGATTTTATTTTATCCAACTGGTTTAATCAGCTATCCGCTAATATATAAAGGTGGTTTTTTTCACTAATAGAAGAATTATGACACGCGGTACCCAAAATTATACTTTAATCTCTATGGGGTTTATATAAAAGAAAATCATGTTTGTTTCTTTTAGTAAATGTGATTTGAACATTTAAATTTAATTTGTTAGCTACACAAATAGCAGTAATGAAAATTAAAGTTCATTTACTCAATACTATATAAGATCTAATTCTTATGACTTGTTTATGGTTCGCCGAGAATAATTAAAATAGAAATGTGTGAATGATTAAGATTAAATGATGATTGCAATACTTAAAATTCAATGGAACATGATTGTTAATCATAAGATTGTCATTGACCGATAACTAGGATGCAAAGGTTTTTGTGGTAATTATGAATGAATTTTTATTTGTTCCATTGAATTGGGTCCCTGGTACATGATTATCTTCCTTCAACGGTTGATGAGATTACACGCAATTGTGCTAATTAAAATCATTTTTTTTCACATAGTAATTCTGCACCCTTGGCGGGAAATATCGGTCAAATTGATAGTCCGGGTTTTTCCCAATATAAAATGTAAGAAATCAGTTGAGTATATAAATGCATTCGCAAAAAAAAAATTACAATTGATTGAACACCCCGTGTTTAAATGGTAAATGTCTTCTTACGGTACATCATATTCAGCGTGATACATATAATAAAGAAAAGACAGCATGCTTTTTCTTACCGTACATACAGGGGGAATTTCTTGTTACCCATAGACATTGAATGTATGACCCTTTGAGGTTTTTATATCTTATGCAATGAGTATTGATATGAAAACCATCCTTATTACGGGATGTATTCAAGTATTGATATAAAACTCTGTATTATTTATATACACGGTTAATCAGCTGTTCAACAAGGTCATTGTATATGAACTCTTTATATTAAATTGTTAAGATACTGAATATAATATGTGAATGTATTATGTAAATTAACTTTGATTAAGAGAATATCAAGACAATTTGGATTTAAATCGCGATTTATGGATGCTAGACATTAGATAATTGACCATTAAGGTATTTTGATAATATTCTAATTAGAATCAGACGGTCAATAAAGAAAAAGAAATGAGAATTTTCTCAATTAACATGTCTAGATTTGAAACATAAATATTTCACTAATTAGTTCAGATTAATTACATTTCGATGTATTAGTTTCGTTTAAATCTTAGTTTCTTATGTACAAGATATGAATTAATTGACAGGGCATTTAAATGACCTGAAGAAACAGTTGATAAGAATGAAATTAATTCATAAAATTAATTATTTTGTATATTTCCGCAGCAGTGGAACTTGTCATCAAACATGATTAAGTTTCTTGTGCTCTATTCACATAATCATAATCGTTTGAATACATTTTATTAAATTATTCAATTGGTCAAATATAAATAAATTCTAATTATTCACTATCAATGTGAATTACATCATGTATTTGGTATATTTAGATGAAATCATATGTAAAGATACTGAAATAAATTGCAAACGTTAAATTTTTCTTATAAAAATTAAGTGATCTGGTTTAATTCGACATTAGTATTGGTACTCTCTTCCATATGATTGATTTCATTTGTTCACATAAAACTAAATTTTACCAGATCAGTTATCACATAATAATTCTTCTATTTAGTCTCTGTTGTATATTTCAATATGAAACATTTAATTTTAAAATTTCGTATATGATGTATTAGTAAAGAGTGGTAATCATCTCAAATAACAGGCATCACATTGATTGAATTTATTTAATTTTTATAGTTATGATAGTGTATGAAATATGTACGAATTACGTGAACGATATATTAACAAACTAAAGAAAACAGAAAAACAATACAGAAGAAATAAAATAAATGTGAAACCCGTGAGATGATTCCACTATTTACCTGGTGGAGCATACGATTATTTTATTTGTTGTTGATGGTCTCCCTTTTTCGCAAACTGTATATTCGCGTTGATCATTTTGATGGATTTCTTTCTCGTCCATTTACCCATTGATAGGTATTCCATATACTTGGCTATATAAGTTAAGTGATGGTAAAGAATCATTTGAGCCTTTTCTTAATTCATACATATTGGCAATATGAACATTAAACATAATGATCTTCACATAGTTTATGTATTCTATTATCATTTATGTTTCTTCGTATGAAGATTGTGTAGTAAATAAGTATTATATACAAAGCATAACCTAAAGGATTCTCTACCCCTGCACAGCATTATACATAATATAGAGAATTCCTATATGATACAGAAGGAATGGTAAACATATAAGATAAAACATAAATATTATATATACATTGACGGCCGGCCACCGGTGGTTGCTATTGAGTGGGGAGAGAAATGATAAAAGGCATCTGTTCTTCGTTGACTAAATTCAGTACAAGATAAACTACGAGCACGTTAACACGTTACGTTGCCTATAAATTTGTTTTGTTTTTTTTTATTCTGTTCTGAATCAGATCTTATGGGAAATTAATTGATAAATTACCAATTACGGAGTTACAAGTGTTTCATTTAGAAGTAAACCATTTAGCAATTACAATTGGAAATAAAAACTAAATAAATTATATATTCAAGTGGATTAATATAAAGTAACAAGAATTGTATAAATGAGAAATCAAAGTTAAGTAAGGAACTTAAATTACAATATTCTGTGGAAATTAGTGCAGTGTTGTTCCTAATTTTACAAAATCAATGGCGATACCATTCAATACATAAAATCTCAATTAATTAAATACAAAAATTATAAATTACAAAGTGTTAAGAATCATTTTAAATCGTCAATTGCATATTAAATTCAAATAAAAATGCCGTCCGAATACAGTGAATCAAATTTATATAATCAATTAGTGTTTGAATGCGCTAGGTAAGTTAATTATTTCATTTTTGGATTAATACATAACTCCTTAGTGAATATTCAAATTAACAATCGAAATTATGGGATATAAAATCGTTTTAAATAATTTTATCGAACTGTGATAAATCGAACTGTGAGAATTATTTCAGTGTTGTATGATTTTTACCTGTGCAATTTAATCAATACACAAATTTTGTTATTTCTCTTGTGCTGCTCTATACGATTTTTATTTTTACCAATAATTCAATAAAGAAAAACTGTCTGAAATACGCGAGAGCAGACAGTGTTCGGCCTTGGCCATTAAATAATGCATATAAAGAAAAATAAAAAGAGATCTTAAAGAGATCTTACCGGGTTAAAATCAGTTTAAGAGATTGGAAGATGCTTTAACATTATTGAGCCGGTGTGTGGAAGACAATAATAAGATTTTGTACCTTTTTTTTTGTTTGCCCCAACATCATCAGTGAAACAATATGAATTTCATGATTTTCTTCAACCAATTGTGTAAAATTTCAATGATTTGATTATTCAATGAAGTACAAAAATTCGTAATCAATTAATTATAAATAAAATCAAAAGTAATATAGTCCAGTTTTATTACAACATTAAAATGAATACGAAATCATTATCAATCGATTTTATTTTTAGTTTATTATCAAGTGATAAGTTTCATATGATTTTATGTCAAAGATGATTAACAAAAAGTAAAACGTTTTGTTGAGTTGTTAATAAATTGAATATAAAATGTTCAATGACTCCTTAAGAAAATCATAAAATTACCATAAAAACAAATGAAACAGATAAAGTTTATTCTTATTTACAACATTAATGAACGGAATATAAAAAAAAATTGTGACTGGTTTTAATTTACTCATAATAATATCAGATAATTCAGACGGTATTGTGTTGTACAGTTCAGACACCTTTGCTGTACTTAAATTAAAGAAAAATAATAATTCTGTTGAGTGAACAAATGTTACTGTTATAGAGTTCCTTAACTTCCTTATGGTGTACATAATATAGTTTCCTTCTGTAGTCACATATACAATAACATTATGATAATAATTGCTATTCAGTTCTTCTATATAAACATAGAGTGATCCCCAAGTCAAGTTCAATGTTCCACCCTTCAAATGTGTTTTATTCACGCATATTAAAATGCGTACTGTTTTACAGTGGATTTCTTTATTTATTTTTTTCTTTTATACGTCAACTAATTAGTTATGCAGGACTTGACTAAATTTAATATCAAGTAATACACCGGTTCAATAACTACTGGTTCTCTCTTCGGTGGCTCTTTGAATACTTTTATTTGTTCTTATGTTTCCCTTAAATGTGTTGGAGATTCATTGGAATTCTGATTTGAGACTATTCTCATCTCTTTTGACGATTACGAGAGGTGCATTTCCAATAAGAATTTTTCAATTCAAAAGCAAATAAGAATTGAGACAGAAGAAACCACAAACATAAAATTCCATGAGAAATATCATATTGAGTAAGCCAATGCGAGAGAGTTTGCTGATCAATCATATTAAAGTTGTGTTTATAAGATCGTCATAATCAGTGGAGCCATGGGCATTAGGTTCCGGCCCAAATAAAAATGATTTTGTTTTTCTTCTTTTCAAGAGAAATGTATCATTTTCATTTACTTCATGTATGGGCCAACATTAAAAATAAGAAACCAAATTTTTATGTTTATCAAGACACAAGTAGCTATTATAAGAATATGGAGAGCCAAGTGTACACACAGTGTAACATTATAAGGTTCCACTTATTTTTTTTTTAATATTTATTTGTCAGACAGGAATTCCGTTCATTTAAGATTTCTTGTATTCCATATCAAGATTCATAATAAAAATGGTTGTTTCTTTTCCTATGATCCGGTCTTTTGATCTGGTCAGTTGAATATCATTCCGGTTCGCGACATTAAAACAATTGCATCCTTTCTTTGTTTTAATTCAATTCAAGCAGCACAATTTTAATGTTTCGCTTTAATACAATTTTTGATCTAATTTTAATAGTAATACGCCTGGAACTGCACTCTGTAGTGTTCTCGTTTTCATATTCATTCAAAGTTGTAGTCAACAATTCACTCTACAAGAGAGTTCGAGCCCCCTTCACAAATGCCACACATGGTCTCTCTACTGTCTAATATAAACTTTATATAGCCGGGATCATCTCGCCTTCTCTTTTTCTCTAATCGAATATCCTAAAAATAAAAATCATATTGAAATGAAACGAAAGAAAAATGCTCAAGTCTAGGCTCAACATAATATTTTGGGGTGTTTTTGAACTCTAATAATACGATCACGATGATCATTTCTCATGTGTATTTATTCACATATAACATTTTATATTTTTCTCTCTTATTTGAGTTTTTACTATGGAACATATACACGTTTTTCTTTCAGTTCAATACCCAAAATAAAAACGTAAAAATTCTATTCGTACTACATACCAATTGGTTTTTTTTTTTTTTGGTAAAGAATTTTTACGCATTGATGGTGTATTATTGTACCCGCGTGTTGATAAATACAACAAGAATATAAAATTTGAATTGCATGAAAATAATATGCAGCTGAGTTTTTATTCACGATCCCAGAGTCCTATGTAATGACGGTATAGTTGTGAGTTGATGACGAACCCTCAATATTGAAATACACGGGGGATATTTCATATTCATTTATTCCAATATGTTATTAACTAAGTTCCTACTGAGTGCACATGGCTAAAAGTGTTGAACTCTTTTTATATATTTTTTGCGGGTTATTCACATTTAACACGATATCATTTGTATAAGGGATGGCTGGATAAAACTAAGTAAAAGACACACCAGAACAAATAATAAACATTAAATTATTCTACGGTAAAAATAACTACGTAAATTTCTACCTTTACCACGGTTAACATTAAATTGCACACTGGTCAAGTAATAATTGTTTTTTTATTTTGCAAAAAGTGTACTTTTTATATAAAAACAAAAGATGAGAAAATTACAGTTAATCTGGTAGACAACAACAAAAATATTTGCCATTGAATTTAATCGTAATTTCATCACTTCATATTCTTTGCCAAAATAAAAGTGATGATTGGATATGAAACACGCGAAAATGTAAAACTGGTCACCGCAAAGAGCAAATAAAAACTTTCAATACAACGAAATGTTTGAATAAGATCGTCAACACTGCACATTTTGTGGATATTGGGGTAGGTCATTGTATCAACGATACTTTGGACACTCTTCATATTGAGTGTCGTATCCACTGTTACATACACAATTATATAGCATAACATTGTGACGTCTGTATATGGCTAATGGGTGTACTTTATGTTTAATGATTAATTGTGCTAATAAGAAATGTATTATGTTCAATGGAATTCATTCTAATTCAAACAATTATTGATTCTTATTCTTTTGTATACAATCTTCGTAATTTTTTGTATTTTATTTCTCTTTCTCTCTCGTATAATTCTTCTGTGGACAATGGCATTTGTTATGCATTAATTAGCGTTCATATTAATGTGTGAACATAAATTATGTAATTTTCCATAAAACACATATTTTATTATTATTAAATGTCTGTTGTGATAACAACAATGTCGTGGGTGTTTGCATAATATTTTACAGTTTCTTTAAGATACAGAAAACGAATACGATTATCAAATGTTTAATGTCTCAGATGATTAAAAGTTAGAATTATTCAAGACTGTTATGCAAACGTAAAGATTTGATAGCCAGTCTCATTTCCATTACAGACAAATTGAGACACTTCTTAATAGAAATTCGTATTAAATTTCATTCCACTGTTGATGGGCTCATATAAAGATTACAATAAAACGAATAAGAATATGGAAAGAAATAAAAGCGAAATTGTTTCTTTCCTATGTTCTTGTTGTTAAGAATTAAGTAGATCCCTTGGTACGTGTATACTATACTGATCTTATACCGTTCGGGTGTCGCTTTAGAAGGTAAAAGCCAAAAAAAAAATTACTTTAAGAACAATATAATCTTTTGTATAAACTACAGTCAAAACGAAAGAAGTAAACTATGTATGGCATAAGACATTTATGTTTGTGGGTCTCTTCTTCAAAATCGTCTTCGTTTGTTCAGTGGATATTATAGTGGAACATGTATGAACTGTTTCACGGCATTGGAATAAGATTCTTGCTTGTTAGTCGAGTCTTAATATGTATAAAATTCAATGTTATGACGGCCACATATTCTCTGGTACTTTGAAGCAATTTTTATACTGAAAAGAACTGACGAACGATGAAAAACACAACATTAAAATAGTAAAAATTAACTTAAAGCCATTGAACGATGGAATTGTTTAAGGGAACCCTCCCAATTATACATAATTTTTGTACTCAGTTACACTCAGCTCAATGTAATTTCTTATTCTCTGTTTTAGTTTCCCTATTTAATTTATTAATAAATTTTTCTCGTTTCCTTTTTAACTCAGTGAATAAAAATAAAAACTCTTGAAAATTACAATGAATTGAAATTTTACATTAAACAAAATGTTTCAATTCCGTTGATTATGTCGTTAATCGTGTGATGTGTATTTATTAATATTTCTAAATAGATATCAATTGGAGTTCATTAGTTGAATTGATAACACAATAGCTGTGTCCTTGTTATATTTATATTTATTATTACCATTTAGATTATTGATTTTGACATATTGATTTTGATCATAATTGAGATATTCATTTTATTTAGAAGATTAATATTAATGGTCAATTTTGAATTGGTCAATTAATTAAATGACCCGCTAAATTGATAACGATTAATGTTATGTGTCAAAAGAATATTTTATTAATCTTCACGATTGATGTTCAATGGAAACGGTCAATTGATTTTTGATATCTATCAAACAGAAAATTGTTGGTAATTAGAAGAGCGCGCGAACAATAAGAAATCACATGGTTTGCGCCACATCAAAAATAAATGAAATCATATTCGTCTCAAAAATACAATAAAACCGCGCGCCATTTATAGTAAAAGAAAAAAAAAAAGGAAAACAACATTCATAAAGTTACGAGCTGATTCAATTTAAGGTACAAGAATTATTTTACAGTAAATTCCTTTGAAAGATCAATAGAGAAATTCCTGTTTTTGAAGGATCTTTCGTCTGCTCGATAGTACAATAAAAACGTAAAGAAATAAAAATCAAATCTTTTCCATTTTTCTGTGTGTATTCTTTGGTTTTTCTTGAATTTTTTTTTTATACGGAAAGATCTTGTTCTACATCTTTGGCTGTAGTTATTTTGTGCATTCGTGTCTGAGGCTGCATATTATAAATATACAGAGGTCTTAGTAAGAGTAGAGAGAATCAACATTTTTGTATACAAGAAAAGAAAAAGAAAACTTAAAATTGCTGTTGTCGAAAGAGAAGCAGACATAATAACCATCCCTGTTTGTATGCACCCCGTAATAAACTCGATTCAATAATGATCCAGAGTTTTGGAAATGTAGAGTGCAACGGGACTGTAAGGAGTCAGAGGGGGATTTATGATGTATGTTGTAGGCAGACTCTTCCAACATAGCATCAGTTTGGCATCCTTCATGATTGTTTATAGATCGTGTTTACGTCTCACCAGAGTTTCGATTACAAATTTTAGTTTTTAATTTTTGTGTTTATTTTCCCATAATTTCATTGTAAATTTTTTCAAAGAAAAAAACAACAAATTTATAATGAAGAATTTAATAGTGATATTGTTTGAACCATATTATTGGTACTTAATATTTTATATTGAAATTCTTTAAGTGAAATTACCACCAAACATTGGACTAACATGAAGTTTTCTTTTTATTTCAATTACAGTATGATATCGAATTCATTCACATTGAATTCTAGCAGTAAACCAAAACCAGAACGACCACAATTAAACAGAATGAATGCATTGATGCCGACTGCATTATGCCTTAACAACAATAATAATAATAATAATAATAATTCACCAAAAAAGTCTGATAATATGGTAATTGATGAATACACATTTTTTGGAGCGCATAGTCCAAATGGTAGTTCACGTGCTGGTTCATTGAGTCCGCCTGGCTCAATATCACCAAACGAATTAAGTCCAACACGCTGTGATATTCAACATAAGCAATTAAATGCATTACATATAAAACGATCATTTGATGAAACTGATACAACATCAACTGATTCTGGTTACGGTACATATGATATTAATAATACCGTCAAACAATATAGCTTTAAATTTACACAACCAAATGGATTTGCACCGCGTCGAGCAACACCATCACCCCCAAAAGTGATGTGCCAGCATCCCCATATAAATCATATGTCACCAATGAAACCAAATGAATCACCTAAACAAAAATTACCACAATTAATATCAGATTGTAGTCAATCATTCAATTATGACTCATCCGATGAAGATTATAATTTATTTGATATGGACGCATTCGATGAGGAAACTCAACTACCAACTGATTTTAATTCATTATTGAGCGGCCACATAAAATCACAACGTCAAACAACACCAAAAAATAAAGAATTTGTACGACGGTGTCTCAGTATGACAGATTCAAATGTAATTAAGACACCAAAATCATGTCTATTTGGTGGTTCAATGGGTACACCAGAGGTGTGTAATTCACCAAAATCAACAGATAGTTTGACACCAATCCGTGCATTCAAACGGCCAGAGCCACCAACAATTAGTCCAATACTAAGTAAACGTTATAAGTATGAGACTGAAAAGGAGGATCAAGAGAACCAAATGGAAATTGAAATGTTAAATAATGTGGGTACAGCAGCAATTGCACGTCCAGCATTCCGGAAATCTGTATCAATGAATGATGCTGTAATACGTAGTGCATTAGCTAGATCATCATCCGATCCAGATTTAATTGGTGATTTTAGTAAAAAGTTTTGTTTACCGATGGTATCTGGAAAACATGCTGATTTGAAATCAATTACTAATGATACAATGGCACGTTTGGTACGTGGTGAATATTCTGATAATGTGGCAACATATAAAATCATTGATTGCCGTTATCCATATGAATATGAAGGTGGTCATATACGTGGTGCTCAAAATTTATTTACATGCGATCAAATCGTAGACGAATTAGTTAATATAAAGACTGATAATGCATCTGTTGATATGGCGGAAACAAATGGCAAACGACACATTCTTGTATTCCATTGTGAATTTTCATCAGAACGTGGACCAAAATTGTAAGTATTTTATCATTAATGGAATGACAATTCCACATAATTAAATTTAGCTAACGAATAGATTTACTAAAACAATTCTTTTCTTTTTTTATTTCTATTTAACAGATCACGTTTTTTGAGAAAATTAGATCGTGAACGTAACACCCATTCATATCCAGCGCTCCATTATCCAGAAGTGTATTTATTACATGGTGGATACAAAGATTTCTATGGTAATTTCCCAGAATTATGTGATCCAATATCATATCGTCCAATGGATGATCCATCATACAGTGAGGCTTATCGTTTGTTCCGTGCCAAGACACGCAGCTGGAGTGGTGATACAAAATCATCTGGCACTGCTAGTCGCTTCATAAGGCGTGATGATCGATCCCGTTCACGGCTTATATTGTAAAAAGGAAAAACAATTGTTATTTAAAGTGTTGGAGCAATCACTCCCGGCTCCAAATAAACTGCAAACGAGTTAACAATATACGAATCTCTATGTACAGATACACCAACCAATTATAACATTTTTAATTGATTCAACTAAAACAAACGGATTAGCATCAGTTCCAACAAGGTAATATAAAAACCTTGGATTAAGGAATTAATTGCAAAAGAATTAGTTAATCAATTAGAAAATTCAATATGAAAATTATTATTAGAATAGGATAAAGTCAAATTATTGCCGTATGAACAATAATTTTAATTAGAAATTCAGATGCGCTTTTAAATTGACCAACATCACTTCAGTTCAATGAAGTTGATTAGATCATTATTTAATTATTATCATTATTATTTTTTTATTATTTTTTATATAAAAATATTATTATTTTCTTTGTTTTCTTTGTGGGTATTTCATTATCGAAACACCTCAAAGGAAAAGTTAGAAGAGAAAAATAGTAATTTTTTTTTTTTTTTGATTGATGTGTACAGTAATTCAAGATATAAAAAAGAAAAATGCTAAGAAAAACTACAAAACATATTAAATAAATAAGAAAATGTTTATATTAATATATATATATATATGAGAAAGATGTTTAGAGAAAGAAAGACATAAGAAATAAATGAGAGGGTTAGAGATGAAACAATACAATTTAATTAAGTATAAAACAAATTTATATGTGAACTGTGATTTAGCTCATCCACCGAATTCAATAGGTATTTGTTTCGAAATTAAGTGAATAATTCTTTTTTTGTTCGTTTCTTCATACAACAAAATTTCTTTTCTATTAAAAGGAAATTTATTAGTTTTGGAATTGAATTAAGATACCAACTTAATTAAATAAATTTTAAATAAAAAACAAAAAAAAATTAAAACTTTGAAAATGAAAACAATTTTGTTTAATACTTGTACATTGATAATGATAAATTGATTAATAATATTTGCAATGTGTAAACATATAAGATTAATTTGAAATAAGAAAAACAAAACACAAAAAAATATGATCATTAGAATGATTTTAGAAGGAGAAAAATCTTAAAAAATTTTAAAACAGTTTAAAGACACCAGAATAAGTTCATAGCAATTTTCAATGTGTAGGTCCTTATAATAATTTTTTTTTTTGTTAAATTGTTTTATAACAAAAAGAAATAGAATTTTTTGATTTTTTTTTTGTGTGTGTGACAAACCAATAGTTTTGAAATAGCCATTAATATACAATTTACAAGAAACATAGTTGAGACATAATGTGTAATTGAATGCACTAAAATTGTAATAGAAAGTGTCAATGATTATTGATTGGTATAAGTAACATCATTGTAACATTGTTATAAACAATTTACCAAAACAACATATAATTTTCAATTCAATCCAATATTTTGTAAAGAATTTTCATATGTAAATATTTTATGTATTTTTATGAATTACTATAGCACATAATACAATGGATATAAACAAAAAAAAAATACGATAAACATTTATTAATAACAACAAGACAATTGGATTTAATTATCACAATTAGGTTTTTCTTTAAGTGCAAGTTATTTGATGTTTGTTTTTTCATTTAAATTATTTTATATATTTTTTTTGTACATACAAAAATGAATTATAAAGGGTATTCAAAAAACATAAAATTCTTTAGAAATGTTTCTTATTTTATTTGTTAAATGTTTCAGGCAATTACAATTTCAGGATTAAACTTTTGTTACTGGAAATTTTGATTGCTGGTGTTTCCTTAACATTAATTCTAGTATCTATTGAGCAATTGTAATTTGGTCAGTGAAAAACCAGAGCTCGGAAGTGAAATTCTTATTTTAATTGAAGATTTGAAAATTTTTCAATCATGGAAATTTGGAAAATTGCCTGCTACTTTTGTGTTCGTATGTTCCAATTTATGTGAGAAATTAAGACATTTCCCAAATTCTTGACAAATGTTCGACCAAATTGGTTGAAATGGAACAGGCGAGCATAACATCAGGCGATAAATATTTTCCTAAGAAGAAAAAGTTTGTGGGAAAATATTGTTCCATTTGTTGAAGTTTTGAAAAAAAATTTACCAGCGACAAGGAGAATTGAAAATTTACTTGCTACTATTATGTTCGCCTGTTTCAATTACTGTGAAAAAATCGAAAATTTTGCAGATTCTTGAAAAATTTTCGACCAAGTTGAATGCATTTGGAACAAGCGAACATAACTTCAGGAGACAATTATCGTCCCAGGAAGAAAGATCACGTGAAGAAAAATATTGTCCCATTCCGTTAAAATGGAATTTTCAATTTGCCATAAATTTTCAAAAATTAATTTTTAGTTAATATATTTCCCGGTGAGGGCTCCACTGTTCACTCAGTTCTATTTCATTTTACGCCAAAAGGTACTGGATTGGATTACTCTAAAATATTATTCTTATCAAGTAAATTTAAACATAATTGATCTCATAATTTATTTCAAGAACATAATCAATTAAATTACTATTTAGGTAGTTTCTATTATTTAAATTACTATTACTATTATAATCACGAACACGTCGTTGGTTACGCGGTTTTTCCAACGGAATTTCATGATTATAATCGTATAATGTAGGTGCGGGAAAATCGACGCAACTTGTTGCGAAAAACGATTAATTTGAATACCATTTGGAAACCATTTGATTTCTCTCATTTCCATCACATTATTAAGACGTATTGAACTCTATTTAACACTTTCCACTACTTCAATTTAATGGAAATAATAATTTTTATTAATCAATTTAATTTTAAAAATATCAGGGACACCAATATCGGGGACTCACTGCCACATTGTGTCTTGGGAGTCTCGAAATTTGCCCTCAACTTGCCTTCGGGTTAAATGTAACCCAAAATAGGATTTTTAAATCCAAATTTATTGTCGAATCTGTATTTACGAGATATATTTTATCAGAAATATCAGTCCAATTATTTAGACCACAGACTAGCTGACAGCAGGTAGATGGTCAATTTGTCAGCCTCCTATTTTCTTATTGAATTTCGGAAATTAATTGTCGTGTTATTGATAATTATAAATCCGTTTTATGGTTAGAATTTGTGGTTGTGTTTATCAAATAAAATACATATATACGAGTGGCTGCAACAGATCTGATTTTTTAATCGACGAAGTAATATCTGCTTTCCGTACGTGTTATTGTCTGAACAATCGAGTAATTTAATTACAAATAGTATTTGATTCGAGATTTCCTAAAACAAAAGGAAGTTATTGTCAATATAGGAGTTAGTTGAATCACAGATAGATACTACAAACAATAAAAAGTTCATTCAATAATTACCAGAATTTAATTGATTTAATTTCTACCAGAAAACTAAACACGTGCCAACAATGGATTACTGTTCCGTGTGTGCCAATGTCTCGCACTTGATGTGCCAACGGTGTTTCGAGCCGTACTGTTCGGTCATGTGCCAACGCAATGATTGGCAGGAACACAAGAAGATCTGCTTCCCAATGCCGTAAGTTAAATAATTTAGTTCCTTAGCAGTAAATTATAACTGGTCTTCCAATAGGTTATTGGTGGGAAAACCCGAGATGAATGTCCAACGAAATGTTGATCCTCGTCGCAACATGGATAAAGCGACAGCAACATTAAATGATTTGAAATTAAATGGACGCAACCCTCTGGAAGAAAAAGTCTCCAACTTCCCAAATGAATTTAAACAGAAGCCCGATGCAATAAAACCAACCATGACTCCTCAGAAGCGTGTGGAAACAATGACTCACCAACCAAAGGAAGTGGTTCGTTCCTTATCTGCTGCTGCTGCTCAACCGAGTACAAAGCCATCCCAAACAATAACTCCAATGCAATCAACCGGTAATTTTATTGCGATGCGAGAACCACAAATTTCATCATCGGCCACATCACAAATTCCAATTGTCACTGTACCAGTACCAGTTGATCCGATGAAAAGTCGTCCAGTTAGTGCTCCCGTTACTGCAAATGGTAATGCTAATGCATCTGCTGTAACGACAAACATTAAATCACGATTTGGTATGTTGATGATGGGGAATCGTTTCAAGATAGATGCGATAAAAATGGTTCCGTTGCCAGAGGGTGAAAACGTTAAATTGATTTGTATTGATAAAAGCGATGTGATGGAAACTGGTCGCATTAATTGCTTCGCTGATATTGTCAAGTTTCAGGAATTTGAAACAAAATGGATTGTTGAGATTGACAAGTACTGTAAATCAGGTCCACCACGTAACTTTGAACCAGAGTAGGTGTCTAAATTTCTATTGAACCATTTTGATTTATAATAATCTAATTGCAGGCCCAATGATTTATGTTTCGTTATTTTTGAAGCGGATAATTCATGGTCCCGAGCTGTTTGCCTAAATAATTTGAATGATGGCACCTACAAAATCAAATTCATTGATTATGGCAATACTGCGATTGTGGACAAGAGTAAAATATTGAATTTCAATGGTGATTTTCTATTTGATTGTCTTGTGAATCCTTGCATAATAGAAGGTGAGTTTAACACAATAAAACTATGAAATTTCCTATTAACAGATATACTTTGTACTTTGTATAGGGACAACTAAGTCATTGGACGAAATAATAATTGCTTTGGATAAAGATCCCAGATTCAAGGCGAACGTGAAGAGAGTTGGCGACGAATTTCAGATACAAATGATCTGATTTAACTCCGAACTATATATTTCTTTGAATACTCTTGAATTAATTATAAGAATTTTCAATTTAATAGACTTAATATTCTCATCGAGAATTTTATCATGAATTTCAGTGAAATGTTTATGTAACTTAATAAAGATACAGTCAACAAATAGTTTATCAGAGTATAATTAATTTCGTCAGCAAATTGCGATACTTTTCATCTAATCTTTTTCAGTTTTGCAGTTTGTTTCAAAATGCTGATGATTTTCAAAATTGAATAATCAGTCCGAGATTTACATAACACCAAATAAGGTTAGAAAGTGTTACACGTTCTAAACAGTGTAAGAAAATCAGGAAGAATAAATATTACGAGATATGGAGTCCTACATGGAGAAGATCACGTTGGAAGACGTGGAACCGCCGGAGCCGACAATGAAAGAGGAAAACCTTACGTTGCGAATCAAGTGCCTTAAACCGGGGTACACATGTCTGGATATTAGAAAAATGTGCCAAAAACTAGCAAAAGAAATTGAGATACGGCAAAAAGGGGTCTTTTTCTTCGTAACATTCCACAACTACGAGTAATCTAAATGAATCTGAACTATTTCAATGTTACTTGATCCTCAAATTGAATTTACTTTCCAGAGATATCACTCGAGCACAGGTTCAGTTATCTAAGATTAATTTCTTATCCGTAGTGAGGATAGCTGATACATCCACAAGTGAATTGGAACCCAAAATTCAGCTTGAGCGACAACCAGAAATTAAGTAAATTCTAAAATTTCAATTATGATTAATCGGTTACTACACAATTCAAATACATTTCAGAGTGTTTAGATTGCCTTGGGCCGCATTTCCAACATTTAAAACCGACAACTATTCGGATGTTTTGGACCAAGCGCATAAACATGTAGTTGCCTACAGTCCATTTAAGAATTCTTTAGTACCATTTGACTGCCATATATTTGATCACTATCCAATGAAAGATGAAACGGAGTCAGGGTTTTGGAATGGTCGAAATCAAATAAGGTAAGTCCTAAAATTGTTAGTTGATGAAACTTGAATTAACTGAATGTAATTTGATTTAGCGGCCACTATGAACTCTCCAAAGCTAAAAAGGATCTCAAAGCACAATCTTCGGGCCAACGGATTAATGGAAAGTATTACTACAATTGCTCATCTGGACCGAAACTACTTCTAAATACAATCATTGGAGAATGTGCCAAATGTGGAGAAATTACTGGTATGTATTGTAAGGAGTGTAAGATTACTCTCTACTGTTCATCAAGTTGCGCGGATTCAGATTGGAAGCGCCATTCACGAATGTGCCAAAGGCAAAGGTATTGGTTTTTATATCACTTACAACCAGTGTTCATTCAAAAGTCTATTTTCAGTGAGTTACCAATGCGCATTGGAACTGTTAAAGAATCCATAGAAAGATTGCAAGCGAAAGCAAATGATGAATCATTGAAGTTAATTGAATCAGGGAAACTACAATTGCAGAATAAAACAACAGTAAAAATAATTAGTTTCGCTAATCTGAATGATATTGCTGTACTTCAAGTGGATGCTGCTATAACTGAAGCATTTAATTCGTTACTCACAGCTGTCGAAGCTAGTGGCGAAAGACTGAAGCCATTACTGAATTCATTATCAGTTGGAGATGTTGTCCTAACAACCAATTCTTTTGGAAGATGTGATCGAGCGATCATTCAAAAGATTAAAGATTCAAATGCGATCTATGTTGTTTGTATCGACTATGGAAATGTGGAAGTAAAAACCAGTCATATGCTCTATGAAATCCCTTATATTTTGGAAAAAATTCCTTCGTATTTGCATAGAGTGTCACTTCAGATTCCAGATAGACTCAAAGATAATCTAAATGGAATTGTTAATCTTCGAAATTTTGTTGAAAATAACGTTGAATTTACAATGATATTGAATGAATCACTTGAGACGAATCAAAACCAAGATTTTGGAAGGATTAATTGCCGATTATTGTTTTCTGATTTCGATGAAAATAACGGAGGATCAATGGATTTAAAAGAATTAGTAATGGAAGACACCGGTGAAGTTTATAATGTAATGGAAGAGATACCCGTTAGAGTAAGGACCATTTATATCCCTTTAAAAAGTTTTATAGACCAAATAAATAATTGTAGGAACTGCCTCATAGAGATTGGTGCACTGATTTCAAAGAAAAGAAAATATTAATTACCGAAAATAATTTTGCGAAACACTTAGGACTTCTATTTGGTATTCCTATTAAATATATTCGAGAGTTGTACGATATTGAGACAGATTTAAACACCAGAATCGAACCAGATTGTCAACAGTTTAATCCTAAGTATTGGAGAGAATTTACTTCATTTGATGTGATTAACTAGATTTCATAAGGATAATTTTTTTCCAGAGTTGGAGACGTGTGTTTGGCAAGAGTAATTGATGGAGATAATATACCGAAATGGTATAGAGGTTTCTGTTTGATGAATTTTGATCAAATCGATCCTGTAATTTGGTTCTACGATTATGGGAGTATTAATACAGTGTCACAACATAATTTGATTCCGATGCCTTGCAAACTGTTTTCAAGGAAATCTCTAATTGAACCTTTTGAAATTTCAGATGGTAAGATGGTATAATTTGAAAAACCATAACAGAAATAAATACAAATTATCTTTACAGTTCCATTGGATACAATGAGTGACGAGGAGATAAAATTGAAGTATCCAGTCAATTCAATAATCGAATACAAGGAATTAAGAGAAATCAACAAACCATTTGCACTATTAAAGCAAACGCTATTTTGCAAATTTGAATTAGTTATAGATTAGGTTGTGTTCCGAACATGTATGAACTGTTATTTTATGTTTTATAACGAAGTCGTTTTTGGAACTCGAAATACAAAAATAAACGATTGGATTCAGATTAAATAATGTTGATTAAACACTTTTTTGATTTAGAATTCGTTAGTTCAATTTAGTCGTTTTAAGAATGGACCAGCAGATAGATTATTCTCGATTGTGTGTCTTATTTGACAAAGGTATTGAAAATTCTGATGCTTATAGAGCAGAAGTATTACAGGATGTTTCCAAATATAGTGGTTTTAATTACACAAGAGTTCCAAAACATAAACATAACATTTTACTGATCCAATTTTATACTGAGAGGTAAGTAGAGGATTTCCCGAAATATGTAACATTCATTTTCATCGTCTAATGCTTTTGAAAGGGATGCATTTGATGCCAAGATAAAACTTTGGCAGAGATATGGATTCCATCGGATTACTGTAACGTATGGCCGTAAAAATTCACCAGCCAATGAGAACTGTATCGAGAAGGTAAAAGTTAGTAAGCTTTTAGGTTATTGGTGCTTGATACAAATATTTATAGTGTGGCTAAAATTGATTGAAATTTGTTACAATGTTTCAAATGCAGGTTTTGGAGTCGACGAAATGTTGGGTGTGCCCATCAGCAGCACCTTTCAGATGTGGAAACTGCAAGAAGTTATATTGTTCGCGTTTCTGTCAAATTCAAGATTGGCCCGATCACTGCGAAGAGTGTGCAGTTATGCCGTAACTATTCTTGTGACATTCAATGAGTTAATTATTTAGTCGATGGATACTTTTAGGGATCTAATTTCAATTGCTGGTTCACAATTGGATACCAAAAATTTTAAAATGGAACAAATGAAACTATCTTCCAACTCCGAGGTTACGATAATTTATCTTTCCCCAACACTGGACTATGTTGTAGTTAGAAAGTTGGATGAGGAGACAACACAGTATTGTCAACAACTAGAAGGAATGTTAAAGGATTGCGACCTGATAAAAGCAAAGAAACCATTTACCGTGGGAATGTATGTTTTGGTGAAAAAGGGTGATGGATTCACAAGACGCGGACAGATAATTTACACAGATGCACGTTTTGAAAAAGCAATCAAAATTGATTTCATTGATTGGAAGTGCCAGTATTTTGTTTCAGAAGATTTTCTTTATGAGATGCCAATCAAATTCATGAATATACCAATACTAACCCATGAAGTGAGAGTGTCTCAATTTGATTATATTAAAAGTAATTCCAGACACATTCCAATTGCTTTTAATTATTTGAAAGAGATTTGTTGTCGTGTTAAGTTTATTTACAAGGTTATTAATGGTGTCCCACTAATTGTACGCGAAGGATGCAAAACACAATTGGAAGATATTATTGAGGAATTGACTGCTCGAAATATTTGGCCAGTAGTTTTACAGGAGAATAGCCCAACTTGGATTGAGATTAAAAAGAATGAGTTTCCCGATATACTCAATTACTTTAAAAGTGATGAAAAATTAACAAATATTAAAGTTTTCAATAATGAACTCGATGGGGAAGATAATGTAATATCTGATTTATCGACTTACGTGAATGCTACAGTCCTTGATCAATCTGATTTAGGTAGTACATATTCAACGGACGAAAACAATTCAGCTTTAATTAACTCGGACGGTGACATACATAGTTTAACTAGAAATAAATTAAAAGTAATTTATTATATTTAACATACAATCAGAATTAATTCATATAATCACGAACCGATTTTTTTTCAGCCATCATCGTATGTCCATTTTGAAGACTACCAATTAACCGGAGATGCCCTTGTTCTGGATAATTCATATATTATGGATGGTATTATAACGATTTTATCTAAAAAATACTTGCCCCAATTCATTGGAGAGTGTAAAAGTCTACAGAATTATTGTAACTCAAACACAGAGTCATACTCGCCGAGGTATAGTCTAATGTCTAGTATCATTATACTGGTGCACTTGAAATTTCCATATTTTTGATCTAATTTTTAGTCCTCAAGAAGCATGTGTTGCTATGTATGAGACTGATTGGTGTCGCGCTGAATGCATTGATAAACACCGTGATAGAGATATTTATCTACTACGATACATTGATTTGGGATTGGTGTCATACGCACAGCCAAAAGACATTCGACCATTACCTGAAGGCATTAGTTGTATTAATTACGTAAAACAGTGTGTGGTAAAGGAGTTACAAGACTATGTAGGTATGAGCACGTGTGACATTCTGACGAACTTATTAGAGCCAATGTCAAAGATAACAATTGCTTCCACATCAACGGAGGACACTTCTGAAGATCTATGGATTTCGAGATTCAATATTACCAAAAAAATATTAATATCTATTCCAGTTGTCGCTACGGAAATACAAAAGAAATTGGGTAATTGAATATTACTTCACATCGGTTGAAACTCTATTTGAGTACAGAATTTGAACAAGTGAATTATAATTAATAGAGTCTTCAGTGTACTGGTATTATAAGTATTTACTGTCTAGTAAGCTAAAATTTTTGTCTAGTAGATGACTAGAGTCGTAATAAAGATGTTACTATTAACTACCGCAGTTTTATCTATTTTAATTTTCTCAGTGAATTCAATTATTTATGGTGTATCTGTTGGATATGGTAAGATGATATTACATGTAACTAAATTTGATGACAAAATTCGAATGAATGGAAATTTTAATTTCTATTCCAATAGGTGAAATTCCATTTCCATTTATTGTGTCCGTCCAAGAGTGCAATAGACAAGGAATTTGTAATCACATTTGTGGGGGTACTTATATAGGTGATGGTGTAATTATTACTGCAGCTCATTGTATGCAAAGTCGTGAAAAAGATATAAAATATGGAGTAATGATTGGACAAACCAACGTGTCAGAATTATCTAATATAATTCCCGTAAAGCAGCATGTTATACATCCCGGTTACAATCCGTAAAAAATTTTCTAATATGAAATTTTGAATACACGACATTGAAAATTTTCAGATACGTAATGCGAGATGATATAGCACTGATTAAAGTCGTCGATCCGACTCTAGATTCTGATGGACTTCCATTAGCACAAAACGGATCAATTTTATCCGATTGTTTTGTTCTTGGATACGGTGCAAGTTCAAACGCTGGCA
The DNA here is from genome assembly GCA_001014335.1 of Coboldia fuscipes. NCBI lineage: Eukaryota > Metazoa > Arthropoda > Insecta > Diptera > Scatopsidae > Coboldia > Coboldia fuscipes. Next base: position 65,640 of record JXOR01000103.1, on the reverse strand, counting down.
AACCTTCGGGCGAACTTAGGATCGGCAAAGTGCGATTGATAAGTCAAAGTTTTTGTGTAGATCTTTTAGGCAGAATTACAGCACCGACAGGAAGTGATGGAAAAATGTGTGCTTTGGGACTAGGTGCTAACACTTGTCCAGTAAGTATTGAGGAAATTACTATTTGTTTCATTTGTAAATTATGTGTGTGTGACTGTATTATTATTGTTCCAGGGTGACTCTGGAGGTCCTCTTTTCTGTGCTAACAAAGCTGGAAAACTAGTGCTGTATGGAATTACATCATACGGGTACAGTTGCGAAGCAATTTTTATGCCGGGAGTGTATACGTCAGTCACACCATATTTAAATTGGATTGAGTTTATAATGGACAAAGAATTTTAATAAAAATTATTTACTTCTTACCTTATGTTGGGCCAATTACTTAATGGAACTAAACTAATCAATTCGATTTAAGTGATTTAATTCTTGAATAATTATTATATTGTTTGTCGAAAATTAACATGATTTTATGAAATTATTTTACACTTAAATTTTACACGATCCATCACTTTAGAAAAATTTAACAAGACTGACTAGTAGAGATATAGGCGCACATTCAAAACATTGTTTAGCGTGGCACCTGAACGTCAATTGTCGACAACTTCTTCAGTCATATTTTGTTCCGGTAAATGACGATTCGTCGGTGTGTCCCCGATATTTTTGAAATTAAATTGATTAATAAAAATTATTATTTCAATTGAATTGAAGTAGTGGAAAGTGTTAAATAGAGTTCAATACGGCTTAATAATGTGATGGAAATGAGAGGAACCAAATGGTTTCCAAATGGTATTGAAATTAATCGTTTTTCGCAACAAGTTGCGACGATTTTCCCGCACCTGCATTATACGATTATAATCATGAAATTCCGTTGGAAAAACCGCGTAACCATCCGTGATTATTTAGCGAGGACCCAAATTTATTTATTTCTGTGTAATTTTTGTGAATTAAAATTTAATAAATTATTTTTGGTAGAGTTTAAAATTGATTGCATTTATTTAGTTTAGTTTAACTAATAGTAATACATGATTTATATAGTTTATTAATTTCATTCTTTTACTATGTTAATAAGATTACGGGTCCAAACGTTGATGGGTTGGCTCAATAAATACGATTGGCTGGAGCTAAAGGATGATTACGATGCCAAAAAAGGCTGTCGAATGTGTAATCAGTCACTTGCGGGTATGGTATGATGGGTTTAACCAATCTTATTTTATTTTAAATTTCCATGAATTTCCTGAAACTTTATTTTAATGGAATACAGGACACGCGGAATTTTTATGAAATCATTTCCTAGAAAATTCTTTTCAATAATACAGACTTCACAAGATCTTTACTTCCGGGTTGTACACAAAATTATAAAATTTTATTATTAATTCCTTTTATAATGCATGTGACTATGTATTTTAGAATAATATTTTGTAATTGAAATGAAATAAAATATCCAACTGTACAATCTAATACGATGTTGGAAATAACACAATTCAATAAGCAATTTATACTGCTTTGAAGTACAGTATTGCTTTAATATATTTCAGAGTCTAAATCACGACTTGCTGTATTGTTCTTCAAAATCTGACTCTGTCTCACTCGTGATTCTATTCAAAATATTCCACTTCATATCCAACAGATATTAATTTCAAATAAAATTATATTCAACTTCAGCTTTTTATTAATCGATTTAAATAAGACAATGTTTAATTGATACAAAATCACGAGACCAACCACTGGTCGTAAGGTGTTAATCTATGATGTATTTAATCGCGTTAATTCGATGACATACGAACTAAAATGTTATCAATACGCATATGTTGAATTAATCAATTAACAAATTAAACTTTTTTTTTTGGACATCATTCACATGATCAGATTAACGAAAAATCTGTTCAACATTATACATTAAACTAATGAATTAGTGAAATACTTAACTTAATAATCTTATTGTATCGAATTAGTGATGAATAAAGAACTAGAAATGATCGTGTTGAAAATTAGCAAATTATAACTATCGTTCACTGGTACCTTTCAATGTTGATTAATTTGGTACACACAAATTTCGTTACTCCATATTAATTAAATTAAAATCACTGAATAACACTGTGACGTATTCAATTAATTATTAAATAAATATTTTATACTATAGATCCCTTGACCACTCTTCCAGTGAGTGATTAACACTACTAATTCTAAATATTTGTAAATTTATAAATTGATTTTAAACGGTATGCAATAGATCAATGCAAAAATAATAGCTCCATTATAAATCAGAAATAAATTGGAACAGCCGGCGGCTAGATAGATATAGATAACAATATAAGTATAACAATATAATTTGCATGCACATCATTGTATAACCAATTTTATCAATAATCGAAAAACAATTAAAATAATATTAAAATTTGTATATTGATTACTAATAAAATATGTCATAAATATTAAACATTTTAGCCGATAAGCGTTTTTATTATTACCGATGATCGATGAAATAAAACAAAAAAAAAATCATTTTTTTTTTCTTTAAGTCATGGTTCGTTTCATTCGTGAACGGTTTAGTGAAAACCCGTGTGCTGTTTTATGAATTTGTATTTTTTGTTATATGTTTTTGGCTACGAATCAAATACACACCTGTATGAATAGCGACCGCTTCCACCTGGTAACACGCTGAACATATTTTCGGCATATTTTAATTTTTGTTTTGTTGAATACATTATCGGGAAATTATTATGAATGATTTTCTTTTTATTGAATAAGAGAAATCGAAGAAAATCTTTATCTGTGTACCACATTACAATTTACAATATGATCGTGTTTAATCCTACGAGATAATACGATGGATCTCTTTAACAACTGATACAAAATGATACAGTTTGTGTGATTGACTAGCGAGAAAAAAAAATCATTAGTCGTTAAGCTGATTCCCTACTCACAACAGCTAGAGTGTTAATAATCTCCTTGGCTCTTTTTTACAAACCGAGACTATAGCGGCGACTTTTTAATATTTAAAAATCATTTTGTTCGTTCAGTCTCAGTATCACTTCATTATTTGTTGGGGCTGAATCGGTTGTTCGGTGTTTTTATTATTATTGTTGTTAAAATATATTTGGTTTTTATTTCTGATAATTTTAATAATAGAATTACATTTTGTAGTTGAATATTTGTTTTTTTTTTGTTAAAATGAAATCTATTTGAATACTTTTTTTTTTTTAAACTCGAATAAGAGAAAAGAGATTTCATTGTTGTTTTTGCTTTTAAGAATACAGAAATATCAGAAATCAATAAGTTAAATTTCTAACGAAAAGTGAAAACAGATCGATTACATTGTAGTTGGATTCTTTCGTTTGTTAACTAAAATAATTGAAATTTTACTTAGAAAATTATGTAAGAAAAATTGTTATTAACTAATCGTGTTGTATGTTATTAGTGTAACTTTATTTTCAAGCTCAAAACAAATAGGATGAATAACTAATAAAACAAAAATATGAATTTTAAGTGTAACAATTTCATTATTTATATGTTAAAGTTAAATGTATATTGTTATCAGTAAAACAGATGATTTTAAAACAAAACAAATACCCCCAAAAGTTATTATATAGAATTTGTTATAAATTTGATTTAATTTACTTTCCATTCTGAATGTGATTAAGTGATTTAAGATTATAATATTTTAATTGTACATAACTTGGAGTCAAATAAAATAAATTCATAATATTAAATGAAGAGCGTCTCACTATAAATGAATTAGTGTCTAATTATTTATATTCTCAGTGTATTGTGAATTTGTATTTGATATTTGTATTTAAAAAGAAAAGAAAACGAAATAAGAAGTGATCTATTTTGTGTGGTATTTGTCTACCGAAACAAGTGAGATTTGCTGTGTATTTTATTTCTCTTGGCTGAAGATTGATAATCATTAAATGAAAATAAAAAAAAAATTATGCTGCTAGCTAACGAAGGTGTACACTACTAATTCTGCATTTTCTATTAATCTGGTAAGAGTTTAACTACAAATGGTATTAACTTGATTGTCTTATCGCAAAAATTAAAACAAATTGTTTCTTTTTTATTTTGTTGAATTTATGATTAGAATTATTCCATGACTTTGTACCAGCAATTGTTTTATATTCAATTTTGCTTTAAGATTCCATGTGTGGAGTTTTGTGAAATTTTGATCAAGACATTTTTATTAAAATCGCATTTCAATACAAATTACTAATTAAGTAATGGCACATAACGTGTTCATATTATTATTGTCAGTTTAGAATAGATTTACAGTAATCAATTCCTTGGTAGGTTTTACTTGTTATAATTCAAGATCATCGAATTCATATCAGATTTAAATTACACGGTATATGGTGCACATAAAAGGTAACTAGCTACTCTAACGGTTTTTTTTTCGATAAATGCGATTTATCACATGAATATGAGGAAATAATTCGTGTAACCGAGAATGTTAGATGATTAAATTGAATTAGAATCAATTTGATGGTCATTTATGATTAGAATGTATTGACTGTATAATCATAAATATTTTTGTAAAATTCAAATTGTAAATACATTTTTCTTCTGTGTTTTTTTTTATTTTAATAATGTAGAACATGTGATTTATAATCAATATCATTCAAACATAACATTGGTTGAATTCCATTCTCATATTTTCTTATCATATTTTGTATAAACTCTGTTATTCAGTGTTTCTTAATTATTTCAATCACTGATTAGAGTATATAAGAAAAAGGGTCAACGCGAAATATCAAAATTCAATTGATTACAGTCTGTACATTACCATTACAAGTGTCCGTTGTGGACACTTGAATTTAAATAAATGAAATTTAAATAATTAAGTGACATCATTGTCATTGTAATGTTAATTTAAATGGCATCAAATTAGAAAATGATTAATGCTATAAATAAATGTATTCATTTTAATATCGTTTATTAAATTTTTATTAGTGTTCCTATAAAAAGCCGTATAATTTATGTAATTAGTATTATAAAAATGGAATGAGAAAATTCTAAATATGGAATGAGATAAAATAAAATTAATTTTGATAAGACATTAAAGCTCATCGTTTGTCAATATATACCCAAAGCTATGGAGACACAGACAAATAAAGAAGAAGTAATAATAAATTAACAACGTGAATTATGATGGCCCATAGATTATATTCAAGTGCTCCGATAATATATTTTCTACTTTGTCATACATTAGATTAAATAATCATTTTTTTTACGTAAATAAAATTGTATATTTTTTAGTTTAAAAAAAATAAATAAATAAATTCATTCTAGGTGTTTCGCGTTCAAGAATGTGAATAAACTGTTTTAGGTGTATTTAATGTAGCTAATAATAATAGCGCACAATTTAAAGAATTAAATAAATAATAACAAAGAAACTAATAATGAGTAATTACAAAAGCATATTTGGATACACAGATTTTGATTTAATTGTTTTACCTCATATGCGAATTCATTTATTCGGTATGATGTTAGATAATTAAGTTTCAGTTTAAACTGCTTAAGTACTACATGATTAACATGATAAGCTTATTTGTTCTATTATTAGGATAAAATTAACTGATATGATCTATGTAAATTGAATAGAGTGATTTGTATAATTCTATGAGAAACAAATACAAATTATTTTATTGCATTTTGATTGTAAACATAGACATACTGTACTAATGCATTTGTCTTATTAAATGCAAAGCTACTAAATACACTGTGATTAGCTTTCAATAAACTTAACGTAATCGTTAATACAAACGGTTGTTTTCTATTTTATGTTCCGGTTTCATAGTTGTGGCGATTATATGTTTATGTAAGATGATAGTATTATGATTTACTGTAATTCTATATAGTCAGAATGACTTCCTACAATCCAATGTGAAACGTAATTCTATTAAGAACACAACAATAAATTAATATTTTTTACTAAAAATTCACATGATTTACAGGAACAATAAAATTCAGCCAACACGAAATTAATAGAATTTTTGTCATTTGATAAACGAGTGAGAGAGAAAGAGAGGAAATTAAATAATAATAATCATGGAGAAACAACATTTAGAGCTGCCACCACGATATCAAATAAAACCAATGGATTCACCGATGTCACAGCTACATTCCGATGATGAGGAATCTGGTTTAGGATATCAGAATACCTTGGTAAGTGATTAATCTATCATACACGTGTAAATTGATTGAATCATAATAATAAATAATTCAATATCAAAAGAATATAGAAAATAATATATCGAAAGCGCGCATATCATAACGATTACTACATTCAGATCAAATATTTATGAAATAATTAGCAAATTCATATTAATTGATTATGACAACTAAACGTATCAATAAATGTTTTGTTAATATTTACAATAAATTTGTATTGAAATCAACATACAAATTATTCAACGGTGAATGCATAACACATTAATTTTATTGAACTAGATTTTTTGTTATGAGTGATACAATTGATCATTGAATTGAAATGTAATGTTTCATTCATTTTTTCGCCGATATTCTACTATTACCTGAACGGTATAAGTTACCGGCTAATCGTTATTGACACTTTCTAATTTTATTAATTAATTATTCTTAACGAATGATAGTTTAGCTGATTTCCGATGAACGGTTATTCCTAAAATAATTTATTGATTGGGAGATTGGTACAAACTGTACGTATTATATTTTGATTAATATGGAAAAACCAAAAAAGTGTTCAATGAAACAACAATTAATCGGCATAACAAAATGAAATTGCAATTAATAATTGTCTACGTGACATGTCTTCAGTATAGCAAAAGATGATGTCTGTTATTAAGTAATCTAGCTACTACTGGATAATGGATTGTTTAATAGAATTTTTATTACTTTGTAGATTTGTTTTTGTATAATTTCGCGTCTAATAAACAATCATATATAATTCTATATCATGTGAAGGTAACAAGTCACTCAGTATGTAAATTACTCAGGTGATACTTTTTTTTTGTGTTATAATAATTTCTTTATGTTCATACCAATGAAATAATTTAGCCAACAAAAATACAATTTAAATCATGTGACTTAACGTGTGTTCAACACATTGATCAAATTAGACTTTAATTGGTTAAAGCGTTTTGGAGATTCATTGACGTTGTGGATTTGAATTTATTTTTTTTTTTATTCCTGAATTATGTAAAGCTATTAATGGTTATAGATGTATGATATTGTTAACCAAAAGGTGTGATCAAATTAATGAAATAAAAGCATTGATAAATTCAATAATTTTTTTTTTGACTATTCTATATGACAGATGAATATTGTTACTGAGTGCTGAAGACAATGAACGGCTAAGAAAGTAACTAGTTTTTACCTGTAAATTAGTCAACGTCATTCATGCTAATCATTGAATTATTAAACGTGTTTAAGTCACGTGAATTGAAGATTTTTTTTTATTAATTTTATTTTGTAATTTTTGTTATTGTTATGTCGTATATTTCAAAGTCATCATATTACCATGTGAGGTAAACATAAACTTTCTGATCACTCGTTATACACACAATTATTTTAGTACCGTTTATAAAAAATATAAATTAATTATGGAATTAATTGCCTCACATGTTTACCATTGTGGCTTGTGGCATAAAACAGATATTTAGTTAAAATATTATATTTGCTGGCAAACAAAATATAAACGAAGAATAAAGTAATATAATAATCAACATTTAAAATCATTAATGTATGTTTTTTGTTTCGATTTGAAAGCACAAAAAATTGAAAAAGGAACTTGATGGAATTTTCATAAAGTATCAAATAATCATTATAATTCTTTTGTTTGGTATGGAATTTAAAATTCTTTTTTGTTGTTCATAAATTTAATTTTGTTCTCGGGGATCTGTTTTTTTTACTCGTGATATTGGATGCAAAATGTTTATAATGATAGGAATGATTGGTTAAGAAATGAACCTCATCTAAAGAAATTGCGAATTAAAATGTGGAAGTTTTTCAAGGGAACAGCATCACTTGATCATCGATTGATCAAGTATTGAATGTATAGACGCTTCATGTAGTGGGAGAAGTTATAAGATTACGTATGTTATTTTATATAAATATCGAGTTTTTGAATTAATTATAGTAGGAATAAAAAAAAACCCCATCATCATGTGATCTGTCGTCATCTTTGTTTATTTGCCACTTTCGCATACGAACTGTCTTATCAATACCGGAGTTGAGTAAGGTCCATTCAATGTGTATATGCATTCTCTATAAAATGAACTTAATTTATGTATAGTAACAAAATGTTATTTCATTTTTGTTATTAATTTTTCTCACAGTGTAATCTAATCATTGAAATCGTCATTTGTATTACTTAAAGGCGAAAGCACTTGAAAATCAACATCTTTTTTTTTTAAATGGAATATAATAAGCGTGTAGTGACGTTGATTAACAATATTTAACGTAAATTTCAATGAAATTGTGAGCATTTCTTGTCTCTTTATTTGAAAAAAAATTTCAATGAAATTATAAATGGATTTAACTACTGTCTATATGAGTAAATGGTACTTAATAGAATCATAAATTTAAAATAAAAAATTGTCAAATTGTCTACTTTTACACAGTTGTGAAGCTTATGAACCTCAAACGCCATAGATAACAAGTATTTTTATTTTATGGGTTGTACGTCGTTAATAAATACACCTTAAGTTAAATATGAACAATCAAAACCTAATGCTACCGGTAGGTTTCAATTGACAATCAGTAATTAAATGATAAGTAATAAGACCGATTCAATTATCTATGATATGTATTAACTAGCAATTTATATCGGTTGAGTTTTATTTTTATTTGTATTATACAATGCTCTGATTTTATCATTTACAGTAACAAAATATTTATATTTCATTGCGACGAGTACAAACATTTATCTCTATGTACAATGTGTGGAGGTGTTATGTCTAATGTATATGATTAAATTCCATGTCTCCGATTGTTCATACAATTTATAATGTTTATCCGGAGTTTAGCAATAAACTCACATATGCATTTAATGAATTTATGAAAATAAAAAAAAAATCTTTTAGTCTGCAATAATACAGTCACTTAATCTTAATTTATCTCAATTTTGATGAAACTAAGTTCCATACAGTAGAATTTGAATAAAACATTATTATTCAGTCTAATTTAGTTATTCGATGTGATAAGATGGAAACTTTTGATCCATTACTTTTAGCATTTTAAAAAGGAAAATTTATTAGGGAAAAGTTATTAATATTTTGTGATTAATGTATTAATCATTATTTTTGTTTAATTAGCCGATTAAATAATAAGAGAAGTCTAAAAGAATTCGTGAAATACATGAAGATTAACATATTCAGTGTTATTTGCGTGTGATACAAACAAATCTTCAATAGAAAATTTTTAAAATTCAACTGAATGAATTAATGAGATTAAATGAGTTATAATTTAATGTGATAAGAGCCGTATAGAACAAGAGTGAATTATTGCTAGATTATCATTTGATTCTGTTGCGAAGTGAATATTAGACACAATGGTACGTGATTTAAGTCGTGGAAATCGGGAACGTCCACGAATTCGTGTTGAACATGATCCGGTGATTCATGATGAAGAATTTGGTGAAGAAAATGTCGAGTTGGTTGACTCGGAGTGGGCGGATTTTGAAAAGTTCCTCAGGTACATACATACATACATACATAATGTTCACTTGCTGGTCTATAATGACTATTTGAGATCACACATTATATTCAATTAAAATTTAAATGTTTAAGGGAATTTCGTGAACGACGTTTAAATTCATTGTCGACATCAATGGAAAATCTACATCATCGGCCTAAGAAAGCGATGCGTGTGGGTACACAAGCGTTTTATCCGTGTCCACCCGCTACGATGGTACACGTGAGTCGTGGAGATGATTCGTCATCGGACGAAGATGAACCGTTTGGTTTCATTGATACACTTGTAAGAAATTTAAATTAAATAATTGCGAATGCCCCCGGAATGAATTTAAATTCAAATATTATGAATACAGTAAGCACGCTCTTTTCTTCTATTTTATATTAGTTTCTGTGATATGTTTATTCATTAATTAAAATCACTATATTCATTTAATGTTTGATTGCAATTTGATAAGATAATATTCACTAAACGAAAATTTTATTATTCTTTTGCCTAAATGGATTTTTGGTTTCTGAAAATACAAATTAATTTAATTTATTTTCAAAGAAACTATAAAATACGAATTATGAAATGACCGTTAAACTTGATCTTATTAATGCTCGCATGTTACTGAAATAACTAATAATAATCGTCTAGTTAGAATGTGAAATATATTTCATGTTTTTATGTATTTTAATGTTTCTATAATTAAATAACTTAAAACGTCTGGTCGGTTAGAAGAATTACTAAACAGTTTTGTATGAGAGTTGACTTAGTAGTCAACTGAGAAACATGTGATGTTGTTATCACTCAAAAGGTTTTCTTCTATAATTCTTCTATTTATGATTGTAATTATCATGAGTGAATATAATTATTATTGCGCCAAATTCGCAACACATTTTAGATAAAACGGCGTCTTATGCCAGTTCTCTATGTATCTTATTCTGCATAGAATAATAATAATGACAATAACATAAAACAGATTACACGTTTCGTTACGATACATAATTAGAATCGTAGAGTTGCCAGCTTTTTCGTATTTGGCTAGTGGTTGGTAATTAATGCGTTAAATTATCTGCAATTTTATTTGAAGCTGAACAACCAAAAGAATATTGAAGTGGATATGAAAATTTTATTTGGATACCTTGTTTCAGTTGAATTCCGATGTTACCGCAAATATCCGGAAAAAATGGCAACAGAACTTTTCCGAAACCATTGGGTTCAACTATTCAAAGATTATTGTTCAGTTTGTTTGTATCGAATCGGAATCATAATTTAAATTTGTAACGTACAGACACTTTGTTTTGATTTTTAAAATAATTTTTCTATTGTTGGAAAACTAAAAGTGAAATGATGGTAATCTGTGAATTATGTTTCACTGAATTCATTGTACAAGTTCAGTGTTTCTGTTGTATGAGTTTTGTATCTATTATTTTCTTTTGATTCATTTAAAATAAATTTGAATGCTAATGAAAATATAGTGAATGTGAAAATAATATTTTCATAAATTTTCAAGAATTAATTGGCATAGAATAACGTTTTTTTTTGTGTACGATCAATGATCTTAATGTAACAATGTTTTTAGTAATTATTGTCTTATTTATTTGAATTTTCAATGCTAAGAAATCTAAATTTAACATGCGCATTGTGCAGTTTTTATTTTAAATACATGAATTTAATTAATTTTGTTGTACAGTTCAATAACAATTAATTTTTTTTTCTGTTTGGTTCAAATAAATAGATGTATGGTAGATACACTAAGGATCTGGGTCAGTTTGCAAAAGATGAAGCTAAAAAACTCAAAATGCTTGAACGTAGACGGAAAAAGGAGGATAAAGCGCGAAAGAAGGTGAGTTTTTTAATTAAATTTAGTGGAAGTGAAGCTCAAACACAAAAACTAATAAATTCAGTGTAAAGTGAAGATCTTGAAACTTAAGTGAAGTGAAAATTGGTATTGAAAACTTATTCACTTGTTTTAGGAACTCGAAGGTTTTCGCTCGACAGCTTTCTTCCGTGGATTATCATGGATTTGGAGACATTCCTTTGCTCGATTGGGAGAAGATTGGGTATTCTTAGCTTTACTTGGCGTCATGATGGCCGTTTTATCATACATTATGGACAAGGGAATCAATATTTGTATCAGTGGTATGTTTTTTATGCCATTTCAACGCCCATTCATGCTAATTGATTAAACAATTGAACGGTTTCTTTTATTAATTAATACCAGCTCGTGGTTGGCTATTCAAAGATTTAACGTCACAGCCGGTTGTTCAATATATTGCTTGGGTATCATTACCGGTTTGTTTGATTTTATTCGCTACTGGTTTTGTGCATTTGGTGGCACCTCAAAGTATCGGTTCCGGTATACCCGAGATGAAAACCATTTTACGTGGTGTGGCACTCAAAGAGTATTTAACATTTAAGACACTTGTGGCTAAAGTAATAGGTCTTACAGCTACTTTAGGCAGTGGTATGCCACTTGGGAAAGAAGTGAGTCAATGAACTTTTGCATTATAACTGATGTGCATTAATTAAAAACTTTTTTTGTTTTTTATTTTAGGGTCCTTTCGTACACATTGCCAGTATTTGTGCTCAAGTATTGAGTAAAGTAATATCATCATTTCATGGGATTTATGAAAATGAATCGAGAAATAATGAAATGTTGGCGGCAGCATGTGCCGTTGGTGTAGGAGCATGTTTTGCTTCACCTGTTGGCGGTAAGAAATTTTATATTTCAAGTGAAAATAATTTTTCTCATTTAAATATTGATTTTAGGTGTGTTATTCAGTATAGAGGTAACCACTACCTACTTCGCTGTTCGAAACTATTGGCGTGGATTCTTTGCTGCTGTATGTGGTGCAGCATTCTTTCGTCTTATGGCTCTTTGGTTCCAGAATACACAAACAATCACCGCACTATTTCCAACAACATTTTCAAGTGAATTTTTGTTTGATCCGCAAGAGTTGATTGTATTCGCTTTGATTGGGTAATGTGATTAATCATTATTTTTTAAATTGTTTGTTAGGAAAGTAATCAATTAAAATGTTATTATTAAATATTATATTGTAGTGTATTGAGTGGCCTCGGTGGTGCTTTTTATGTTGCTTCTCACCGCAGATACGTCAATTTTATGCGATCGAGCAAAAAAATGAACGAGTTTTTGCAACGAAAGTATGCGTTAGATATTTCATTTTATGTTAACATGTAATTAATTTATGTGTGATTTTTGATTTTAGTCGATTTCTCTATCCGGGTATATTAGCATTAATTGTGTCATCGGTATCATTTCCCTTGGGCCTTGGTCAATTTTGTGCTGGCCATATTGGTACACATCAACAAGTAATGGAATTATTTTCAAATTTCACATGGACCAAAGATGATTTGTCAGTGGAAGAATTAACGGTTGTGAATAATTGGTCAACACCTTATACCAATGTGTTCTTTAGTTTGGTTGGATATCTTGCATTTACAGTAAGAGATGACTTCTAATTTCTCTGACACATCAATTGGAATTGTTATTTTGTTCCCTTTTAGTTTATTTTCTCAATTATTACATCTACAATTCCTGTACCATCTGGCATGTTTATTCCAGTGGTAAAGATTGGAGCTGCATTAGGACGAATTATTGGTGAAGTAATGCATATATCATTTCCACTTGGTGTACGTTATGGTGGGCAAATGTCAGCAATTGTACCAGGCAAGTAATAGTAATTTAATGAATTTAATTATGTCTAATGTTGAGATTTATTCAACAGGAATCTATGCTGTGGTTGGAGCAGCATCGTTTGCTGGCGCTGTAACACGAACAATATCTGTATCTGTGATCCTGTTTGAATTGACGGGACAAATTAGTCATATAATTCCTGTCATGATCGGTACATTAATCTCAAATGCCATAATGTCTGCACTTCAGCCATCAATCTATAATAGTATTATATTAATTAAGAAATTGCCATATTTACCTGATCTGTTACCATCAGGATCTGGTGAGAGTTACTTCAACTTTAAACAAATGCAATATGTTCTAATATAAAAACTCTTTTAGGAATGTACACAATTTATGCTGAAGATTTTATGATTCGTGATGTGAGATTCATTTGGAAGGGAATGAGTTTCCAACAATTAAAAGATGTGCTAAAAGCTAATAAACATTTACGTTATCTGCCATTAGTCGATAGCCCAGATAGCATGATCCTATTGGGTTCGATACCAAGATATATTTTAATTAAAATGATTGAAAAACATATTGGACGAGAGAAACGATTGGAAATGGCTGCTAAGTGGCAGAAGGAAGCACAAGCAAGGTATAACAAATTACTTATTAATCTCGATTATATGTTTCTCAAACTGAAAATGTCTTTGTAGAGCCAAAGAAGAAGCAGATGAACAAGCTAGAATGGCAAATCTTGGACGTCGACCATCACGATTTGAAGTATTACCTGCCCCCGATGTTTATAAGCTCAGAGAAATAGCAAATAATGAGATGCTGCCATCACAAGCAAAACGTAGTACTGTTGATGGAACTAGTTTCCCTTCACTCGGAAGTTTACCAAAGAAATCAATCTTAAAAAAGACCAATTCATTTACATTCAAAGGTGGTTCACCGTTCAATCAGTATAGTCCATCGTTGACTCCATATTCAACTATTACCGGTGGAGAAAGCAAGAACAAGTAATGATTCCTATCATATCAATTTGTAAATGAATATTTATTCAATGTTTTTTTGTTTTAGAATGCGATCAGCATTCGAGATAATCTTCAGAAAATCAGCAACACTTCAAGATGTGACACCAGATGTGGAGACTGGATCAATTGGAACACCCAGTATTGGAAGTCCTGATATGCCCCCAATCAGTCCAAGTATTTCAAAGAAAGTTCAACTGGTAAGTGTAACACAATCCACTATTTAAAATAAGTCACTTTAATAAGAAACAATTTTTAGCCACGTGAAAGAGTTATTGATATGTCACCCGAAGATCAGAAAATTTGGGAACGTGAAGAGATGGATAAACAAATTGACTGGGACACGGCTCAACAACATATTGATCCAGCACCATTTCAATTGGTTGAAAAGACATCACTTATCAAAGTTCATACACTTTTCTCAATGGTGGGAATTAATCATGCCTACGTCACAAATATCGGTCAACTTGTTGGTGTTGTAGGACTAATTGAGGTAAACTTATTGATACACTGAGAGTTCCATATTATTCTATTCATGATATTTAAATTTTCAGTTGAGAACTGCTATTGAGAACGTGAACAGTGGTACCTTTGTGAAACATAATGATGATTTGAAAGAATTATCACCCCAGGAACAACCATTATTAAGTGATAAAAAGGTCCATAACACCGTATCATCAATGGACTCAGCTTTATCGAATTCTGATAATTGTTCCGAAATAGAATTAGATACAATCACCGATAAAAATGGCATTAAAAAGTAAAAGTGCATCACTAGATTTAATGAAACGGGAAATAAGTGAATATAATCCAGTTACTAGTAATTTAAGTTTCTAGCAATAAAACTTTGTGATTTTTTATTGAATCGAACGAAAACCTATTTACCGCAATATTTAGTTACTATGCGTTTTAGTTAGTTAAAAATATTTTTATTATTATTATTATTTTTCCATATTAGAATTATGTAATTATAAAAATGTGTGATTCATAAGATTGTTTAAATTTAAACAACTCTGATTTCTTGTTACTTTTTTTTTCTTTAAGATCCATCTGAACTCTAGACACCACTTTTTTATTATTAGTTAAAAGATTACAAATAACGAAAGCTATTATCTTTTAAACATAAATGTAGAACAAACACCACATCAGTTTTTTTTATATATTAATTATTATAATAATTAAAGAAAAAAATAAGAAACATCAATTTTAAATAATTTTGATAAATGTTATGTAGAAAATTTAAAATAAAAAAAGGCGAAGAAGTGTAATATCAAAAAGAAACAAACAAAATAAACTTTATAAGTGAAATGTACTGAAACCTCTTAGACACCAAGAGACATTGAAACAATAAAGAATAAAATATTTAAAATTTTAAGATCCATAAATCATTGATTAAAAATTATTATTATTTAAAAATGGAAATATTCGATTTTATACAACATAAAATTCGAATTCATTTGTTTTAAAAAAAAAAATAAGAAAATTTTCTTCATTCATTTTGTTTCATAGAAGTAAGTAAATTATATAATGAAAATCATTGTTTCTGATTATTTGAAATCCCAGTAAACGATAATATACAGCAACAAGTACTACCCAAAATATTAAAATAAAATTAACAAAATTTTCTCAATAGATACCATTTATGTTATTTTGTGATGGATTATTTAGTGTTGGGATACGACGATTGCTGGGACTTGAACTGATTTTCTCGGCTTCAAGACGTCCCGACAAGAATGTTGCCAAACGTTCCTGTAGATTGTAAAATTAATTAATTAAAGTTCTTAACTTAACATCAGCTCATTACTAACCAAATAATTTGTCGTATAGTTTTGTAAATGTTCATAATATGAGTGAGCCCGTCCACGAAGTGCTTGAATTTCAGCCAAAATCTTATCTCTTACCTTTTCCAAATGTGCAACCTGAAATCAAAGTGAATCAATTTTAATTATTCGAACCAGTTTGACTAGAATTTATATTAATTACCTCTATTAATCTGTTCGTTGTGTGTAGTGAGTAATCGTAAATTGTTCTTGGCGATATGTGGAAGTTCTGAATATTCCTATAAAATGATATCAATTCAAGGTTACACTCCAATGGATTATTTATTCCAATGATTTACTATTTAATGCTTACTGCTTAGTAACACCAGCCTTTTTTGTAGTATAATTGATCAAATGTACAAATTTCCTAGCCGATTCACGAGTTACAAGTACGATCAGTTCCTCAACGTTTTGTGGCCTTGCTTGATTTTCCGGTTCATCCTTGCTTAACAATTGCCATTGCTCAGATGCTTTTTTCATTGCCAAACGGGGTTCCGTCAAAATCTAAAATCAAGTCAATGGACTTCTCATAATTTTCTGATTCAAATTAAAATAATTCTCCTTACCAGCTCAATGGCATACAATACGATGTGAACTGTTTTCTTGCTGTGATTTTGAAGTGCTTTCGCTTCAATTATTGTACGTTCTGTTAAACGTCTCTTCAATTTTTTCGAAAATCTTTGACCATGATGGTAAACTTGTACTGCTTTTAGCTCTGCTTCATCTTTATGATTTGAGCTGGCATCTTAAATTATATAAATGTATTGTTAATACTTAAAATATTAAATGCCGACATTAAGACGATTTGTTTTTATTGCGTTTAACGATTGAATAAATATAATTGTAATTAAATTGTATTTGTAACTTCTGAATAATAAATATATAGAGAATAATATGATAAGAACTGTTGAACTTGAAATGAAAGTAGATTTATGATTTCAATGCTGCTGTTAGCATCTTTTTTCTTGATAACCTAGGGCTATGTAGTGGCGCATTGTCTAATTATAACTTAGAGACACACAAGTTCTGTATCACAGCGACAGTAATATTCAGTGCATTATTTGTCTATTTGATTCTTCGTTACCATTTCTTCATGTTTAACACTACTTGGACACGATTACTGGTATTATATAATTAATCGTAACCGTCATTTCTTATTTTTTTTTTCGCTACTTAGTTATTTCATTTTTGTTTTTTTTTTTTTTATTAAATCAACTCCTTTTTTTGTAACACTTAAATTGATTAAAAATATAGAAGAACACATATACACTCACCATCATTATTTTCATCGGTTTCTGATGGCAGATATTTGTCCACATACTTATCAGCTGCATCCAGCGCACCATCAATACGTTCAGCTGCATAAGACGTGACTTTTGAGTCTAGAACAGCAACACCCATCTTCTTAACGGATTCAGCTCTTTGTAAAACGGGTTTCACAAGATGATCTGACATGTACTCTTTTGTGTTTGAAATCATCTGATCATGTTTAATTAAAGACTTTTCATTAAAAATTTTCGATTTGAATAAAAAAAACTCCTCTTATCTCGATATTTTTAAATAATAACATTCATAAAATTCATAACTGAATGAAGAAATTTTTGCTTACCATTTGGGGTGGCAAACAGACATAAGGAACATTTTTCTCAACAATATCAAGACTTTTACACATTAATGCGTCTAGACGATGAATTGGACCCTCCATTAGTTGAACTGCTGGCTTAACTGAATCAAATGCTGATTGTATCACATATTCAGCTTTGTCACAACTCCAATTAATGAAGCTGCTCGATTTCTAAACAAATTTAAAATTCAAATTCAAGTTCAATGTTGTTTTAACGGTAAAAATTACAAACCTTTAATCGTCCGTACACATTTTCAGCCGTTTTAATTCCNAAATGCTGATTGTATCACATATTCAGCTTTGTCACAACTCCAATTAATGAAGCTGCTCGATTTCTAAACAAATTTAAAATTCAAATTCAAGTTCAATGTTGTTTTAACGGTAAAAATTACAAACCTTTAATCGTCCGTACACATTTTCTGTCGCGTTTATGCCTCTTTCAACAATTGGAATATTACCAATTCGAGCAACTGCCTCTAGTTTGAGGACAGCTGAATTTTGTCGCCTTACGGGACCTTTAGCTGTTTTTCAATACCACAAAGAAAAGAATAATTTCACATTTTTATAAAAGGAAGTCACTTGGTTAATTTAATTTAAAATCACTCACCCATAATTTTACTTAGAACTTCTTACACGTCTTAATAATTAATTTTTATAAATGTTTTCACAGTATCAGCACAGACTTTTAAATGAGTAAAAACACAAAAAAGAAATAATTGGACTTTAAAAAAAGGAATAGTCCAGTTTTGGGTCTCAAATTGTATTAATATGTGTTCCACGTTTGAATGCCATATAGAGACTGCATACTTAATTCAGAACTTTCCGATTGCTATTTAAAATAAAATAGAAAGAGGTCATCAATTATTTATCTCTGGATCACCGAACAAATGAAACATTCAGTTGAGAAATACACAAAAAAATTACAGCATCAATTTCAATATAAAAAAAATTGTTCTATACACATATGAAATATACGTATAATCGTACGAATAGTACAAGAGGTGTTGATTGAACTTTGGATGTCTCAGTGTGAACCGAGAGGGATTGCTACTGAACCGAACTGTTTCATTACAACAGTGGTCATTGGTGAAACGATGTTGGACAAATTAAATTGAATAAACTGGAAGGATTTGGTAATGAATTTCAACGAGATTCTATAGAGAATCGGAATCGTATATTAATGGTTCGTAACAATGATTTTCTATCACCTGACACGAGGCTGCATCCAAGCAATGATAAGCAGTCATTCACTTTAACTCAATACAAAGTGTTGAATACTGAACGTTGAACACTTTGAGTGATTTATTATAGCTTGATACCAGAATATTTAAAATGAAACCAATTAAATTCTTTTCTTAGTGCCGTTAAGATTACTAGAAAATGCAAGAAAGTGATCGAATAAACGAAGAAAATTGAAACAATGTATTTTTATTGAATTATAACAGCAACAATTTAACCAAATTAATCAATTTTATTAATAAGATTGAGCATAATAATAATTTTGCATTAGATATTTTTAAAATTTTATATATAGCAAAGGTCATTCGAGGCTATATAAAAGTGTTTGGAATGTGTCTGTATATCAGCTGTTTAAAAACCGGCATACCTTTACATATCAGCTGTTATTGCTATTTAAAACAACTCTGAGTGGCAAAACTTGTTACAGCCACTATTTTTTAATTATTTTAGTTTGTTTTTAACTTAATTTACTGTACGCGACCATGACTGGTAATAATATAATTAGTATGATTTAGTAGTCACAGTGTTTTATAACTTCCTTTTTGGTTAAATTCCAGAGCATCGAACTATTGAAGAGTGTCGCTACGGAGATGAGTGTTATCGTAAAAATCCACTTCATTTTAGAGAATATTCACATAAACACTGTAAGAGTGTCATCCAAAGTTTATCGCTAGTAATGCCACAAAGTGATTTATAAAATTTTATTTTAGTAAACGAAATAATAAAAAACCAACAAAATGGATTAAATAATCAGTATGACATTCCAGAAAAGTTGAAAGGTAGAGCTGATTTGGTGCATGAACAAATTGAATCAGTTCTCAAATTTCATCCAGCATTGAGGAAAGAAAAGATCGTTAAACAAGATGAATCAGATGCTCGTAATCGTAACAGATCCCGTAGTCCTTTAGTAAATATCTTATGAATCTATTCTGAATATTGACATTAAACATAATGTTTGATTTTTAGCCAGGACCATCTCGGCCAATCCAAGTTGTACCGAATTCTGTGGCAGATAAGTTACTAAAGGCAGAGCCTTACAATTTCTTTTTGACTGCCATTTATTCATCAAAACCTACACACCGTGAATCTCAGTCCATCACATTAGCACAAATTTTTGATCCAAGCCTGGGTGAAATAGAGTCTAGCGTTCAAATTAACTTCATGGTGGATCTCGAATTTTTGTTACTTCACTATGGAAAGTTTGCAGAGAAACCAATGTTATTATTGTACGGTTCTGGTGTACCTGAAGATTTTAAAAGTGGACAATTTCCGTCGCATATTAAAATTCATAAAGTTCAAATGAATACTCCATTTGGAACACATCACACGTAAGCATGCAATGCTGAATTCCATTTATGAAAGCGAAAACAATTATAATGATGGATTAACTTTTATAGAAAAATGATGTTATTGAATTACGTTGACGGTGCGATGAGAGTAATAATCTCGACAGCAAATTTATATTCCGATGATTGGGCTAACCGAACACAGGGGTTATGGATCAGTCCAAGGTTACCGTCAATTAACGAAAATGCGGGACAATCTGACGGAGAAAGTGTAACTGGCTTTCGTAGTGACTTGACTAAATATCTCTCCCACTATAAATTGCCATATTTGAAGCCTTACATTGACCGAATAGCGAAGACAAATTTTGAGGCCGTAAAGTAAGAAAAACAATAAAAATTCTGATTGTTTTGATCATTTAATGAGTTTGCAATATTCTCAGTGTATTCTTAGTGGCTTCAGTGCCCGGTGGTCACCTTGAACCGCCAAATACAAAAACCAGTGAATGGGGTCACCGACGATTGGGTCAACTACTAGCTGACCACAGTGCACCAATACCCGATACAGTTCCAGTAGTGGCTCAAAGTTCAAGTATCGGTAGTTTAGGTCCAAATATATCACAATGGATTCAATCACAATGGATTGTCAGCTTCAAGAGAGATCCAAATAAAACACAAATGCGTCAAACGCCACCATTCAAAATGATATATCCGAGCATTAATGATGTACTTGGAAGTCATGATGGTATTTTGGGTGGCGGATGTTTACCATATACCAGTGAACAACACTCGAAACAGGAATGGCTGATGAACTATTTGCAGTAAGATGATCTCAAACGAAAATGTTATTTTGTTTTTTAATTGATTTAATGATAAACAATTGTATGTGTTTTGCAGTCGCTGGAAATCCCATCATCGACATCGATCTCAGGCGATGCCACATATTAAAACATATTGCAGGTGGTCATCAGAAGGTTTATATTGGTTCCTATTAACATCGGCAAATTTATCAAAGTCAGCATGGGGAAATTTAACAAAATCCAGTATACAACCCAGTCTACGGATTAATAGTTATGAAGCTGGTGTTCTATTTATACCAAAATTCATAATTGGTCAAAGTACATTTAAAATGGACACAGACGAGAGTTCAACAACCAGTGACAAACCATTCCCAATGCCTTACGATGTTCCATTAACCCCATATGCATCAGATGATAGTCCATTTTTCATAAATTTGATTAATTAATAACAGTTGATTAGAACAACTCATTCAAGTCTATTTTTGTTATGTTGAAAATAAAAGATTCAAGATTTTGAAATAACCGGCAATAGTGGTTTGAGGAATTCCTTTTTTTCACAATTTGAATTTTATGCGCTTCCCAGGAAGGACTTGCGCATTTCCATCAAGGGCGTCTAGAATCCTTTTAACTGCAAATCATTAATAGCACGCTTCCATGCCTTCACACATATTCTATATAAAGTTATCGTCCAGTACATTTATTTTTTTATAGTTCGCTAAGTGTTTTATTCATCTCTAAAATTGTTATTTTTAATTTTACTAATTATAAGTAGATAAAAACTGAACAGAAATGTTTCAAATTTGTTACCTAATTATTGGACTACTAGCATTCGTTGTTCTTTTATATGTTTTTATAGAGCTACACTATTTTCTTCGTATGTGCCTCTGTGTTTTATTAGCAAAGTGTAAAAGAAAAATTCACATTCTGGATACAGCAGAAATAACTGGTATGATAATTATTAGTGATTAATAATACACGATATATGGAATTTTATTAGCAAACGATTCCAATAGCAAATGATCAATAGAATTGAAATACAAAAAAAAACTGTATCTATTCATTGAGAAGTTATTTTCTTTTAACTGATTTTTAGTTTTTAACGTGAATAAAACACAACGTTCATTATGTGCTATTAATATATTTCTTTTAACAACAAAAATCAAATATGTATAACTATGTATAATATTTTATTCCATACAGGTGTTTGCTTATCAAATGATGTGGATACATTACTTTACCACATGAATAATGCCCGTTATATGAGAGAAATCGATTTTGCCCGTGTTGATTTTTATGAACGAACGAATTTATATAAAACGATTAAAACAAATGGTGGTAGTGTTGTACAGGGAGCGACCACAATACGATATCGGCGTTTCATTAGACCATTCACCAGATTTAAAATAAGGTCAAGGATCATTTACTGGGATGAACAATCCATATTCATGGAACATCGATTTCAATCAATGAATGATGATTTTGTACATTGCATTGCAATATGCCGTCAACGTGTTTTGCACTGTTCAGGTGATGATGTATTTACGACCTTACTAGCATCAACAAAATTAAATACCCTTGAAGCTGGTACAACTAAATTAAAACCCGAAATGCCAATAGAGGTGAGTGATTGTCTCTATTGCTTATTATAACAATTGGTTTAAAGTTCATATCATTATTGGCTATTTAGATATTGGTGTCCATGAAAAACATAACTGAAATTAATGCAATTGCATTTTAATTATCATAATCCATTTCCAATATTACATTAATATGGTTACATATTGATTTCAGGTGTCTAAATGGATGGAATCAAATGAAATCTCAAGCGTAAATTTACGCAATGAATCTTCGTCCTGACCAAATTACCAATCAATTCAATAAAATATGGTAACATTAGGTGAATAAATTATGTTTCGAACAATTAAGAAAAAAACGATTTAATTGGAATCGTGAAACAGAAGACAATGTTGCACCGTTATTGATACAATACAACAATTATGGTACATGGGATTACTGTTTGGCGGCTGCTTTACACTGAATGACTCACAATATCGAAATTATCGCTTAAAGATGATTTAAAAATTTGGCCAAAACTGGATTTGAATTACATTTGGAATTAAAATAAAGTGCACACGCTGATAGTGAATAGCAAATGAATTTTGTTCCATTTAGATGCGTATTGAATAAATAAATAATATGATTGCTATTGACCGTGCTGTTGTTTAATTAAGAATTAAAAAAAAACTGTCAATATATTCATTTATAATCAGTAGAGAAATAATAATTAAGTTATTCTTATTTCTCAAACAGTAGGTACGTAACTAATATGACGAAATAAAAAGGGAAATAATAATGTCTGTATGGTATTTGTTTTATTTTCATTTACTATTTTTGAAATTACAAATTACTCTACCATTGCAATTCGATTTCATGTGCATAATGATTGCAGTCTTCCAATTGATTTAACAATTTGCGTTGAGATCATTATTTTTTGCATTTTTACTACGAAAACAAAAAATAAATAACTAAACAACAACAATGAAAATTTCTGCAGTGTTGTATAGGAAGTGCATTTTAACAAAAAAAAATTAAAATAAAGAAAACTTTAACTTATGCTCTTATTAATACAGTTGCGTATAAATAATGTTGATCCATTAAAACAATTAATACAAGTTTATTGTCAATGTATTAACTTCATCTGTCGGTCTCTTTCTTTCCCCCAATTATCTTTGAGATTTAACCAAAATACTATGAAACTGTAAACTTATAAACAGATTTTGTCTTTTATTTATTATGCACAGATTTAATAATATTAAATTAACAGACAAAAGAAAAAAACAAATTTAAAACAAAATGACAGAGAAACAGAGCTTAAATGTGATAATGAGTTTGTATATAATAATCTTCAATGACTCCATCCTCACCTTACATTCAGATACGGATTGTTGGTTGTAATTCTTGTGAAACAACACCACCGTTTTCCATATACACGTTTATATTGTGGTGAGGTTTTGCGCGATCCACTGATACGATGGGGGCTTTTTCTTGGCAATTGTGCACGCTGTTGATTCAGTATCATTGTGAACTTTGTTGTGAAAACAGTTAAACAGGTGAACCTGTAACCGTTTTATTTATTATTTTTTAAAACAAAGTTTGGTTTCCAATAATCAGTTTTAATATTTTTTAAATAAGTTTTTCATCGTTAAAAACTTATAAGTTAGTGAAGGTGATTAAATTTTAAGTAGAGGTATAGATACGGATCAAAATCATAAACCATATCAATCATTAAATAAGGCATTAATCTATGAAAATAAAAGAAACAGTGAATATTAGAAAATCAATTTAAAATTCACACAACTAATTAGCGTGATTTAGATGAATTATATTGCAGTTAAATTTAGTTCATTATTTGCAAAAAAAACACAAAGCTTCATAATAATTTGAAGACATTTATACTGTGATTGGTAATATCATTAAACTAAGTAAATTTTTATGACGATACTCAATTAGGGTCACCAAAGGAAAGTTGTTAAATATTATATGGTGTAATTGTTCATTGAAAAATGTCGTTTTCATTTAAATAATAACTGAAAAGAAAACATATTGATTTTTACAAGGAAATTAACCAAAAAATTTATTATTTTTTGATGATTTCATTGATGAACATTGAACTATTGTAAAAACCTTTTCTTTTGTTAAATTGAATTAACATCAACGCCTATTTGTTCATGTAATTTTAGTGACCACAACTGATGTTATTGAACAATAATTTAAAAATTCAAATACTATCTCATCTACATAATAATTTTAAATGAAATATTTGCATACTGAAACTACGTTAATCGTTTAAACTATAATATATCAATTAGCTCAATAGTCTAAAATTTATACGTCGCGTAATCAGTTAGAAATTCATATAAAACATTATAACGAAATAATTAATATTTATCTATGGCTGAACATTATTTATATAATTCGTATGAAATAAATAAAAAAAAATAAGGAAAAATATTATTACAGGCATCTGTCTTGACATAAAAAGTTACAGAACTGGTATGATTAAAGAAAATCATATTGTAATTGATAATTACTAGTTGATGCATAGTGGAATTGACATTGTTTCAATTATATACAATGTAATTTATAAAAAAAATTATCACAAAGTGTTACCTTTAAATTTTATTAATTGGATTATTCTTATGATTGTGACAATTGATTCAATGGAATTTTATTGAATTTTAATTACATACGATGTAAACCAGAAATAAGCTAAAACTTCAACGTTGATATTATAAGTAGTTCAAAGAGATTTGCATTAGAATTTACAAAATCATCAACAATTACTGCAAAAAGAAAAAAATGAATAGCAATACAGTGAAGAAAAAATTTAATATGGCGAATTGATTAATTCACTTTATTTAAGATGACAACTGGTTGGATAACATTCGTAATATAATAAAACTATTCTTGCTATTTTTATTATATACGTTATGCTGTATTATTTGGCATTAACAGATAACCGATATGTTCAGCTAGTTCTTAGCAGATTATAAAACGATTCAAAAAGAACCGGATACAGTTCATAACACATGTGTGGAAACGGGGCGATATATATAATTCCAAAGGAAAACCAGTATCCAATGTTTTCATTAGCGACGCATCGTTATAGCTAGAAATAATTATCAGTTCTATATGTAACCAAGGAACGGCGTTCAAAGTTTAATAAACGCACGCATTGAGTCATCTTTGAAGAGCGTCAACCCATTCCAAATCGAATTCTAATCGTCATTATGAAGATCATTAATGATTATCGGCTAGAAAGAAAGAATAAAACTCTAAAATTTATGATTTATCATCATGATTTCGATGATCTAATGGATAACACTTTATTTATGATCAACATCGTACGCTAATTAATTGAGGTGGCATACATATTTATGAAATGGATTTGTTTAGCCAAGAGTTAATGTTTACCATCCAACGCTTTTTCAGACGAAAATTCCATAAAATTTCAACGTTTTTTTGTTAATTTATTAAACAATTACGTTATAGTTTGTAATCAGAGGGTGACCATTACATTTGATACCAAATGGGTAACAGTGAAAAACCTAAAAAAATTAAATTTCAATGTCATTTTTAAACATATTTGTCCGCGTACCACGATCATGATTGCATAATAATATCAAAATTATTATCTCACTCTATTAGATAATCATTTGACACTACATAGTGATGTTGTTATGCATCCAATTTGAACGCATAACGTTTGGGTACTTTCAAGATCAAGTTTCTAAGAAAAAAAAAATTGATTGAATATCGTAAAAAAGCTAAATAAAAAAAAACGTATTCAATTGACAGTGAAATCCACAGGTAACGGTGGCAATATAATAGTTTATCACAATGATTACTTTTGTAATAACGGAATCGTTTGACCCTGCTCACCATCAAACATGAATCAAATTAAAATCACCAACGTTAAAAATGATTTCTGTTTCAATAATGATTTAATGTGTTCATAATAAGATTGTGTTGAATTTAATTTGAATTTAATATTTTTGCTATAATTCTCTACTCACCATGATATTTTATGTGAATTATTAATAATTTACCTCAACTGGAATAAGATCAAAGATTAACTGAAATACGTAAACTCCATTCATTTTGGTAATTTCGGTTGATTATCATTTTTTGTATCTTTTGAGGTTTAACATCATTTTTTATTCGTAAAAATTAGTTAAGTTCTTTCACTCGCTCTCTATTGACGATGCCCTTGACTTCTAAGACACAACACCATAAAATAGTAAATTTTATAAGAGTAAAAAAAAAATTCATAACCGTGTACTAATCAATTGATTTATTCCATTAAAAACTGTGACACCGCCAAGATGGTAGCAATAATAGTCTTATAATTAATATCAATATTTTTTGCTTGCCGTTTGTTTAGCTGGGTCAATTCCACCCAAAATTAAATAAAAAAGTAATTTGTGTGGTAATAGTGATTTTGAATATTTTTTGGATGGATCGAAACAGACAACATATTTATGTTTGGTGACCGTTAAACGGGTGAACGTTCAGATGAATTAAAATAACAAAAAATTATGAGTGGTACATTTCGGCCAAGATTATAATGTCTTACGGTTATATTTGGATTTTTTTTCGAGTATCAGAATGGATAAAATTGAAAGTTATAATATATGAATATCATACCCCAATATATTTACAAAAGTGACGAGAGTGAAAAGACATATTATCGAGAGAAAAAAAAACAACAAAAGAGTTGTGCTTTAAAAAAAATTGCAAAATTAATAAGACCGACTGAACGTAATGAAAGCACCAACACCTTATGTTGTAATAATCAGTTATTCATGTTTATCAGAAAAAACCTTGAAAATTTTGAATAAAATCTCTTAACAATATTGAATATTTGTCACACAAATTAAATCTCAGCTTGTGTTTTGATTTTTTTGTTCGTTAAATATTTGATAAACTACCTAATGGGTTAAATCAATGGGTTAAATTGTATGAATCTTAAATTAGCCTAACCATCAAATTGATTTTATATTTGTTGCATTATGTTGGTGCAATATGATAACAGATTGACAGTGAATGTCCAAATAACGAAACAGTTAAATAATAATTTAATGATTAAAGTTTCATTCAGTTATTAATAAATTCATTTAATTTGTGCTAAATTCATGAAATTACATTGTTGGTGTTAAGTAATTTTTACATTTTATTCGATAACACACTTTCAGAGAGTAAACGGAATTAAGAAATTACATACGTAAAAAAGTGCCTTTATATGCATTTAATTCCTGGCTGATATTGGTGACACGGGAAGAAGGTAAACGGACTCAAGTAAACACAAACAATTAAAATAAACAACAGACATTTAGCAAAATTTATAAGTGAAAAAAAAATAACGTTAAGATAATGTCGGTTGAAACAGGCGGTATGTTGGATCGATTAGTTAATTTTTTTGCATCGAATCAAGGTAAGTAAATGTGATTTTAGTTACATGACTGATCTTATTTAACTGTAACGTTTCATATGTTTTGTATTGCTAATAGTCATGTTACACATAAATGATTTAATTAGTTGTAAGTTAAATTATATAATTAATTTTAAATATTGAATTTACAGATGACAGAACCAAATTATGGTTCCTATCAGGTTCACCAGGGCCACTTACCACTATATTGGTCACATATTTATATTTTTGTCTTTATGCTGGACCACGTTACATGAAAAATCGTAAACCATTTGAATTAAAATCAGTTTTATTGATATATAATGCAATCCAGGTTATACTCAGTATTGTCTTAGTTGTCGAGGTATGTAATTCAATAACTTCCCACTAAAACTATAAATACATGACAATGAATCTTTTGACACTTATAAACATTTTTTATATTTCATGTAGTAAATTTTCAACTCGTTTTCTGTCGATGCGTAATTGATGGCCAATTAAATAATTTAGGTTTTATATCCAATAAATTATAATTGTGGTATGTTTTTCAGGGTCTCGAAGGAGGATGGCGGAAACATTATAATTTCAGATGTCAACCAGTTGATTATACGGAAAATCCAGTGGCCATTCGGGTAAATGAATCATTTAATATGTATTTCTCTCTAATGAATATAATTCTAACATGATATCTAATGAATTATTTGTAGATGGCACGAGCTGTTTGGTTATATTACATATGCAAAATAACAGAATTATTGGACACTGTATTCTTTGTTTTGAGGAAAAAACAAAATCAAGTGTCCTTCCTTCATGTTTATCATCATACATTAATGCCGATCTGTGCATACATTGGTGTTAAATTTTTTGCAGGTGATTATGATTAGTTCATTGAAAAATGTCTATTTAATTAAGTCATACGTTTAATATGCTAGCAAACGGACAGCGTTAATTAATAATTAGAATTGATTTAACTTTGTTGCGGTTTGTTCCTCATCATTATAGCTCACCACAAACCAAATTAACGTCATTTGATTTATTTTCATGTTTGATTTAACGTATATTTTTTCACTATTTTACAGGTGGTCAAGGCACTTTGATGGGTCTAATTAATTCTTTTATACATGTACTTATGTATACATATTACTTGTTGGCTGCTATGGGACCAAATGTACAAAAATATTTATGGTGGAAAAAGTACCTTACAACGTTGCAAATTGTAAATTAGCAGTTATTTAACGCTTTATACAAGCGAAATGTAACAAAATGACTTATTAATCTCATCTTTTATGTTTACATATTTTTTAGATTCAATTCCTCATTGTGTTTGTACATACAATCCAAGTCCAATTTCAACCGTCTTGCAATTTTCCAAAGAGTATTGCAATGCTATTGACAATAAATGCTGGTGCATTTACATATATGTTTAGCTCATTTTATATAAGATCATATCGTCGACCGCAAAAACTGAAAGTATCAGACAGCCAGGGATCAGTGAAGCAAAACGATGCAACAATAATGTCCAGTCAATCAGTGATTGCAAACGATTCATTAAGATCTCGTAAATAGTAAACATAGCGTAACAATGCACATGTATACATAATTACACAATACTATACCGTTTCTTTTTCTATTTGTACCTAAGAATTATAATGAAAATGATAAAAAATCTTCAAATTGATTTAAATTTACTGATAGAGTGGCCTTAAAAGTGACCATATAAATGGGACAGAAAAAAAAATAAATAAATTAAAAATAAGAGTAATTCTATTCTTAATGTGTAAATTGGTGTATAAAAATGTAGAATAAATTTCCTTAGGTGATAAGATTTACTTCTCTTCCGTATTGAACTAAAACGAAAGAAAATGACAACAATCAAACGAAATAATTCATTAAAACCCCCATTACAAATCATTTGTTTTGTTAATAAAACACATTTTAATTTAAATTGATTCGAGTCATATATAGTCATACATATTCTTTTCGTATGCAATTATATTATGTCAGTAATAAAAAACCGAAACAGATTCAAATACAAAATAAATAAAACAAAAAAATAAACAAAGACTTCGTGTATAATACTTCCAATCAATAACAGAAAAATTATTAAAATTTATTCATATCAAAGATATTTAATATATTGCAGCATAACTAAATTTAGTGTAATTGTGATTTCTTTATATGTCTTATGTTGTTTCTTCTCTGAACAGATTCACTCGTCTCCAGAAATATTTAATAATTATCATATAAAAAAAAACTATGAGTCCTCTACAACTGGAATAATTTTGTTATTTTTCTTTTCATTTCTTAGTTTTGTTGGAAAATCAATTAAATTATTAATAATCTAATCTAACAAATTGTTCTAACCCTTTCTTAGTTTATAAACCATTTCGATTCACCTTTGGTAATCTATTAATACAATAATTTTTGTTATTAGTCATTCATCTTTTTTTTTTTTTTAAATTCTGGTTTTTTGTTCGTTTTTAAATTTCCCTAAAATGATATCTCGGGATGAGGTGTATCACATTCACCAACGGTGACGCGATACATAGCCATTTCACTAATTCCATGATAATGTACGAAAGCCGCCGCAATTACAAGAACGTGAAATATTTGATGTGATTGAAACTACAATGCAAATACAATCAAATCATTAAAATATATCACATACATATACAAAGACAATTATATCACTCACCCAAAGATCAAATTTGCCTGGGAACCAACGTTCAGGTACACGCAACGCATAAAATAATGCTCCCAATATATAAAGAAGACCTACAAAATGTCAATTGTAAAAGTTGATTTAAATTACCACCTCGATAAGAATTTTTATCAAAACAAAAGAGTTTATGCCTACCCATTAATACAAGCCAACCCAAACTGGTTTGACTGATGTGACTGAACCAGCCTTCCATTAGGCTATAATGAATTGCTGGTATAATTCCAGATAGTCCAAAACTCATAAATACACCTGCACGAAGTGGCCGCAAATTTGGTTCCGAAAATTTGTCCCATAATGAGACAACAATCGATGATATGCCAAGCACAACAACAACTGATAAATAAATTAGCTTATGTTTATAGTGGCAATAAAAACCATAGTAGAGCCAAGGTACAAAAGATCCCATAATCAGTAATGCAATACCACAATAATCAAGTCTGTAATTATAACAGTTAACCATACATTAAAACCAAATTGGGTAAAGAATATTCTACGTCGTTAATATTTGCCCAAACAGCGATAAAATAATGCTTATTTTAAAATTTTGTTTAAAATTAAATACTCACTTTGAGAATAGTTTTCCAACATTTTCTGAATGACAGCATAGTGTATGGAATGCAAATGAGAAACCTAGGCAAATAATTGCTCCGAAGAAAAATGTACCAAAAATTAATTTCTCCTGAAACTGTATTTCAATTGAAGGACGTGTTACGAAATAAGTAGCGACACCAATGAAGGCAACACAACCAAGCAGATGGGTCCAAATATTTCCAGTCTCTGTATGCATACGAAATATGGATTTAAAACATGCACCAAATGATGGTAACGGTGGACGATGGCCTTTGTGTAAAAAATTATTATCTTGCAACCATCGTGGTAGATTTTTATAGTGGCATACATTCCAGGAAGCTTCCCATACCTAAAACATAAATTTATTCAATTAACGATATCTCTGCAGAAAATAGCAAGTATAATTTGCTAATTATAACATCTGGATAGCTTTTCTATCTAGTTGATCGCTAATATACTTACTTTGCGTACAAACTCTTCTGCTTGCTCAGCCGCATTATGAGCAAGAGCTCCTAAGTCAATTTCGTCAGACAGAACGCCAGCTTTTAACACCTCGTTCATCTATATACGAAATTATTATATGAAATATGCATATGTGAATAATTAGCATGTCTGTAAATCACCTCAGCCTCTAGGAAATTATTATCCTCTGGTGTAGATGGAAGTGGGCATCCACAATCATCGTCCTCCTCTTCTTCAAGGCCGTCATCAACATCCAACAGATCGACGTCATCGGACACTAAAGACATACCATCGGGCTGCCATGGATGTCTCTTACGGAGCCCAATTGGATGAATATCAGACTCGGAATCCGACACATTCGACATCTTTCAGCGGACTAATAATTAAAAAACTAAAACCAAATACACAATGAACAAAGTAAATCTATGTACAACGATAAACTAGGCACTGTAAGACAATGTCAATAAAACTGATAATTTGGATTACAATTGCAATTAATCGGTTAAGCACATTGGTAATTATCTCAATTACATAATAGAAATTATACAAATTTTATGTGTTACGTTAGAGTGTTTTAAATTAACAAATACTACTGATAATCTCACCACCAAATTTGATAATTTTTTTTTGCCAAAAGAAAAAAAAAACTTTATAACTTAGTAACAATTATCACACTATTTATACCTTATATTTGCTATTTCTCCACACGAATGGAATATATTTGAGTCCGCTTTTCGGGAGAAAATTAAAGAAAGGAAAACTAGAATTTGTTATTTTAATGAATTAGAAAAAAAACTTATTTTTACTGCACGATTTATAAAAAACCAATTTGTCAAATTTTTCAACACAATTAGAAGTGGTTTTCAAACTAAGTGGTATTGTATTCAGAGCTGGTCCCTCGCCATTTATAATAAATAATTGTAATACAAGTCGTACTGATCGACTGATTTCATGTACGTTTTTAGTTAAAATCGTACTAAACTGTCCAAAAGTGTTCAGAGAAATTTTCTTTCTCCCAAAACTCAGCTGTTCAGTATGTCGCATCGGATCTGATTGAAGAATCTAGATTGAATTCTTTCCGCTGTTATACCATTTTGGTGCGCATGGAATATTGTATGCTAGACTCTTAAACATGCGACTCCTTTCTCAATTTACCAATAATAAATCCTCAAAATATCCATTGTTTAATTATAATTTGAACTGCCAGCTGATAGAGTATAATGATTGTTACTAAGTGCTTCACTACTCTAATACACGTGCTACAAGTATTTCCGGTGCTATTAATTTAATTCAAATTTATGAAAATTAATTTATCGTTTACATGAAATTATATGTATATGGTCCCGTTATAATTTTGCTTTAAAATTGGTAAATATAAATATCAACAATGTGTGGTTTATTAATTTCAATAAATAGTACATTGTTTGTATCCAGTACACGTATGAAACCAAAGAATGAAAAAAAAAAAACAATTCGATTAATGAATTAAATCGAAAAGAAAACTTGTGCAAATTTTCAATTCATATTAGAGTCAAGAACACAAATGTTTAAAAACAACGTAATCACTTAGAAAGTTGTGTAAATTCGTTATAATTAACATAATCATGATTACATTTCAAATAATAATGGAACAGGCAATACATTTAATACTGACCAGTCAATATTTTAAGAAAGGTTTATTTTAATAAATTTGCATATCGTATATTCCTTACTACTGTTATAGTTCACACAAATTTCGGTATGATTCCCATTAATAGACTACAAGTCGATGGAGTTGGTTGAATTTTATAGAAATCCCTTATCATATAGTGAACCAGTGAGAACAAAACGAAAGTTCAAATTGATTTGTTGTGTGCACAATCCAAAGAAAAAATGGTGTTGATCATCAATAAACTTTTAAGTTTATACGATTACACGTTCAATGAACTGAGTGGTAAAATTACCAGCATTCTTAGTTCCAGTTAAAGGATAATCATTTTTGAATTTGTTTATAGATCCTCGAATAAATCAGATGTTCTTAATGGGCAGTCCATTAAATGTGGTTGCAATCGTTGGACTCTATCTTCTATTTGTATTGAAATGGGGACCAAAATTTATGGAAAATCGTAAACCATTCAACATTGATAAGATTCTCATAGTGTACAATGCTATACAAATTGCTATTTGTGGATATCTTGTAACTGAGGTATAATTTCCGAGTGAAAATCAATTAATGATGATTAAATTTTATCAATCAATCATTGTTGTAGGGCATCAGAGAAATCTACTGGAAAGGTGAATACAATTTATTGTGTCAACCCGTAGATAAAACCAATTCATATCTTGGCTACAAAGTGAGTCGCTGTTGTCATATTTACTTCCTAACGAAAGTGTTAGATCTACTTGACACTGTTTTCTTTGTATTGCGAAAGAAAAATAACCAGATCAGTTTTCTTCATTTATATCATCATGCCGGAATGGTTGTACTCATTTGGAATGGTATTAAATTCTTTCCAGGTAATATACAATACAACTATTTATTTTCTTAATAATTACCTAAAAAAAAAACGAAAAGTAAAAACATAATAATCGATTTCTATTGTTTATTAGGTGGACAAAGTGTATTTACCGGATTCATAAATTCATTAGTTCATGTTATCATGTACACATACTACTTGGTGACCGCCTTCAATAAACAGTATAAAAATAACTTGTGGTGGAAAAAGTATATCACACAAATGCAAATAGTAAGCAATCACAATAGACATCAAACAAATAAGAAAAAATGAAATTGAAATTATTTGTTTCATTTCACAGATCCAATTCTTCTTAATCACATTACATTGGAGTGCATTATTGGTGAAATCATGCGGTTTTCCTAAATGGCCAGCAGGTGTTATGATACCACAGAATTTCTTTATGCTTTCACTATTCTATGATTTTTATCGTAAAGCATATTATCCAAAGAAGAAATCAACAACAAATGGATACTCAAATCATTCAACAACAAATGGAACAA
This sequence comes from Coboldia fuscipes, assembly GCA_001014335.1. Lineage (NCBI taxonomy): Eukaryota > Metazoa > Arthropoda > Insecta > Diptera > Scatopsidae > Coboldia > Coboldia fuscipes. The sequence continues at coordinate 30,779 of JXOR01000103.1, read as the reverse complement.
ATGGAACAAATGGAAAAAGTCATTAAAAAGATTTTGCGCGGGTATATTGCTAATGATAAGAAGAAATGAATTAAAAAAAAAAAAAAGAAACATTTTGAACATGAATCCAAAATTACGTATTAAAATGAATTCCAATATTTGTGACATTTAATGTTAATTTTGAACTCTTCTGAACCATTCAGTATAACTAAACAACGTTACTATCACTTAATTGAACAATCATTATTAAATAAAACAAAACGATACATTTATAATGTTAATACAAAAAACTAAACACAAACATAATATGCATTCAAAATCAATTTTAATTTTGGTAGACACAACAATTGTTTCTATGCTTTAAGTGAAACTTTTCCTTATAATCGTTGATTTAGAATTCTACTATCCGTTACACTTAAGTGAATTTCCTTAGTATTGGGAATTACATATTTTATTATTCGCAATATAAGTTCATGGATATCAAATACAAGTTCAACATTCATAGGCGAAGGTTATACGCAATGACTGAAAGATGATTTATTTATTGTATTTCGTTTCATATTTATATTTAATTCAATCAAATCATGTGGTTGAGCAATAAACTCTAATTGATGATTGTAAATTTTTCATCACATAATAATGATGTTGTTAAAAATTTGTTGAAAATTTTAAAACTTTTAGAAACGGAAAGGGCATGTATTTTATGATAATGTCATGCATATTATCTTTCATTAAAATTGGATTTTACATCCAAAAATGATATCAATTATTAATTAATGATCATTGAATGAAGGTATTTTTGAGGGTAGCATATTCTATCCTCTCTATACATGAATCATAATAATAAAAGTGATATGTTAACAATTGGTTGACAATGAATAAACCGCATACGGATAATTAAATTTTTGTCCCCATTTGTATTTGCTCATATAATTTGGTGTATGGTTGTCTCTCTTTATGTTCTTGGTGGTTAATTTTCTGTATATTTTTTTTTTTTGTTTTTGGGTTCCGTCTCAATATCAATAGCCTATTTGATATTCATCATTATTCAGTCAGGTACACTTTGTTGGCTATTTTAGTTGGACTTAATTCGGTTGTAGTAAAATCAAATAATTGTTTTTTTTTTTTTTGGAGTTTTCAACCACTGCATATTATTTAAATGGGAGCATTCAATCGTTTAGTTCTCAGTTGATAGTTCCTTATTGTGAGTGTACAGTTGGATTTCTTTTTTGTTTCTGTCTGAAAACAATTTTTGACGTACAAACTGATCAGTGGTTTTCATGCGATCAGTTGTGAATTAGTGTGTCTGGAGTTTTTATTTTAAGTGATTCCTTAATTAAATCAGTGAATTTTTTGTGTAATCCTGTAAATGAGTGTTTCATAAGTTGCCATTAAGGTGTGAATAAATTTTGTGAATTTTATCATAATTTTTCATTTAAAAATGATTTAATTTTATTGTGATGAAATTGATTATTAATGCATCAATTTGATTCAATGGTCCATTAATACATATTTAATTAGTTTTTATGTCTTTTTTACTATTTCTTATCGTGTGAGATATTACCACAGTGATGAATAATTAATAAACTTGACCCAATTTATGATCAATATAAAGTCAATGTGTTGAATAATATATTCATTTTTTTATAGCTAAACTTATCCACATCAAACGGTGTATTATTAGACGATTGCAAATTTAAACATAATCGCATGTTAAAATGATTTATGAAAATTTTACAAAAGGAAACAGTGAGTTAATAAACAACTCATTTGGTTGATGGAAATTAAATTTATTTAAATCTTTTGTTTATTTCAGGCCCCGTGGTAGATGAATGGCCACTTATGAAGTCACCGATACCAGTGGTATCAATCACATTATTTTATTTAGTATTTGTATTAAAAATTGGACCTGAATGGATGAAAAATCGTAAAGCATTTGATCTTAAACCAATCTTAATTGCATACAATGCTTATCAAGTCATCTTTTCTGCATGGTTATGTGCACAAGTAAGACAATTATTTTTGTTAATAATTTATTAAATTATGAATCATCTATCTACTTTATTTTATAACAAATTACAATAAAATGAATGTGATATTAATGGTACGTTTCTTATGACCAAAAAATGGAAATATTAAACATGATAGATGGGTAGCGCCAATTTTTATTTCCTTTAAAATATAAAATCTGTCATAGTTGCATTAATTAATAACAGAGAAATCAAGAAAAAAGAAAACAAATTATAATAATTTTATTTTTTATAGTTTTTCTATTATGCTGTATTGTATCGAATTGAGGTACCGTTTGATGAGTATTTTTGTTAGATAATCCAATCAATGGTTAACTTTAATCGTGTCTAACAATCAAAAAAATATTTTATTTGATACAAAAATAATTCATATATGAAATCCAAATTGAAATAAATAAAAAAAAATTACGATAGAAAATCGTGTATGAAAATGAAGAAAAACTTCAATAAAATGAAGTCGCGAATTACTATGAAGCATATCCATCGTCATTCCTTCCGAATAAACCAACAAAAATGTTTATAACTAAAAATTCAGTGGCTAATCATTTTCAATGAACATTGACGTCAGGGCTTTTGGTAAAAATGATGGATTCCTTTACATTTTATTTGTTATATGTTTGACCTGAATTTAATCATTTGTTGCTTCTTTTTGCTTAAATACATTGGATTATTTTTGTGTATTTTCTGTGTTAATGTATTTGTTATTAAACTAAATGTTTGACCCTTTTTCTACATTTCATTAAGTACCCGGTGTGACAACCTTTAATTTCTAGTTAGTAAAATCCGTTCCCAATATTCAATAGACTTTCACAACTAATTTTAATTCCTCTTCACATATCTTAGTTCTTACCCAGGGTCTTTACTGTTAAAACTATTAACATTATTTACGTGTTTTCATTTATAGTAATTCACGTGTCATAATTAATTACAATTCTATATATAAAAATGTTTATTTTGTCTGCAGGCATTTACGGTAAACGTTAGTTTATGGGATTTATTTGCATTAGGATGTAAAGGTGAAATATCGGATTCAAAATTAGCCATATCGGTATGTTATTCATAATAATCATCAATGGATATTCTCATTTACATGATTATGTAACTTTCGTTTTTTTTTTTTTTATTTAAAAAGATTTGGGGATCAATGTGGTGGTATGTTTTTGCCAAAGTGATTGACTTATTTGATACGGTATTCTTTGTAATGCGAAAGAAACAAAATCAAATAACATTCCTTCATGTGTATCATCACGCATCAGTGTTACTAGGTGCTTGGTTATTTTTAAAATATTTACCAGGTGAGTCGAACAGGTGAACCGCTATAAAACATCAAAGTGCTAATGCTCGATCCATAAATGGATTAAGTGATTTACTTAATCTTAACTATAATTTTATTTGATCTTTATTTTTTTTTTTTAGGTGAACAAGGAATTGTTATTGGATTTTTAAATTGTTTTGTCCACACCATTATGTACTTTTATTATTTGGTAGCAGCATTGGGTCCCCAATACCAAAAATTCATTTGGTGGAAAAAGTATATGACAAAGATACAATTGGGACAATTTATAATCATTTTATGTTATTTGGTGGCGCTATTCTGTATGGATTGTAAAATACATCGTATGCAAACGGCTTTATTTGTATGCAATACAATCGTGTTTCTATATCTATTTGGACAATTTTATATTAAAGCATATAATAAGAAAAATCAATTGAAATCAGAACAATTAGCTAAACAAAAGGAACTTATAATGGATGTGAATGCAAATTGTGTTGATCCAAAGGAAAATAAAATAAAATGAATTGGTGATTATAAATTATTGATTATAGATACAATGTTAAATGTTAATACACACATACATTAGGATAAGAATGAAAAAAAACGTTATGAATTATTATTCATTTGAATTTTTAAGATTTTTTTTTTATTATTTTTATTTAATAGAAAAAACATTCGGCTGTCTATTTCCCCTGATTGTTTCATTTTTACAAAGTAAAAAAACACTCACTAACTTTAAAAGTTGGTTATCTAATTGTATTTCATTTAATAACTATTTTACTCTGTACAATTGATTTAGACTAAAGGACTTAAACAAAATAAAAAATGACAACAAATATTGATTACTAGCTGACACAATAATGGTAAACATAATTCTTGAATTTGTTAAAGCATAACAGTTGTCAGTTTACCATTAAACATTCTCATTAAAATAGACAAAAATAAAAGTTAAAAAAACAAAAATTCAATTTCATTCTAATTAATATGAATTATCTATATGAACATTGTGGATTGACCTTAAATAAGTGCATACAACAGTATACAGCTTAAATGTTGTGCTTTTTTATTATTTTTTTTTTTGTTTTGTTAGCTTTATAATTTAATTCTTAATTTAATAATTCCTATATAAACAGGTTTTTATTTTATATGATAAGTATCCCATCTTAATAAACGAAGAAAAACACAAATAATAATTTTTAAAAGAACAAAATGATAAATCAGAAATTAATAAAAAAAAAAAGAATTTGTAAATGTATAGTCAACATTTCTTGAATCCCATTCTCAAATAAACAGGAATACTTTTAGTATGAAATCTTTAGTGGAAAACAAAACACACTTTTCTTACAATACAAAACAAAACGTAGTAGAACTTTTATCAATTAAATTGATGTAATTTTAAAATTTATTATAATTATAATTTGATTAACTAAATAGTCTCTATTGGTATTTCTTACCAATTTTATCCTTAACATTGCTATTATTGTTACTATCATTGTAATGATTCTTATTCGATGTTTCATTATTATTGTCTGTAATTTTATTAGCACCGCCAGCACCATCATCCTTATTATGTCTTCTACTATTTGCATATGATTTTTTATAAAAATCATTAAACAACAAATAAAAGAATATTGCGTTTGGTAATGTAAAGCACACAGACCATCTTGGATAACCACAATCGGTATATAAAAGTTGAGCCGAATGAAGGAAGGCAATACAAAATTGAATCTAAAATGAATAAATAAATCAATCAATATCGATTTATTTGAAAATATTTAAAACAAATCACTCACCATTTGAAGATTGGTGATGTACTTCTTCCACCAGAGGTATTTTTGTAATTTTGGTCCAAGAGCGGATAACAAATAGTAGGAATACATGATGATATGAACGAATGAATTGATCACACCTACAAATTTTTATTTTAGAGATTGTAAACATTAGCGGTTTTAATATCGATTTATGTCAATGTTAATCGTTTTTTATTTGAAATGTTTTATGCAATATATTACCAATGAATGTTCCATGACCGCCTGGGTAATATTTAGTTGCTCCCCATGAAATCAATGGCATTACAGTATGATGGTACAGGTGAAGGAATGATATTTGTCTCTCTTTTTTGCGTAACACAAAAAATACAGTGTCTAATAATTCAGTGATCTTGGCGAGGAAATACACGTAACAACCACGAGCTTCCTAAAATTAGTTAAAGAAAAAGAAATACAAAAATCAACAGATACATTTAAATTGAATATTAAAAAAAAAATCTTAAGAAATACCAAGAAAAATTATCATATGAATGACTTTATGTGTCTCTATAATGTTTTATCACATTTAACAAAAATAACACACGAGAATTAGATGAGAGACGATTTCCTATTAAATTCCACATTTAATACATATAATTATGCTAATAGATTAATTCTCACCCTTAATGCTTGCTGACTAGTTGACCAGTCAACATTTTGGCATCTCCAACTGTAGTGGCGTAGCCAAGCACCTTCCATACCCTGAAAAATATTTAATGAATTAAATGAATCTCTGTTCTCTTTTATCTTCCATAATTCTTATTTGATGACTGAAATATTTTTTTTTTTTTTGGCAAATTTTATTCAAGGTTCTTTATGGTTCATTTAGTACTTACCTCGTAAAAGATGTAAACACTAATTATGACTTGAATAAAATTATAAACGATTAAAACATTTTCCAATTTAAATGGTTTCCTATTTGCCATATACTTTGGACCCCATGACAAAACAAAATATAGGTATGCAAAAATAATTGTTAAACCAGGCACTGGTGATCCAATAAGTGGCCAACTATTTGTACGTGTATCTAAAAAGAATAATACAATGGATCAATTCATTTTATATACATTGTTGACTGGAATACTTGTGACAACACAATAATATGAAACCAGAAAAAAACTGAAACAATACCATTGATTTGTTTTGATGACACTTACCAGCCAGTTCTGTGAACAAATAGTTATAATAATCCATAAATTTATTTTCATATAGCGACATCGTTGAAAGAATTTAATAAATTATTTATCGTCTTTTATAAAATGCAGATTTAATTTGATGGTAGACTGTACTAATCTAGAATCCAATAACGGATGAATTTGTTGCAAAAAAGCAAAATATTCCAGTTGAAGATCAACGTTTCTCGATTTATTGCATAAAAATTAGATTTATATTTGGTGTTTCCTTCTTTGAATCTTCTTCAAAAAATATAAAATTCTTTTAACGAAATAAAAATCGGAATTTTTTATTTTTCTTTTTTAGCAACCAAACATTTAAAATAAAAACCCAAGTGGTTGTTGACGTTAACTCATTGACAAAATCCTGTTTAACTAGCGGATGATCAAGTTTTATATTATGTCGCTTCTATTGTAATATTTTAAAGTTGAATGGATTATAAAAATAAGTCAGTTCACAGATAATCTAAAATGGGGGAGAAGAAAAATAAAAAGATGTTATTCTCGTGTTTGAATATTTAATGATCTTCAATCTTTGAATTTTATTGGATAAAATATGAAAAATTGTTGAATTCACATTAAGATTTCTTTCATGTATTTGATTGGTAAGTGTGACTCAGCTATCGCATATCAAATGATAATAGGAATCATGTATCTTTCAATCAATGTTACAACGCGTTTGCCATTTTATACAAAATCATATAGAAACACATGTGATTTACACCACGTTTCATTAATCCGTTTAAACTTACAAATAATCGACTCAATGAATTTGGTTATTGTAAACCAAATTTATGTGTCATTATTTTATGCTATAATAGTTAATTTAAATTACACAAAATTTATGGTAAAACGTGTCTGTTGAACACCATTTAAATTTACATAAAATTTATGATTTAGATAATATTTTAAGGAGTTCATATGTATATTTGCAAAAAGATTTATTGGTTACAAACTCTAATCTCAGTTTCATGTTTCAATTTATTTCATAATTTTCATAAATAATGATTAAAATAAAATCAAAACTTTGGCTAAACCAAAGTTAATAACCATAAATGTACTAAGTGTTTGGTGTTCCACATAACATTGTAATATGTCTTTTCGGTAGGAGATTTTCCTTTCTAAACATTTATCTGCTAAAGGCGCGCACGCAAAGTATTACGAAATCATGGAAAATTCATACCATTTGGACACATTTTTACACACATTGCAATTAAAACCCGTCAAAATTCACTTCATAATCAATCGTAAATTTAAAATCAGTCCAAGTGCAAAACCCAATGGTCAGGATTGTCTTTAATCACTTGTTACTCTCTTATTGGCATCCAACAAAAATTTGTTTGATCTAAGTCATTAATTAGATTCCATCATATGCTCATTGAATGTATACGAATCAAATGGTTAACAAAATTTTGTGCGAGACCAAAAGATTACCAATTAAAATCCTACATAAATTTGGTAGCTAAGTTATGGTTACAATCTTATAACATTCCAAGAATGGCCTTAACTTTGTCACGGCAAATTGAAACTATAAAACATTGCTTTCTATTAATTAGTAAAGGTCACTAAATTGTAATAGATTGCAACAGTTGTACACTGGTAATACTGTGAAACATAACATAACAAAGTCATAATGCTTTCTAATAATTTTTGTTAAAGCGTCAAAAAAGCTTAACAAAGTTACATGCCATTTGCAGAATCTACCTGTAACACCTATATAAAACATAACGTGCGTAACATGAAAGAACTCTCAAGAGAATTGATTACAGCTCCATTTAAATTATCTAATCATCTAGATGGTATTTCGCTCGAATAAATTTAAATGCAGTAACAACTACATGACATATATATAATTCCGTGTCTTCCCCTTATAATAAAATTGATATAAGATATCGTTAAGTAATTTTACTGTTTTTGTAATAACTTAGCTGCCGCATTAAAAATGAATCTGATTGCTTGTTTCTTTTTGGTTCAGAGTTGACAAGAAACATACAATCATACATATTTTATAAAACAAAAAAACAAACTAACAATTTAATTTTTTGTTTTTCTTAACTTTTAAGTAAACAGATCTCTGAAGATCACCGAATGTTCAGTTTGCAATTATGAAATTTATTATTTCTTATTCCTCCACAGTTAATATTTAAAAGAGCCGTTTACCAACATTATGATATCTGTTATGCTTTTGTATATCATTAGAGTTTTTGTATCATTGATTATGCAATTTTGTATTTTTTTCACTCAGTCTTCTTATTTAATTATATGCATAAAAACTTTAAACCGCATACAAACACTCATCATTTTGTTGATTTATATACGTTAATGTTAGTTTTGTATTTTTTTTTTCATATTCAATTTACAAAAATAATATTCATCTTGAGTCAAGGTTAATCTGGCAATAGTAAAATAAATGTGTAAATAATAAAATGTCTAAGTCTAACATAATACTTTACAATTAAAATGTAATGTAATATTGATGTACTTTACCGCTAGTTATTAATTTATTATTATTACTCACTCTATATTTTTACATTTGAATGCGTTAAGGTATTCCAAATAGATAAATTTCATTACATTTTTCTGTGTTTTTTATTTTTATTGTCTATTTAGCAAAATGGTTACAATTTCTGTAGTTGTTGTTACCATCAAAATGTAAACGAACAATTGTCTATTTGAAGATCTTGTTTCATTTAAATGACCAAATCACCATGCACTCAATCTATCCTCATCTTACACTATTTACTGACGTCTCTTTATTAATTGTTTTCTTATGGCAATGGTTTTAACATTTTGGTATTTCATTTAAACGCCATTAGCTACTCAAATTCAGTATGCATATAATTTCGCATTCAAAGACATTTATCTTATTTTAAAGAAAAAAAAAATTAACAGGTCAATTGCACAAGATATGATATAAAACAATTTATTTATTTTTTTTTTCTTTAAAGACCGTCAAATATTAAACCATAAGAAATTTGTTTCTATTTGACAAAAATTTGTTTTGTAGTGAAACTAAAGTATACAGTCCTTCAAGGTGTTTCATGCAATCCTTTTAAATACTTTTAAGTGCAATTTTAATGGTAAAATAGCTACACGTTTTCTGTTTGCATTACTCAATTGGTAAATGTGGTAATAATAAGGGAAACGAAAATTAAGAAATTCATCATCATCTCTTGTTTAAATTGTATGTGATGTATCAATTAAGTGAAATTAACACAATTGATTTTATTTTTACATCTTTTGTATCACGTTTAACTAATTAAAATATTACAGCATCTTTTAAGTCATTATCTAACCGCGACAATAATTTTATTTCTGTTTTCTTTTCAATTTCGTTTGGTTTATTTGCAATAGAAATTCTGAATATAGAAATGGGGTGAAAAACCACACAAACGGATTTAAAATTTTTTATTTGAATATTTCACAATACCAACGAATATTAAAATGGTTGATCATTGTGAGATTGTAAAACTGATTTCATTCAAAATATGGCATTTTATTGTTGGACTCAATCAATATTAATTAGGTGTTTCTATACAAATCCACTTTTTTGTTGAAATAACAATTTTTTTAAAATAAAAATCATTGTAATTTTGCTACTGGGCTTTGCCAAATTGAACCCAATTTGTTTTATATTCATTGTATTTAATCGACCACCAAAAAGACACAAGTAATTTCATACATACGATCTCTATCGAAAATAAGTAATAAAATAAAATACTAATTTTACATAAGTATGTTACTTGTGTTTTCGTGAACATCTTAATTTTATTTTATTTTTCTTTTTATTCATTTCTCCAATGAGAATGTGACAGTTTTAACTATGTTACTGTACAACCGGTGGTTTAGGTTCCAAATAAAATAATTTCAAAAGAAAACAGATTTTCATAATGTATAAGTCTGTATATTTCACATTTTTATATCACTGAATAATTTTTTTTTTTTACTTTACATAATATTGTTTATAGCATGTGTGTAATAACATACCATTTCATTAATTTCACTCTCTTCAAAGAGCTATAACCAGCGGATAAAGAAAAAACAAGTAAATCAGTTGAAAGAGAGAGAGACAGATTGCCGATGTCATAAATAGACATCTAACATCCAAATAGATGAATATTGAAAATATTTTATTATCTACTGGAATAATGAATCAATTAATTCCTTTTTTCCAATAGAAGTGAATCAATCGCTTCTATTACTGATCGTTTATTACAAAATAGCAATAAAACAAAAAGTCAATATAATAATAATTTTAGTTTTTATTCAATTTACAATTGAATAATGCCACCGAAGACCACCACATTTTATTATAAATGAATTTATGTATGTAGGTTATAATTGTGCACTAAATTTCTATTCCCACTAAAGTGTATTTAGGTATCGAGGAAATTGTTGCAAATACCATTATTATATTATATTCATATTCTTTTTTATTTTATATATTCAGTTTGAAGTAAAAAAAAAATTAATAAAATAAAAATATTTCGATTATATCATTGATTCACACTATGAACTATATGTGCATGAATACCTCAATGGTTATATTAACGCCTCGTTACATTTATAGTGTTTTTACTATTTTCCATTTCTTTATGCATTTCATTACAACCTTCTTTATATTTCTAACTTTCATTTTTATCTATTAGATTTTAATTTTATTTCTCTTGTTGTTGTTATCAGATAATATAAGAATGGATACAAACATTTCACACGCAATGTAAACTAATAATTATATTCTCTCACTACCAATAGTATTTTGTATTAAATACGTTAACTGTTGACGGCAATTTGATTTAATAAACATTTAATTGCACTAAACATCTCAAATTATTTTGCTGTTTATTCACTTTGAGATTCCGAATAGTTTCTTAGAAACATCAAGGATTTTGGAACAAGTAAAACATAACTATCGAAGAAATGCACTTGTGAAAATTTCATTCTAAACAAAATATAGAAGCGAATAAAAGCTCTATCATCTGTTCAACACTGCTGCAATGCGGATTCCTTTATCATACGATTGCACATCCCTTACAATAAATGGGAACGTAAAAGCTCTGTTGCACACAACCTCACAAATACAAAAAAAAAAACTGGGAAAATGTTCATGTTTTCCATTTTCTTAAAGTGTTTTCTTCTATACACTGTGAATATTTGTTTTCATTTTTCTTTTAAATTCTTATACGCTCACCTTCTTTAATATCCTTAATTAATCCAGTGAAATGTGATTTTAATCCAACAAAAGGAAACAAAAATGATAAAAAAAAACCAAAAATTGTGTATCAAACTGTTCCTCTTATAATATCACCAATAAAATGTATATTAATGTGAAACCGAATGAGTCCGTCACTAAACAACAGTCACTAAATAACAACTTATTCCTTCGAGATCTAACACCTGACTGAATGAATGTAAAACCATTCCCCTATCTATATTAGTGATTATAAACCGTCTCCACTGTTTAATAAATCAACCACTCTGTTATGGTACAGTATGGCATCAACATAAAATCATTGAATTTTTATATACTCGTATACATAGAAGACTGTTAATAAAAAATTCAATATTCACTACATCGTATTTTCAATGTTGGTGGTGTATTAGGACACTATCAACAACCCAAAATATTTTTTTTCCAGTTAATTTAAATTATTGAAACAATAAGCAAAACTATAAAGCAATACATCATAGACACTAAATGAAAATCATTTTTAATGAAATCACTGTTGAACTAAACATTGATTTCATTTACATTACAGCATAACTATCTTATAAATTCAATTAATATTTAAAGTCTCGTAAAGAGTTAAGAAAAAAAGGCTCTTTCGTTCAAGTTTCGTCTATTTCAAATATACAGTTTGATTAAGAAGGTAATACACGAAATTTTTTTGGTTAATAAACTGATGGTGTATTACTTCAATTGTTTTGAACTTCTTTACACGTTTCTATTGCTTTTTTCTTCACTGTTGATGAAGAAAATTCAACAATAAAATACAAAAAACGATTGGATTTACTTAATTTTATGCAGCCAAAATAAATTTTCAACTTGAAATACACCACAAAATGAGAGAGAGAGATGAACACAAAAAGAAGAAAAAAAAATTGCGTTAAGAGCGCACATTGAAATGGGTGATACGGTGATGCGAGCGAAAATTGCATAATCCATACTGGTGGTAGTGGAAATTCATAATAAAGTTGCATGAAATCATCTCTTATATAGATTTACCAATTGCGTTTGGAGTTCAATTTTTTTCTTTTTATGTTTCTTCAATATTTGCTGATGATTTGAACATGAAAATAAATAAATAAAATCATATTGTCGGCAATTGTTGAGTTCAATTTTTTCAAAATCAATGTGAAATTACATTATAATGTAGAAGAAATGATTTTCAAAATGAATAGTGGAAGATGAAATAATTTTCTTAAATGAATTTTATGTAATAATTCGTAAGTGCTTGACCAACTTAACGATTATTGGTCATAGGTTTTCAGTTCATTGGCAAATCTAAGTGGATGTAATCAATGTGTTTGTGTTTTAAAGATAATTAGCAAATAGACAGCCAAATTGCACTCACTTTATTTGCGTTAAGTTCAAAAAATTTCGTATTTTTAATAATTAATAAATGGAATTTCCATGCGAATAGATGTAATTAACATGCGGTAAGTTTGATGAACCGAATATGTAGAGAATACCATCATTATATGAATAGCTTTGCTAATCAAATCTCGTTGCGGATATAAAAATTCTATTCTTCAATATTTATCATTAAAGAATTAAACAGAGAGAACCAGAATGTTGTCTTATTAGCATATTCGACTGTATTTTTATTTTTCTCAAATTTTTATCGTTGACTGTGTCTTCTTGTGTAGCAAGTAAGTTCAAATATTGCCAATAAAAACTGTTTTCCGGGGGACAAGGGAACTGATTTTTTTTAGTTAGAAAATTTATCGAAGATTTTAGCACATTAATATCACATTTATTATGAACACATCAATATCGATTCCAAGGTACAATGTCGTAGTTCGAATCTTCCAGCCATTTAAACAATATTTTGTCTTGGGAAATACATATTTGGCTTTAATAAAATTATATTTACGAAATGATCAGTTTTTAACATAGAAATACATAGAAACATCATCATAATCAAACGGTTTAGATGGTAAACCATCATGAAAAATTATAAAAAAATAAAACATAAAAAGCTTTCAATCCGTTGATGAATTTTATTAGGATTTACGGATTTATCGTCTGAATGTGATACAACATATTCGTTTCGTATAAAAATTGATATTGGCCATGGAACTATAAAATTGGTCCAATCTAGTGACATGTTAAACTTCGCCTCACACACGGCATTTTATAATAATGTTAATGTAGCAAAAGTATATTTTGTGTCTAATGGAAAACCTTGGAGACAGTCAATGATCAATTTTTTCGTCGTGTTATTTTTCTTTTAGTGTTTTTTTATCTGTTATTATTAAAAAAAAAAACACAAGAAACTTAATAATTTTATTTAATATTTCTCAAAATAAACTTGAATGACGAAGATTACACAGCTTCCACATTGACTTTCCGTCACACTTATTATTTGAATGCTATGAACTTTTGTGCTAACAAAAAACAGTCTCAAAGGTGTTGTGGTCTCTAAATGTTATAAATTGACATAATTATCAAATTTACTAATTGTGATCAAGTAGCATCCGTGGGATTTATTGGCAATTGATAGAATCTGATGGAATAGGTGCGATGACTTTAAATGTTTAAATCAATTTACAGGTACGGTATAAACAATAAGATCTTTTGAATGTAGCTTTATCTCCGATGACCCATCATTTAAATGAGGAAAACAATTATAAAATTAACACAAAAGACAAATGTTTTGTCAAATCATTTCAATGACATATCATGAAATTCTAATCGATGTCCTTCCATCTTCCTACGGTCGTTGCACGTTTGAGTCAGCACACCCATTCAACTGGTAAAAGCATCACCAATGTCATTTCTCTAGCAAATTGCATAGCTTTCGGCGATTAGTAAGTAAAAGAAAATTATTAACTTCCGTTTTTCTTACGTCGAAACTGTGCAAATAAAATTTTTACCATTCATTATTCAAACAATAATGTTAGACGTCATTTTCTTACGATTTATTGTTTCGATATGCATTGTCTATTATTTATAGACTTTAGAACCATTTACATGATATATGAACTCATCGAAATTCCCCGGATGAAAATAAGTTCATCACTAATAAATACATAATCATACAATTAACGATGATCATTAGAACAAATAACAATAAAAACCAACAAACAAATAAGATTTATATCCGTGTCGGAAATTATTTAAAATCTAAATTGTGTACAATCGTAATCCAGTTAGTTAATAAATTAATTAGATTATACGTAAATCAACCTTAGAAACTATTTCAATTAGTATGAATGAATATTGTTAATAAAAATTTTCATTTAATTGAATTCCTATCTACAACTGAAAGTAAATAATGCTAATCAGGTAAATGTAACAACACGTGAAAATCAATTAGTGTTTTCCGTCAATTCAAAAAAAAATACAATTCATTGTTATTTACAGGTGAATCTATTACGTCTAAGATGACGAAGTTTGTTAATGAAAATTTTTATAAATCAAACTTTTATAAAATTATTTCCACTCATTTTTTCTGTCTCATCTGTGGTAGATGACCAATGGCGGATTATGTAATAGACAACATATTAAATGATCACCGTGATCGCCAAAGGTACTTTGAAACTCATGTCTAAGTTCAATGCGCCCTCGATACACTCTCTTTTTTTGTGGGTTTTATAAGCCTCCACAGCTATACGATTATAATATAAATCATAGAGATTTTTTCATTACCAGCGAATGGTATCCAAGATCTTTAACTAATAAGTAAAACGAGCTCTTGAAAATTTATGAAAAATTAATGAAAAAAAAAATTGAAAAAAACGGTTGTATATTTAAATCAAATAGAGAGAATTTATTTCATCAAAATGTTTAATATAACCATCGTGGTTTTATAAACCAATGATTTGTCGTTTTCTTACAAAAACCATCTTACAGTAGTCTTAACATCTGATTATATAACAAAACTTTATTGAAGTTATAATTTTTTTAATTTCGTGGTCATTATTGTATCAACAAAGTTTTTGGATTCCATTGACAAGGTCAGATTCCGTTCCACATTTATTTTTTTTATTTATCAAAGATATTGAATCTTATAAATTGGCGGTATATTCATATGTGACTGTATTTTGATGAGGTGTTAGATGAATCAATAGAGTGCAACGCGCCCACTGTAACAATAAAACTTTTCATGATTTATCTATATTGTATGTTCAACGAAAACAAAACGTAAATGGTTGGTGCTATTAGCTGATAATCAAATACAATTCGTAACATTGTGTGAATTACTTGCCATTTGTTTTAATCAATTATAATGAATGAGAATACGAAAATTGGTTTTAGCTATACAATGATGACAAAACCAATATACAACGTGCACAATTCCTATAAAACTTTTAAGTCAACAATCTAAAATTTTGTCTATTTTTGGGATTTTCGGTTAAATAAGTTTTATTCGTAATTTACTAATACACAATGATAAATCACCTGAAAGTGGTTCATTGAACAGAAATCTCTAAGTCTCTTATTGCAGACTTTGTGGCCGACAAGTGGAAAAAACAAAAAACGAATTTTTTTTCTTGTCGAATCTCAATGAGTTCTTAACTTTAAGTCTTATTTATTGTCGGTATCTATAGTTCAGGTTTTATATTGAATCAAATAATTATATTTGTTAAATACAATAAAGAATAAGAAATCATTCAAGTTGAACTTCGTCAAGACTGATGACGGCGTCACTTAATAAGACAAGGAAATTAATCAGTGTAACTAGTGTTCACAAGGAGAATTACTAACCACAAACTGTTGATCCTTTGTCACATTACAATAGTCTTCAGGCAATGAATAGCAATGAAATCTTATTTAATTGGGGAGTCGTCATAATTCCTCTATAATTTACGTAAATAAAAATGATGATCTTTTACTAACTTGGTACATCAGGTAACAGTCTTTCCCTGATGTAACAGTAAAGATTTCTTCCTATACGATCAAGTCACAATGTTATTGAGAATCAGAAATTCATCAAAGTAAAATTAACTTTATTGACTATGGTGGTCTGACAACAAATGAAAGAAAGAGCCCTATGATGAATGTCCCTCAGCTTTTAAGGTGAAAATATGTTCCTGAACTTTTCCAAGTTATAAAAACTAAATGAAATTAAAATAAAAGCAAAAATGTCGTCTGCCATCAATTATGTGGAATATTTCGCATTAAAGTTGTAGGTAAACAAGTCTGAATTCATCAGACAATTATGAATTAAGAAAACCAACCATTAATATTAATGTCCAACAATACAGCATACAAAATGTTTTAATAAAAACTATCAATTTTTGATCAATAAAGTGAATTATGTTATAGCAATTAAATTCGAGTCCAATATATGAAATATTTTTGTAACTTATGAATTCATTTCCTTCAATACAATTTTCTTAAACAACAAAAATCACAAGATTTGATTAAACTGATCAGCATCACGTAGTTATTGTTTATAACATCTCTCTCGTTACTATGCACAATTTTACATAATTCTTGAATTGCATCAAGTCTCATAAAAGGTTTATTATTCAATTCGGGTTTAAAAGTAAATTGACGCGTTTCAAATTAATTGGATGCTATAACTACACAGTTAACATAAGTGAATCATACTAATGTACCCAATATATTTGTCATATAGAGAAATATGAATTTTATTTTCTTCGTATTTAACGTAACACAGAAGAACAGTTAATATTGAAAATAAAAATAACTAAAAATCATTTTCTTTTAGCATAAATATTCGTTAAACATCCGCAATTAAAATATGACTCTTTACCATCTTATTAAATCCATAATTTATACTCAGTACATTTATTGTTTCTTATGAATTTTTGTGTGTATACACATAAACGCGATTCATTCAAGGACGATACGGTTGAGTTGATAACTTTTAAATGTGTACATTTATAACAAATGATGGAAAAACTATACACATTTTGTAAAATTCAATTTCAAATGAAAAATATATAACTGATTTCTTTGGATTTATTAAAAGAGTATATATGACTATTATTTGCACAACCAACATTAATTCAATATCATGTATTTACAGGTGTTTGTATCATAATTACAACGAGCGGTAATTTATAAGTGCGATTGTTGAATAATTTCATTTTAAATTACTTTAAAGTCTTTTTTTGGTATTTGAATTGTAAAAGACAATAAAAAAGACGCCAAATCCCAAATTTTTATGGAAATGTTACACAAAACAAGAAGTATTTAACAAAATTTAATTCAATGTATCTGTTGATACAAAGTTACAATATTGTATTGGAATTTGAATAAAAATTTTGAGCTTTTTTTTGTTTTGTACTTATTTCATTGCTCACTGATTTCTCATTGTGGAAATCCACATGGTTTAAAGTGTTCGTTTGTTGTAAAAATGAAAATTCGTTATGCACAAACACATTGACAGTTTGGGGGGTATATTACGCTATGAAAAAGCGTTATCCAATATATTGATGGCTTGCAAAATTCAACGACAACGTGTTTCTATGTGATTTACGTTCATATTTACAGGTGGTAGCTAGCAAACACACTTATGATTTTCATGCATTTTAACTTGGTATCAAATTATAGGCCACCACCAACTAAAGCTTTACTGATATATTTCAGCTCGTTTTGTTTTATGTTTTCTCAAATTGGCTAAAGAAAAGCTTAAGGCTCGCCTCACTACCTCACCTTTACACAGATCGGTGTAAACTTTAACCAAACTAAAATCGTAAAGTTTTTTTTAATGGTTAATAAGATGCTTACAATTTTTACTAAATTCAGTTATACATTTGCCATCATCGAAATCAGCACAATATTTTATTTGGAATTTAAAACTAAAATTAAATAATCAGAAGAAACCGATTAATAAAGATTTACTTTAACTTTTTTTATTAGTGAGAATATTAAGTAACGATTTTTCCATATTGAAATTCAATATTTAAGTGTTTGCTATTTGGATTTTTGAACGGAAACGGTTGAGCCAAGTCTCAAAATAAATTTAAAAAATTATGTGACAACAACTAATTACAATTGATATTGAATTATTTTCTTTAAATGTTGTGTTTTAGTGGTTAATGGTTCTAAGTGATATTCAATTATTCGTTTGATAAAAGAAGGGCATAGTGCAATTAAAAATATTTAATGTGGACATCACCCAAAGGATAAAGATTGTCTGTGGTTTTCATTAAAATTGTTTTTAATTATTAACGACAAAATAATTAAATTCTTAAGAATCGGTTTTCTTAGTTTTATTTAAACAGTTGTGATCAATAGAATTTCAAATAAGAAAAGTGTTAATTATTTAACGATCATAATTATTAGCATTTTTTTGTTGTTTATTGTGTTGAATTCCTTGTTCAAAGATACTTGTTGATCATAATTTTATTATTCTATTCGTCTTCTACGATTAGTTTAAAAGTGTTTATTTATAGAATTATTTAATATTTAATATTGAAATTAATAATAAAAAAAAAAAATTCATTACAATGGCATCTGGTTTCGTAAGGATTGCAATTGATGATTTTTATTCACATAATACCAATAATTTAACGGGACTGGTACAAAAATATTGGGATTTAGTGGAACATGAAGTTGCAGGTGTGTAACACTTGGCTAATTGGTTTTAATCATCTATACATTGACATGTTAATAATCCTCGTCATGCATTATCATTTGAGTGTCATCATCATCGAGTTTATATTTTTGTTTTCATTATTTTTTTGCATCGAGATTTTGATAAAAATGAAATTGGATTTTAATTATTGGTCGTGATCGTTTCAAGTCATTAAGTAATCTTATTAAATATTTCCTAGAGAATATTAAAATTTCTAATTTGATTTCTAGAATTCATCAAAAATGTTCAGGAAGTTTAAAATTTCATATTTTGATTTTATCAAGATAATTTGACCTCATTTTCATGTTAATTAACTTAATTATATTTTTGTTTTATGTTTTTAGATCCCCGAGCAAAAACATTTCCATTAATGGATAATCCATTGGCAACGTTTGGCATGGTGATCACATATTTAGCATGGGTACTAATCATAGGTCCAATTTATATGCGTGATAGAAAACCAATGAATTTAAGAAACACCTTAATCGCATATAATGCTGGACAAGTTCTTTTAAGTGCTTATATGTTTTATGAGGTAATTTTATTTTTTTGTTATTTTATAATGCAATTATTATGTCTTAACGACTATTTTATTATCAAAATTGATGATCAAAATCATATTCATATTTCTATTCCTATAAAAAAAAAAAAATTAAAAATTATAAATTCATTTTCGTTTTTTAATCAAATAACGGCCTCGTAATTTTTTGTTACCATTGATTGAAAATCATAAGAATGATATTGTGAATTAATTTTTGATTTTTTATATTTTTCAGCATTTAATGGCTGGTTGGTTAAATGATTACAATTTTAGTTGTCAAACTGTGGATTACACTGACAATAAACAATCCAGAAGGGTAAGTTGTAACATTAATTCTTCTCATATTAATCATTAAAAAAAATATTTTATAGATCTCTAATATGATTCAATGTTATTAATCACAATTATATTCAATAAATTTTTGCATCAACCAAATAAAATATGAAAAAAATTACATGAACTGTTAATACTATTTATTAAAAAAAATAAAAGTCAACTTGTAACAGATCCAATTATAAAATCTCAATAATTTCCTAATCAGCTCGTTTATAAAAAAAACTGTTGTATATAAAAATTTTTGTTGTTTTTTTTTTCTCTTTTTTATAATATGCGCGTAAAAATAAAAAAAAAAAGATTTCTGCAATAATTTCAATTTCAAATTGCACATAGTTGAATTGTACCAACAATTTGAAAGCATAGATTTTATGAATGTTGAATTCCTAGCAAGTGTAATGTTAATGTTAATTGTTGACTCTAATGTTCAAAATCTCGTTTACTGTCTCAGTTAATACTGTTGGTATATGGTGGATATTACTTTGTGATCAATTGTATATTAATATTTAAGATCACCGTCCGCCTATGGATTATGCATTAATGTAAACATACAGTATATTTGTTATCTTATTTTGTATAAATGAACAATTACATGCATTTTGTCTTTGACCATTGCGTTGTATCATTTACGATCAACGATCATTTAAAATGAAGAAAAAAAAATGTTGTTGTTGTTGTATTCCGTTTGACAGTAAAAATATTCAGTTAATCATTTACTAATAAGATTTTTACCTACTTAACCAACTAAATATGCAAAATATGGTACAAGTTTAATATGTTGCAATGGAATTTATTCAGACGAATATATAGGTAAAATGCAAACAACTATATAGTTGTATATAATGAGAAGGAAAAGTGTTAACATACATTTTATTATAGCGATGATATTATGTAATGGAAAAGTATTTTTTTTTTTTTTTATTTTGCGTTGTCTCATTTAATGATACACACATCATTTGTATATAAAATGTTTAAAGCTTTTTATACCAATTTTACTATATACAATTTGCAGTCTCATTTTCACTTTAATATACCAAGTTTATGTTTGTTTCTTGTTTTAAAATACAAAAATTATAAAAGTGTAAGCTTACTTAATGGTGACTAATACAATGTGTTTAGTATTAAAAAGAGAGTGAAGCATTAAATAAAAATCGGCATAAGTTGGAAAACTAAATAACTTGGTATACCGCATTCATATTTAACTATTATTATATCATAATTTATAAGCAAGGTTACGATTATGTATAACTTTTCTGTATTTTGTTTAAACTATAAAAATTTCATGTAAAATTTCGAAGAAAACAGACAAATAATAAACAATTTATGGATTGTTTACCATGTGGAATATGTTGACTTAACAGTGAATCTTCTGTTAGTGCATTTAATTAATTTTTTATGTACTACATATTTATGAAATCATGTCTGAATTATCCGTTTCTAATTTAGTGAGAATGTAGTTCATTATTACAATTATGTATAGCATTGATACAAGAGAATATATGCTGAATCATATGAGAGATTTATGACATGCAAGGGTATTTTCCCTATACGAAATTGATGAATGTAATCATTACGATTGATTAATTTAATTTAATTTTGTTTTACTTTCATACAGATGCTGAACTTGTGTTATGTGTACTATTTGTCAAAATTAACTGAATTCGTTGATACAATATTTTTTGTTTTGCGTAAGAAAAAACAACAAATCACTTGGTTGCATCTTTATCATCACTCCTTGACCCCCATTGAAGCTTGGATTTTGGTCAAATTTTTAGCTGGTCAGTATTATCATGAATAATTATAAAAATGTTACATTTAGGTTATGTTCAATGTTAACATTAAATACATTTTATGTTGTCTACATGTCTTCTCTTAATTAATAATTATAATTATTCATACAATTATGTTCTTATTGTTAACATAATTTTTTTTTTGTTTTTATTAATAAGTCATCTGATGTATGTTTGTATTTATGTTTTATTTTAGGTGGAAATGCAACCTTCCCAAATATATTAAATAATTTTGTTCATGTTTGCATGTACTCGTATTATTTAATGTCTGCACTTGGTCCACAGTATCAAAAATATTTATGGTGGAAAAAATATATGACCGAATTGCAAATAGTGAGTATTTAACTGAACGAAATAATTACATCAAATTATATGACATTTGCGTGAACTAAAATTGACATAAAACACAAGTAATTTTTGTGTTGTTGTTGTTGTTGATGATGTTAAACAGAATACATTGACTCAGATGAACGTTTTTAATTGATGAACGTGTTGAACAACAACAGAAAATAAAAAAATGGGTGTTAAATATCTCGTTAATCTAACTGACAAACGAAATTATTTTAAATTATGTGTTTGCTGTATCACGTTTTTTAAGAAAGATTTCAACCGATAAAACTGATTGGCGACAAACCTCTGCAAAATTATTTCTTTTTATATGGTCAATCTTTTAAAGAAACTATGCCATGTGCTGAATAAAACATAAAATTATTAAAATCCCACATATGGCTAAGTAACACACATATCATTAGACGTTATTGAAATGATTAGCCAAACATATTTGTGTTTTGATGATGGTCTTGAGAACATATACTCAGTGTGATGCAATCCAAATAAAATCTAATGTGACTGTTAAATTCCATCACTTTGTTTGGTGATAAATGAATCTTGGTATAATCAATACATTGGTAATATTATGTAGTATATCTCATTTGAACTTGTCTGCAATTGCTACGTTCAACAAGTTACATCAATTGTCCAGTAATTGTACGTGAAATCAAAGTAAAGTGTGATTTTCATAAAACTAAGAAATATAAATTGCAAAGTGGTAATCTGTATTTTATGAAATATTCAAGACGAAATAATAGAAATAAAAAGCCTATAATCAATTGAATACAACTACATTGAATTCAATTAGACTTATTGGGTAGTTTGTGGTGTACTATTTTCCCTCTATAATTCATTTCATGATGATAATGTTATTTTTTTTTGTTTTCTGTTTCTTGCGCTTGGCCATAATAATAATGCAATTACAATGTTTAGACACATAAGATTAAACCGTTTAGTTGAGTGTAACAAAATGCTGTAAGAAATATGAAAATACAAAAACCAATGCTGCTTATGTTTTATTGTATACGAATAATACTATGTTGTTGTTGATTTAAAAGAATTCCAACTAAACGTGCATGGTTCAACAGTATTACGTATAAACAGATATAATTTAAAAATGTACATGTTTCGTAAAGAGCACATTACTGTGTACTAGACATTCAACTTCATTCATTATTACCTATATTTTATTCAACCGGTTTGTAAATGAACACCTCTAGTAATATGAGGGAATATTATTTTCTTTAATACATAATGATTAAATTCACTTATTAATAATTTTTGCTTTATTGAAATTGAAAGTTTTTTTTATTTTGCATGTTACAAATGTGCCCCATAAGAGTTACACAAAATCATCGACAGAAATCAAGATTACGTTACTGTTGTTTGTTGTTGTTTAAAATCTTGAAAAGGAATCATGACTCTTCAGTGTAATGAATGACCTACCCGATTGCAAAAGGGCTTTTCTTTTACGAATATTTCTTTGGCGGCATTCAATATCTTGTTATGAATGAAAATTAAAAATTTCAATTGAAAATTTATTTCTTTACTATTGTGGTGTATTGTCCCAATTATCTCATACAATTGGGCGAATATACGAAATCTTTGATCGATTAAAATTATTATCGCACATAATGGTCAATAGAGTAAGCGATTTAATGGTCAAATTGCATTTATTGTTTGAAAATTTCCCAAAATAAACAAGTGAAAATAACAATAAAATGGCCCACAAAAAAAAGAGTTTTGATTCACTTATGGTATTTCTATGCTGTTGTCTGTTAACATTAAATAATCATTTAATGTTTCTTTTTCTTCTCTTATTTGTTCATATCGGAATATAGAAAATTGGACTAGATAACTATCTAGGTGTAACTGTTTACAATATAGAGCTTTCGTTAATCGTTACATCATTATGTGATTTTCTAATTCGGCAAATTATTTATATTGGTTTTTGATTTATTTTATTTTTGTATTTTTAAGGTGTAAATTAATAAGACGAAAATCACCATTCAATTTTTATATAAAGAAATAAATGATAAATCCTCTAATATTCAACATATAAGACAACACGGAAAAATATTTTCAGTGGACGATGTCAAACAATAATAATTAGCAAAAATCTTATGAGAATTATTGAAGATTATTTGTTTATATACAAATATATTTGTACAGAATTTATTTACAATCCAATGTTTCATAAGTAATTCTTAATTGCATTATTTATTACTACCAAACAATGTTTTAGTGACTCGTGGCTACTTGAGACCAAACTGTTGAGTATTGAATTATTTTAGTGGTTAGAAACCTTTCCCGATTTATTAACAGCCAAACGAGAAGTGTATTCAATTACAATTTTACTAAGTTTTTAATGAAATTGAAAGTTTACTTGATGTGATTTTTACTGTTTCTTTTAACAGTAGACTGTGACAAAGATTATTATGGTTTTATCTGATTTTAACTTTTTACCATCAGAGCTCACAGATTGAATCTCATATGTTATATTCATTATATGAGTTTAATAAGAATAAACAGGTTTACCCAGTGGCATACATTCTATAATATTTATTGACCCCAAAAATAATGCAATTCCATGTACATAATAATTATTGTTGCATAGTTATAATGAATCTTGTTCATTCAATATATTGAATGTCTCTTCATACATTCATTTACTGTAAATTGTATTTGAATCCACTGTGGTGTATATCTCTTAGTTCAATGTATTTTTCTTGTTTGAGCTTAAACTTCTTGTTTTTTTTTTATATTTAAATGCAATTGAATGTTTTGGTTCTCTTTATTTCATTTTGTTTTTCTATAGTATAACTGCACTTTGCGTATTTACAAAATATTTAAAACATTAATAGTGGTTTAATTCGATTACATAATCGAATATATGGTGCGATTTACAGTTTGGTAGACTTGAAATTATTTTCTACCGGTTTTTTGTTTTTTATTTCTTTATTAAACGAGAGTCGATTTTCATATTTATAATGTTGATTTCTTCTTTTATTTCACTTTGGTGCCTCAATGTACAATTGCATTAATATGAGAGAAAGAGTAAAAAGATAATCCAATGTAATCGACCCATATGTGAATGTTTGGGTTGCGATATTGGCATCTAATTGAAACCCGGTGATATTTAATTATGAGATTTAAACTTACAGTTGCAGTTTACTAAGTGCAAACGAGTGCAAATTTGAAACATCGTATTCAGTCATATTTGCGTTTCTTATTAAATGTGTTGTAATAACAGTTGCTTTGCTTATAAATTAAAAATCAACCCTCTATGCGATTAGATTCAATTTTCCACACTCACTTTGATTTTTCATCGTCGTCATTAGTTATTGAAAGCAAAACATTATTGACTTGTGTTTTCATGTTACTAAAATCGTAAGATATTTGTGTCAAATTTCTACAACTTTAATTGAACATGTAGACACATTTAGATTGATTATCTTAATTATAACCCCTATTATAATTCTATTTTATACATTTTTATTACATTTGCGATATGTTTCTTTTAAGTAAATATATGATTTACGTTAAACAATTGAGAAAAACAACACACGCGTGTAATCGAAATAAAAAAAAAAAACTAAACCTAAAGAAAAACCAAACTAAATTTAATCAATTGAATGAATTCAATTGTTCAGATTTATTGCTTTGTAATTGATGCTGTATTGTCTACATTATAACATAAATGTTTAATATGAACAAATGACAAGCGCCTAATGTTTAAGTTCATTATAATGCCAATTATTAATATGTAGTTAATCATTAAATTTTTATTTTATTTCAATTCTCATATGTTTCTGTTATTATTTCTTTTTTTTTTAGGCACAATTCATCTTATGCATAGGACATACAATTCGTGCACTTTGTACCCAATGTGAATTTCCTGCTTTCGTGTCAGCTTTACTATTACTGAATGCAACAATTTTCTTCGGTCTATTTATGAATTTTTATGTACAAGCATATAAGAAACGGCATGCAAACAGTAAAAAAATTGACTGATGAATAACCATTAAAGAGAAAAACAAATTTATAATGTTCACATAGTAATATTAATTAAATTTTAAATTAAAAACAAACAATAAAAATTATAACAAAAAAAAAAACATAAAAATACGAGAAACAATACAAAACATAATACATATTTTTATTTTAAAAGTATAAAATGAATCGAATTAAATAATTATGATTATTGTTATAAGTAACCTATATAATGTTCAATTGGTATAATATTTTATTAATTTTTCATTGGATCTATAGAAATATGCCTTAAATGATTATCATCAGTTTCAATTTATCTATAAGATGATTATTGTATATAATAATTATATATATTTTATTATATTTTGTACATACGACTTAATTCTAAAGAAAAACGAAGAAAACCATTATAATAAATTAATAGAAAGAATTTTATAAATTTTCATTGTTATTAATTTACAAAATCTTACATCATCCAAATTAAGTTTCCTTGACGCCTAATTAAGTTTTTATAATTTTATTGTTGCGGTTTTTAGGAAGTTTATTAGATGATTCACAATAGATGTCTTGTATAAGAAACTCTATTGATTAATCTTCCGGTTTTAAAACAAAATAAATCACAATTCAAAATCAAACAAATGACCATTTAACATTGACCACCAACTATTACTACGAAAATAATAATAAAAAAATTTAATGTTAAATTCGCACCTATTATTCAAACATTTTGGCCTCCAGCCACTTTTGATTATGACAGTTTTGCATCATTCGGTTTATTTCAATTTAAAGTTGTCCATTCTGTTACATAAAAAGAAAGATTTGTTTGTTTGTTATAAGTTAATTTACTTCGAGGAAGTGTGATCCTCAAGGGAATGAATAACCAGAATTAATAAAAAAAATCATGTTTATTAAATGATCATTAGCATAGAAGGTTAACCAACGACATTTAAATCCGATTTCATAAGTTTTTACTTGAAATTTTTCATAACTTCTTCCGTTTTTGATTTGATTTAATTTCACTTAATCATTATATTAATGAATCAGAAAATTCACCATCTCATCACTTATTAACATATACAAATTAGTCATTACATAGAACCATAATTCTAAAACAATGAACTGCGTTTGTTTTATAGATATTAATTACCATTTTATGGATCATTAGAAGTCTTAATTAGTTAGACGCATTTGAAACGGAACGTTGACCTAATAAATTTTGAATCAAAGTTAAGTGAACTGTATATTTTGAACTAAAATTCAGGTCAAAAATTTCGTCTTTAACATTGATCTCTTGACAGGTTCAATTAAACCTTGATAGTGTTCTCGTGCTACCAAACGTGACAGCAATACTCCTCTTGTCTCAGATGGATTCTTTTTTATTTTTTGTTGTTACTTTACCAAAAATAAAAGTGAATGCGTATAACGGTGGTTCACTGATCCCGAATATAAGATTTTTACTTTCAATGACTTGTAAATTTTGTATCTTCAAACTATTTCGATATGAACTGGCTAATAAAAACTTAAAATAATTATGAAATATCATGTTACCTTTAATAATTTCCGATAACAGATATTACGAACTACCATCAGCTACCACCAAATCTAATATCAATGTCATTCATGTTCCATAACTCAAGGCAATATTTTATATTGTTAGTAAATAACGATTTGGGTTGTTCATTGATGAATTTTTCTTGTTGTTTTAAGACCCCAAAGAAATAGTCGTTTTAGTTTTGTGATCTCAACGAAGATGAAAAAACAACATTGAAAATATTTGGTTATTTGAAACATTTCCTAACCAATACACACGCCATTGAATGATGCAGATACCGGCCTAATGAAGGCTGGGATGGATCAACCAAAAAGAAAATCATAATTTCTGTTGACATCGTTTATTCGTTTAGCACATAATAAAATCATATTCACATAAATTGTATGTGTATTAAGTTCATTAATTAGCCTCAAATCATCAATGAATTTTTATTTTTTTTTCATTCTTTTTAAAAATATTTTTATAAACTTGTGTTTATTCAGAAAACAAACCACAGAACAGAAAAAAAGTACAAAGTGATCTATTTGAAACAAATGATCAGTCACATTGTCTGACAATTTGATCATTTATCCAGTCGACGAGATCGGTATAGATTTAAAGACCCTCACAACTTGTTAGCATTGATGTATTCACTTTCTTTCGGTTTAAGTCGATTATTAATCTTTCAATCATCTAATTAAAATGAAATAATAAAACACTGACGACTGTTTAAACGGAAATCATTACAGTTTTAGAAAAGACTGATTTCATATGACGTAGACTTAACGATGAAGAATTTTTAAACTCCGACAGACAGTTTGTGTTCTGATTTAGATGTGAAAGGATCAAAAATAGTATACAGTTTAGTGAGAGTACATCAATGGACATAATGTACAATGAATCATTGAATTATTTTAATGGGCAAAGAATGTTTTACGATTGTGCATATCAAAATCAAATGGAATTTCATCGAAATCAAATTCATATGAGTCGACCTTACTGTGACAATATAAATCAAAATCAATTTATTTTAACACATAATTATCATATGGATTTAAATGTAATGGTCACACCAAATTCCATGGCCTTAGAAAGTGAATCAAATGATTGGATAAAAAATTACGAATACATTTCAAATATGAATGAACCGGTACCAATGACCATCAAAGATTTTGACAATGAAATGCAACAATCATTAAAACGCACCACTTCGTGTAATATTGAAGGTTCAGAAAGTTTGCATGCGATTAAAGGTAGTGATCAATTGTTATTAATTATTGGTTATCGATTGCATAATCTATGATCATTTCTATGATGTGTTTTATTTTTTTTTTTTGTTATGTAGAATTGTCATCGGATGCTGTTAAAGGTTGCGCCAATCGAAAAGAACGGACTGCATTCACAAAGTCACAAGTTAAGGAACTGGAAGTGGAATTTTTACATTCAAATTATTTAACACGTTTAAGACGTTATGAAATTTCGGTTGCCTTGGGTCTTACCGAACGTCAGGTAAATATGGAATTGATTAAAAATCCATCTTGTTGCGTTCGCCCTATATTCTTGACCTATTTATCACATCTTACAGGTGAAAGTGTGGTTTCAAAATCGTCGCATGAAACTGAAACGGTACAAACCTACGGATATAAATTAATTTTAATTGTATACTTAATGATGGTCATTTGTATTTATTTTGTAATTTAATAAAATCTGCATAAACAGAGTGTTTACATTATTTATTTACGAAAAATTGTGTTGATATCAATATCTAAACCTAATTCAGTAAATTTTTCCTGCCACCTTTCAGCCTTTGATAAACTTCGCACTACACGTTTAGTATAATCAAGTTTTGTTGGTACTTTGTTATGTAAATGTATTTCCTTTTTGATACTTTTAGTTTTTGCTGAAAGGATAGATTTAGTGCCATCATTATTTTTCACAACCTGCACATTTTGGCGTAATAAATCATGGATTTGCTCCTCTGGAGGAATGTATACTGTTTTAATGATGTGATGAGCTACTAAATAATTATTCATTGTTTCGGCAGCGATTTTAGCAACTTCTGGTTCAACAAACTCAACGTAACCGAATCCCTTGCTTTTACCAGTGCGCGGAGAGCGAACCACCCTGACACGGCTCACGGAACCGAACTGTGAAAAGTATCCCTTCATTTCTTCTTCATAAAATCCATGTGGAATATGGCGGATCAAGACAACACCCTTTGTAGTTGAATAAGTTGCCTTATTTGGACTACTGTTGGTTTTCTTTTCAAACGATTTACCACGTTTTTTCTTGGGGACCTGCAATAAGCGCATAAGTGTAAAGTTGTTGTTATTTAATTATCAATGACAACCATTACCTTTGTTGAATGCAATTCCTTCTTAATTGTTTCAACACTTGGCTTAATATCCA
Organism: Coboldia fuscipes; assembly: GCA_001014335.1. NCBI lineage: Eukaryota > Metazoa > Arthropoda > Insecta > Diptera > Scatopsidae > Coboldia > Coboldia fuscipes. Next base: position 808 of record JXOR01000103.1, on the reverse strand, counting down.
CTGTTTTCTTTTTCTTATTTTTGGCACCTTTAGTTGTAATCTAGAATAATAAATAAATACAATTAAAGAGTACTATTTTTACTTATAGAGAGAGATTACCTTTAAGAATTGCCCCTTTGGCTTTGGACTAGTAGCATTCTCATTGGATTTAGTTTTAACAACATTTGCTTGCTTTTTAACTGGTCCTGTTTTAGTTTTTGCTGCTACTTTTGCATCTTTAGCAATAGCTTCCTTTTTTATATCCTTTTTAATCAATGGTTTCTTCACTGGACTCGGTTTCTGGAGTTAACAAAACATTGATTATTTAGAAATAATTAGAAACTAGTAAACCTGGTAAACAAAATACCTTTACTTTTGCGACCACCGGCTTCTTTATTGATTTTTTGACCTCTTCGATGCTACCTTTAGTCGTCTTAGATCCTGCCTTCTTAAATTTCATGTTCATTCACTACTTAAATTAACTGTTATCGCCGTGAAATTAATTTAATTGTCTCTCGAATTTCAATCGACTGTAGCACGTGTATTTGTTAACAATATGTGTTTCTATTAGCCTTAGGCAATAATTTATTACGACTTACCACATGCCTTTACTTCTTATTTGTTCTCAATGGATAAATGAAACAAATCTGATATGTTTTGAAACTGAAAACGATACTAGGTGGCGCTATTGCGTGTACTCGTTGGATGCGTACTTATGTTAAGTATGGGTATTGAACTGAAAACGATCACGATGTAAAAAATTTTAAATATGATCTGCAATTCAAATCTACAACTATCAATTATTAAACCTGAAATATTGTTATTAACA